>PVJD01000502.1:0-424700 GCA_004026545.1 Mormoops blainvillei | reverse complement strand
GTGCCGACAAGCTCTGAAGGTGGCACACAGAGCAGAGCAGACTCCTCCTGGAATCCCTGGCACCTCTGAGCTCCTCCTGGCTGTGACTACACATAAAGAGGCCCTTTAAAACATGTTAATGACTCTGATCTTCTACAACTAGCCACCAGCCACTAGCTACATTTCTCTCTTGACATTTTCACCCTGAGAAATGTATCACATCACTTCCAGATGTTTGACAGAGACCTTTTGGATCAGCGAGGTCATAGTGCGTTATGATTTCAGGTTATGCCTTTGGAGTCAGAGGAAACTAGGCTTTGAATCCCAACCCCTACACCAGTTAGAATAACCTAGGACAAGTTACTCAGCTTCCCTGATTCTCACATTCCTTATCTGTGAAAAGGAGATGATGATGGGCAACTTCCAAGGAAAGAGAGAATATCTTTTAAGTGCCTGCATATCTATCTTAATATCCACTGAGCAGCAAATAAATGATGGCTAATATTTTGATGATCACCTTACTACCCTAATAGTTGCTTGTTCCCTCCTCATCAGCTAAGCCAAAGCATTAAAATCCATAGTAATAACAATTAAAATATTTACTGATGTTAATTATAATTTCCTTTCACAGCTACTAGAGTGATAAAATTTTAAGGCATCATCTGGCATATAATAAATGCCATGGAAAAATCCAACTCCGTGACATCATCATGGAAAAGATAACTGAGGGGTGGTTTAAACTGGAAGCATTTTTATAGCAGCTCCATCCCAGGGCATTCTGGATAGAAGGAGGGCTGCCTCAGGCCACTGGCTTCTCAGGTATTCATTAATCCTGAGGAAAGCTTCAGGCTGAGGTCATTCCCACTTAATTACAGTTTGTCATTACAGGCACATTCTTCAGTGACCTTATTCTGTGTGCTGGCCTGCTTGCTCACCAGAGAGTCTGTGCAGCTGGAAATTTTGGCTGGCTAGAAAGTATAAATGGAGATTTTTTTTTCAGCTTGAATTGAAAACCATTCTTGCTGAAATGTCACATTTTTCCTTCCATCTGGATATGGTTAATCACGGTGCTTGCTTTTATATACTTTTTCCATAAGCTCTGCTTTTTGAGATGTGCCTGGACTTATCAAAATGCTGATTTAAAGCTGAGCTTTGAGGAGAAGTGCTCTTCTGTCATTATTTACTCTTTGGGGGCATAACAGGGGAGATTTTCTTATGATTACTTTAGTGTATTAGGACCTGTGATATTATGACCGTCCAAGACTATGTAAACACTGGAAGGAACTTGAATTCCATGACTAATCTAAGAATAATGTTCTAAAATCATAGGGAAGGAGGTCTGATCTAATAGAAAAGAGTACTTGGCTAAGAAATGAAAAAATCTGGCTGGATTCTATGCTTAGTTGCAACTGATTCCTAAGCAAAATAGCTTCACTCACTTATTCATGCTACAAATAATTAGTGAGTGCTTTCTGTGGGCCACGCACTCATGGGGGAAGGCATTGTGGGTACTAAAGTCTTTTAGGTCTGGCATAGTAGTTTCCCTCTCATCATTGTATCTACAATACCTTCCTCAGTGTATGACAATGTGTAAACAAATGACTGTAGCTGGGCTACAATTAAATTATATTTATGGGCAATGAAATTTGAATTTTATATACTTTTTTGCATATCATGCGGTTTGACTTTTCTTTTGAGTCTGGATTTGGTTTATGGTTGTAGTTTACCAACCTCTGATCTGGCAGATTTTTTTGGTTTTATGATAGTACATGGGAATTTGGAGTGTTTGGGTCTTTCCCAAGGAAAAGATAACTTCTGTGCTGGGACGAGAAGTATGTGAAAGAATGAGTAAGTTGAGACCAAAGAAAAGAGCATGTGTAAAGACTCATGGGCAAGAGAGTCAACACCCTAAGTGCATGACTGAACTACAGACTGTAAGATGGAAACAGTGATAAATGTGGAGTCTGCTTAGGTAACCAGAGGTTGTATTATAAATAGCTTTATGTACCATACAAAGGACTTTGGAGCAATAGGAATCCTCTGGAAAGTTTTTAGTAAACAAGTAAGGATTAAATTTATGGTTGAAAATATCTCTGCAGATGCACATGTAAGACGAAATAGACATGGCCATGCCCCAATATGACTTTATTTGCAAAAACAAATGGTAGGTCAGACTTTGCCTGTGGGCCATATTTTACTGAAACCTGCTGTAGACAGACAACCTAATTGAAAGATTGAAATCTTGTTCAATAACTAACATTTTTTTTGGTAAATTACTAAATTTCTTTACTATTATGTTCTGTTGTACTCTTCTGTTTCTTCAAGGAGAATTCTATTAGAAGTCCATAAATATAAATGAAGAGTAGAAAAACTTTCATTTTACTATGTTGAAAGAAAGCAGTAATTCTGGGAAGATATTCAGACAACAGCTACTTTATTTTACAGCAATGAATGCTATTACCACCAGGCCTAGGGATTCATTCTTCTGTAGGGTAATTTGCCCCATCACTAGTTCTAATGTCACCTTTCTCTCACTTCCCAGTCTTTATTTTTCTCCATGACACTGGCCATATTTACTTGAGTCATAAAATGACCTGCTAACTAACTTAAAATCTAGCTCTAGTCTTCAAATTTCAGTCACTATAAATTCAAGTAGAGAATGGTAAAGACTGTGTCAGATTATTTAATTTTAAAGGTTTTGGATAATTTTGGTACAAGAAAGGACAGTTTCTCAAGTGGTGAGATTTTGAAGATTACCTAGAATACAAATGTGTATAAAAAACAAAGTGACAACAAATGACAGGCCCAAGTGAGAACACTGCTAAAGATGAATATGAACAAACTTTGTAGAAGCAAAACCTTTTCCTCAAAGGATTCGGCACATATATCCAAGGAAGAGAGTTTTGACTATAGGAAGAGAAATAGGATGTTTGAAAAGTCATGAACTCACTGATATGTTTGATACTCTGAAAAATTTTTGGGATTGCATTTCTTCTCAAAAAAGAGAAAAAAAAATTCAAGGACCTCTTCACATTAGCCTATGTAATAGGAGGTGGAAAGGCCCTTGAACTGAGGGCCAATAAGGCCAATGTTACAGTCTAACATCTGCGATTAGCTAGCACTGTTTGACTGTGATCCAGTGTTATGATGTTCTGCGAAATGAGGAAAAAGGGGATATCCCTACCTTCCCTCCACATTTGCCCCCTACTTCTGCCAGCTCATTACCCCAGAGGTGATCTAGTAAGGGTAACTTTCCCCAACATTAGTCAATGTGCATACTTATAATATTGCATTAGTACAATTAATCACTCATTTTAAAATAATGTATATGTGGATTGGATTCATATATATAGATGAAAATTCCTCCAAAACGGATATGTAGATTTTATTTGTTTACATTTTATTTATTTATTTATTTATTATTTTTAATTTTATTTTGGGGGCTATATTTTATGGAGTATGCTATTTGATATGTAGATTTTAATCCCAAGCAAAATTCTAATAGGAAAGTTCTACTTCCACTTAGGATGCTGAGAGCTGCAAAAGAACATTGCTCCCACCCCAACAGTGAGAAAAAAAACAGTCCACAACTTTATAAGTGATCTCCAAGCCATCACAGTAATGAAGCCACAAGACAACCGAAAAACCTTAATTCTGAACAGATCTCTTGTTTAGATGAAGGCAGACACCAACCTTTGGAACTTTGGCAAAGCACAAAAAGAATATGTGGCTGCCACGGAAGCAAGTAAGAAAAAAAATTAGTAAATATTGTAAAACTTCTTTTTTTTATTGTATTTTTTCATTACCATTTAGTCCCCTTATACTCCCCTCCTCTTCCCACACTGTCACCTCACTGTTGTCCATGTCCACGAGTACTTTTTCCTTTTTTCTTAATCCCTGTATCCCCTAATCTCCCCTGCCCCAATAGCTGTCGTCTGCTCTCCATCTATGAGTCTCTGTTTTGCTTGTTAGTTCACTTTGTTCATTAGATTCCACATATGTGTGAAAGTAGATGGAATTTGCCTTTCTCTCACTGGTTTATTTCACTCAACATAATGTTCTACAGGTCTGTCCATACTATCGCGGAGGGTAAAATTTTCTTCTTTTTTATGGCCAACTAGTATTCCATTGTGTCAATGTCCCATAGTTGTTTTACCCATTCATCTACTGATGGACACTTGGCCTGCTTCTATATCTTGGCAACTGTAAATAACTCTGTAGTAAACATAGGGGTGCTTATGTTCTTCTAAATTAGTGTTTTCATTTCCTTTGGATGTATTCCCAGAAGTGGAATTGCTGGGTCAAAAGGCAGGTCCATTATTAATTTCTTGAGATAACTTCATACTACTTTCCACAGTGGCTGCACCAATCTGCATTCCCACCAACAGTGCAGAAGGGTTCCCCTTTCTCCACATCCTCGCCAGCGCTTGTTGTTTGTTGATGTATTGATGATAGCCATTCTGACAGGTGTGAGGTATCTCACTGTGGTTTTAATTTGCCTTTCTTTAATGTTTAGTGATGTTGAGTATCTTTTCTTATGTCTATTGGCCATCTACATGTCCTCTGTGGAGAAGTGTCTATGCATGCCCTTTGACCATTTTTTAATTGAGTTGTTTGATTTTTGTTGTTGAGTTTTGTAAGTACTTCATAAATTCTGTATATTAACCCCTTATCAGATGTATTGGTGAATATATTCTCCCATTTTGTCAGCTGTCTTTTTATTTCATTGATGTAAATACTTCTTAAAGGCCAACAGTGGGCAAAGACTTCTGTTTTGAAAAGCTGAGAGATCCAGACACAAGGGTGGTTTGCCCTCCTTCCCAAACTGTTTTCCAGGGGACCACATGAAGTGCCCACAGAAAGAGATTGGGTGCAGGGCAAGAGACTGGAGCATCCTCCCCACCCTCTCTCCTATGATGGGATAGATATACAGGAGGGTGATTGGGTGCCACTGGGTGACAGGCAAAATACACGGCTCACTTTACCAGCCCCTTCTCCTATGTGGGATAAAAAAGCCTTAAGCCACTCAGGGAGGGCAGCAAACACTCGCCACCAGGGATGCTGATGGAAAGAAAGGAAAACTTCTTGGTCCAAGAATACTGCACCAATACAAAGCAGAGATTTGCTACCAATTGTGGAGGGTTAGAAAATTATCTTTTGCCCAAGACCTGACACATATTTTTCAAAAAAACAAAGAAGTTTGGCTGCTATGGGAGGGAGAAATGGAAAGGATGCTAAAAATACCTCACCCACAAGGCTTATGTGAATGAGCCTTGGCTGAGCCTGAAGTTGGATCGGGAGAGCCAAGAACTCCCCCCACCCCCACCATTAACCTGGTATCAAGTAACAAGCAGAAGACAGCCCACCGATGGGCAAGAATGTAGAGATGCCCTTTCTGCGACTCAGGCATGCAGCCCTGCTCCTTCACTAAGCAGAAGATAATGGCAGCCCAGCCTCGAAGGTATGTGAATCTTATAATGCACTAAGAATAATGACAACAGAAATGTCAAAGCTAACTCAGTTACTAATTAGTTTATTGAAACCCACGCTCCACTTAATAGCCTGAGAGAAGAAGAGTCATGTCCATTTGCGGGAATAAAAACTATTTGCCTGAGTGTCTACTGTTCTATGATATAATGTTCAATCTTCAATCAAAATTGCGTAATACACAAAAACCAGGAAATAATGACTCATCGTAGGAAGACAAAGTAATGTACAAAATGGGACATAAATGATACAATTAGAACAATTACACAGGAGTTGAAAATTACTTCGACTAATGTTAAAATACATAGTTAAAAAGATAGACAACATACATGAGCCGATGGTAACTTTCATCAGAGATATAAAAATATTTTAAGAGACAAATGAAAATATTGGAAATTAAGAAAAACAGTTATCAGAGATGAGGATTTTCTTCAATGCGCTGACTAGCAGACTGTATGCAGCTGAGGAAAAAAATGAGTAAATATGGAGGTAAGTCTATAGAAATGATCCAAAATAAAATGCAAAACGACTAAAAGAGCTAAAAAATAGCACCATAACATTCAAGAGCTGTGGGTCTGTAACAAATGGTCTAAAAACATAAATAATTGAAGTCCCAGAGAGGAAAAGAGACAAAAGTAGACAAAATAAATGCTTGAATAAATAATGGCTGAGAATGTTTCAACATTAATCAACAATAATAAACAAGGATACATGAAACTCAGGAAACTCCACACAGAATATAACATAAACATATCTGGTGTGGGGCAAAAGTAAGTTTACAGTTTTGAGTATGTAAAACACAGAGTTTATTCTTACATTATGTATTAATTATTGTATTATCTTCTATAGAAAAACAGCTGTAAACCTACTTTAGCCCCACCCTGTATCATAGGTAAAGTGTTGAAAACCAAAGCTAAGGAGAGACCCTGAAAGGCAATGGAAGAGAAGTAAAACGATACAAAGAGGAGCAAAGATCAGAATTATAGCAGACCTCACTTCAGAAACTATTCAAAGCAAAAGATAATAGAATGACATATTTAAAGTGTTTACAGTAAAAGTTTGTCAACCGAGAAGTATGTACCCAGTGGGAAAATATATTTCAAAACTGAAGGCAAATAAAATTTTTTTCCCAGACAAACAAATAACAGAGAGAATTTACTACCAACAGAAGACCTTCCCCATAAGAAATATTAAAGCAAGTTCTTCAGACAGAGGAAAAAATATACCAAATAGAAAGCTAAATCTAAAGAATAACAGAGCATAGGAAATGGTAAAAATAAAGGCAGGTGTAAGACTTTCCAATCACTTTAAAAGACTGTTCGAAGCAAAGGTAGTAATGATGGATTGTGGGGCATATAGCACATACAGAAATAAAATCTATGACAACAATAACACAAAGGAAGGGAGGGAGAAAATGGAAAGAAGATTTTCACACCATTATGAAATGGTATATTATCATTTGACAATATATTATATTATAAGGATAAATATACTAAACACTAGAGGAGCCATTAAAAAATAATTTCACACATATGTGTGATATAAAACTGAAATCAACAAAAGAACAAACAAGAAAAGCAAACAAAAAATCATGGACACAGACAAGAGTTTGGTGGTTACCAAAGGGAAGTGGGGAGGGGAGGTAGGAAAGGGCAAAGAAGGCCAAATATATGGTGATGGAAGATCACTTGACTTTGGGTGGTAGACTCACAATGCAATGTGAAGATAATGTGTCATAGAAATGTACACTTGAAACTTATATAATCTTATTAACTAATGTCACCGCAGTACATTTAATAAAAAGAAAAAAAATTAAAAAAATAAGCCAATAGGGGAGATGAAATGAAATCATAAAATGACTCAGTTCAAAACTGGTAGGAAAGAAAAAAGATCCAATAATATATCAGACTACTTAAAAGATAATTTGCAAGATGGAAGATTTAAACAGAAACATATCAATTACTTAAATATTTGTGTTTACTGAAAAAAAAACAAATAAAAGGCAAAGATTTTCATATTGGTTAAAAAATTAAGGTTCACCTACATACTATCTACAAGTAACACACTTTACATATAAAGGCATAGATAAGTTAAAGGTTAAATGATGGGTCATATTCTATGCAACCATTAATTACTAGAAAACTGGTATGGCCCTATTAATACCTAGTAAACTTCAAAACTAGGAATGTAACCAGGGATGAAGAGGGGCATTGCACAACAACTAAGGAGTCAATTCATCAAAAGACATAATCTTAGATATTTATGCACCCAGTTGCAAAGTTTCAAATATATTTTAGAACTTGCTAGAACTCTCAAAATAGAAATAGACAAATCTATAAAGTTAGTTGAAGATGTCTATAGTCATTTGTCAGTAATTAATAGAAAAAAATGACAGAAAATTTTTAGTAAGTATCAAAAATCTTTAGTAAGTCTATAGAAGACTGTGCAACATCATCAACCACTTGACTTCATTGACATTTACTAACAATTTATTCAATTTCACCCAAGCACACATTCCTTGCAAATGCAGGTAAAACATTTACTAAGGTAGAGCGTACTCTTGAGTATTAAAGAACAATAAATCTCAATAATAGGTATATGCTAGAAATAACAGAACAATGTATAGAAAATCCTCATATATTTGGATGTTAAATCATATATTTTTCAACATCTTTTGTACCAAGAAGAAAAATCTTGAGACATTAGAAAATATATATTTTTTAATTTAATGAACATCAGAGCACTTTATGGTTTACAGCTAATACATGTGCTTGCAGGGGAATTTATAGCATCAAATATTTATATTAGAAAAGAAAAAAAATTTGAACTCAATCATCTAAGGTTCCACCTTAAGTTAATAACAAAACAAAAGCAAAGTAAATCCAAAGCAAGTAAAAAGTCGATATGATAAAGTTGATTTGAAGTAAAAGTAATTCAAAACAAGAAAATAGAGATAATCAATGAAACCAAATGCCGATTCTTTGAAAAGATCAAATTAATAAACTTCTAGATACAGATGACAAACGTCAGGAGTAAAAGGATACTGCTATAGATTCTACAGACCTTGAAGATACTAACCAGGAAATATAATGAACACATTTATATCAATAAATTTGATGACATAGATTAAATAGAAAATTCATAAAATGTCACAATCTACTAAAGCTGATTCAAGAATTAATAACTTAAAGTGTCTTCTATCTATTAAAAATAACCTATTCACAATGGAAATTCCACATGAGATGGTTTCACTGATTAATTCTACCTAATATTTATATGCTACAGAAAGCCCTCCAGATAATTGAAGAAGTAGGAATACTTCCAAATTTAGGAGGCCAATGTTACCCAAAGACATTATAAGAATAGAAAACAAGTCAATATTCCTCATGAACATAGAAGCAAAAAACCTTAAAAATAAGCATCATTTTGTCTGAGTAGAAAAGAGGATCCTCAAAGGATGTCTTGGTGACTGGAGTGATTTCTCAAACTCAGCTCCAAGCACCCAGGTTCAAGAAAGAAGTTTAGATTTTAACTTTGAGTTCTATCTGCTAACTTTGTCTCAAATTTTATTTCTCTAAACAGATTGTAAATATTTTGTAAACACCTTGAATTGGGGATAATGTCTTTTACTTAGGTTTTTCTCATGAGGATAGCAATGAAGCATTTAATTAATATTTGTTCAATAGTTTGATAGACGAAAATGTAGAAATCAATTGTGTCTAAAAGATGAATTAAATGCACACTGATATTTTGATACTGATCTCAGTCTAAAGACAGTTTTCTTGGGGTAATTAACAGCAGGTTCTCTATATACACATACATTATCATACAAACTATTAAATATATCTTCAACAAGTGTAGAAATAAAAAAGTATGTAGAAGAATAAATTTCACAAAGTGAACAAACCCAGATCAAAAAGGGAACTTTGCCCAGATCCTAGAAGCCCTCTTTTGTCCCATTAGAGTTCCTAGGACTCTAACAATAAATATTCTCCTAACTGCCAACACCTTAGGCTAATTTTGTCTATTTTTGGAACTTTTATCAATAAAATTATAACAGATTCACTCTTTTGGGTCTAGCTTCTTTTGCTCTCCATTAGATTTATCCACGTTGTTGTATCATATATTTATAGTTTTTTCATTCTCACTGCCAAATTATGTTTATTGTAGAAACTTACTATTATTTATTTACCCCATCTACTGTTGTTAGATAGTTGGGTAGCTTCCAATTTGGGGATACTATCAAAAGTGCCATTATAAACATTCTTGAACATGTATTTTGGGACATATACATGTCTATAGAGTTTATACCAAGATTATAAACAGTATAACTGTGCATATTCTTAGCTTTAGTAGATACTGCCAACCATATTTCCAATTTCTAGTTCCACCAACAATGCCTAAGAGTTCCGGTTGCTCTACATCTTTACCAACATGTGGAATTATTATTATTATTTTTATTTTAGCTTTTTTTGGGGGGTGGTTTACAGGGAATTGTTTCATAGTTTAAATTCTCACTTTCTGGATAATTAATGAAGTTGAACACTTTTTCTTAAGATTATTGGCCAACTGGATATGTTCTGTCATGAAACACTTTTTCATATCTTTCGCCCATTTGTTTTCAATTAGATTGTATTGTATGTCCTTACTGATTTGCAGCTCTTTGTATATTCTAGATAAAATTTTTGTTGGGTATATTGCAAATATTTCATCACATTTTGTGGGTTGCTTTTTACTTGCTTAAAGTTATCTTTTTATGAGACTGCCAAAGCTTACGTAGTCTTTTAGAAACTTTCTGTATAGGTTTTAGTTTTCTGCCTGCTATCGCTGCAGAAATTGGTAACTGTAGTGAGAGGAAAATCAACAATTTGCCCGAGGCTTAGCTTTTTTTGCTTCCTCTGTCCCCCAGTAGCATCCCTTTCTGAAAACTCAGATTCTCATCCTGTGACCATTCACAAAATTGGCAAATACCTCTAGGGTAAAAGTGACTACAGAATCCATTCTTCCTTCTCTGGGGTATGACCCTTCTAATTCTCTTTGTTGTTGTTGCAGTCTGCTGACTTCTAATAGATAGTTATTATATTTTAGCTTGTTTTTTCTTCTTCTTCAGTGATAACATTGGTCTTCCAAAATCCTCTTCTTCCCATTTTTAAGCAGAATTGTAGCACAGTATACTCTAGTTTGGTAGACACTGATATCTGTCACCTATCAATGCATCAAGAAACGCGAGCTAAGAAGTACCAGCTAAGAAAAACCTAATGTAAAATGGACTTGAAAGTATTGCTCACCTCAGTGCTGACACATGTTTGGGTAACTGGGCATCCACAGTCCTGAAAAGGAAGCTCTGGGTAATTCAAGAAGACCTCAGTTTCCTTTACTTTTGGGAATTGGACCCTTAGAAGTACTGGAAAATTAGAGTGGAGCTAATTGTTCTACTAATGTGGAAGAAGTGAAATAGAAACAGATTTAAGGGTGTTTCAACACATTAGTAGAGATTTCTCATGCATGATTAGCTTGGCTGCCAATTCAAGTAATGTTAAGCAAAGCTTTGGACTTTGTCAGAAAGTCACGAAAAGAAACGGAAAAATTACTTGGCAAATTACACACAAAATTGTAATTTGTTCTGAAATGAATTCCTGACCTAGATTACCAGCACTCTATTTGTTTTTGTGCCAAGCGTGGAACCTGAACATGTGATGTCATAGCTCTCGGTAGCTGAGGCAAACATACCGGCTGATGCCTACAGATAGCACTGTGAGCAGTCCTAGTCCTTTTATCTACTGTGTTACTACTACTGGTATTTTACCTTCCTGATTGGGATTCTGCAGTTTTTGTGTACACAAAATTACTTCTTTACCTAAACAACTGCCTCAACACAAAGCAGAAACATTAATAATATTTTAATAATGTTTACACCCTCCCAGGGGATGCTTTTGGGCTTTAAATTTAGAGCTGAGCATTTTCCTGAAGATGATCTGAAATAATGTTTGGATGTTTCTTAAAGAAAATTTATACCCAAGCAATACTCAGTGAGATCTGGCACAAATAGTGTGAATGTGACAGTTGAATAATAAGAGTTAAATATCTAAGTCAGAGATGTTTGCTCTGATTTTAATTTTTTAAGATGACATTTATTGACTTTTCTGATTATAAAAAATAACACTGTTGTGTATAAAACCTAAAAAAACTGAAGAAAACATTGTATATTATTTCACCCTGAAAACTGTTAAGTTTGTGTAAAGCCTTATCTTTTTATATATGCACATACACACATATGTACACACATATACATGTTTAAACTGGATTTAATCTGATTTTTTAATTTAAATACATATTTTGAAAAATTTTCCTTGCCACTACATTTTCTGTAAAGTGTGATTTTAACAGTTGCATAGTGTGGTAAAATATGTATATAGTAATACACTAGTTACTGATATTTCAATTGTTTGGAACTTTCACCAGGTTCTATGGATATTCTTTATACAAATCTTTTTGTTCACATCTGATAATTTTATTAAAATAACTTGTTACAAATAGAAATACAAAACAGAAAGTTCACAACTTTAAGGCTTTCAAAACATATCAAATTACGTTCAGAATGGCAGTAAGTATACGAAAACATCTATTTCGCTGGGCATTTGCCAGTACTGAGAATTGTGCATTTAATTATCTTTCCCAACTTCGCAGATGAATAAATGGTATTTCATTGCGCTCTTGGCATTACTTACTTTTTTGCATTACTGACAAGTTAGATATCTCTTAAAACTGTTTATTGGGCATTTGTATAAGTTTTTCTTTAGCAAGTTATTATTACCTTATGTAATTTGCTTATAGTTATATTGGGTGGTTTTTATTTTCCTTAATATTAGTAAGAACCCTTTCAATAAAGTTGTTAGTCATTTTTTTTTGCCATAATATCTTCCAAATTTATTTTTCATCCTGTTCCCAAATAGAAGCTAGACCACTCAGATCTTTGTATTTTGAGCTTTGGCTTCATGGTAGGATATTTACGGGGTGTTGTTCTCAATCTGTATGGAAGTGAGTTGTGAATGATGAGTACCATAAATCATCTTCTTTGCGAAGGGCACCTTAATGTGCTGAAAGTAATGCGAAGCCATGTATCTTTCCGCATGAATATATCCAGACACTGAAGCAGCTTAATAGACTCCCTCGCCCCCTTCAGTTATTGTCGGGGCTCATCAACTGGAGTTCACCAGAGGAAATTGTGGCTTTTGAACAAAACCAGAAATTCCTGTCTCTGATTTCCTATAATTGCAAAGTTATTTATCTTCTGTCCTGTAACTTGCAAACTCAGATTCCCAAAGTGAAAAAGCTCTGTATTTTGGCCTCTTCCATAGTCCTGTAACAACTAATTAACATTTCAATGTTTTTGCGGTTCCTTTGCCCTTAGCAGGGATTGCAAGACAGTACACATTCCATGGACTTCTGTGAATGCTCCTTTAGTTCTCAAGGAAGCTGACATTGACAGTATTTTAAATTTTAATTAAAATATTCGGAAAGGATAAAAAGCCTATAAAATAGTCTGTGTAGTTTATGGCTAATTCTTCTTGAAGCAGGTACCTGTTGTCCCGCCCTATTCACTGGCGCCTCCGAGCCTGCCCTTTCTACTGTGAGGCTGCTCTGCTCGCGCCCTCAGCCCTAAATGCCTCCCAGGTCCTTACGTTCTGTTAGAAAACCACGTCTGCTTTAGTCTTTAAGATTTTAGTCTTGCTTCTGTCCTCCTAAAACTTCTAGAATATAAGAGAAGATGTCTGTTTCTTTTCTCTTGGTTTCAATAATTGTCTAAGTCAGATTTTTCAAGATGCCTTATACCAAAATGTTTCTATTTGTAATTTTGCTATGGAAAAAAAAAGTGGAGGATGCCCAACCCACTGAACCACACCAGTCAGGGCTCCTTTTGGTTTTGCTGTAGTGTCTTTTTTTTATTAAAAGATCACATACATGTTTACCTAAATTGCCTTTCTTTCTTTCTTTCTTTCTTTCTTTTTCTTTCTTTCTCTTTCTTTCTTTCTTTCTTTCTTTCTTTCTTTCTTTCTTTCTTTCTTTCTTTCTTTCTTTCTTTCTTTCTTTCTTTCTTTCTTTCTTTCTTTCTTTCTTTCTTTCTTTCCTTTTCTTTCCTTTTCTTTCTTCTTCTTTCCTTTCTCTCTTTCTTTCCTTTCTTTCTCTTTCTTTCCTTTCTTTCTCTCTTTCTTTCCTTTCTCTCTTTCTCTCTTTCTTTCCTTTCTCTCTCTCTCTCTCTCTCTCTCTTTCTCTCTTTCTCTCTTTCTTCTTTCTTTCCACATTTAACTCTTCAGTCCATTTGGAGTATGTGTGGGGTATGATACTTACATATCCAGTTATTTCCAAATATCCAGTTTTTTATACAGCTTTTATTTTATACCATTTTTTTATGTGTGCTAGCTCTTTTTTATATTCTTTGTGTTTGTGACCTGTCTTGTCCTAGTACTG
Source organism: Mormoops blainvillei (assembly GCA_004026545.1). Taxonomy (NCBI): domain Eukaryota; kingdom Metazoa; phylum Chordata; class Mammalia; order Chiroptera; family Mormoopidae; genus Mormoops; species Mormoops blainvillei. Next base: position 410,765 of record PVJD01000502.1, on the reverse strand, counting down.
CACTGTTTTATTTATTTTTTAAGAATGTGTTTAGACAGCTGAGTAGGTCTTTCTCCATTTGCTATTACTGTCTTTTCAAAATGCCTTGTTTGTTTGTCTTGTCCATTTGTCCATACTAATTTAAAGATAATTTTGTAAAGTGCAAAAATAATTCCATTCAGCTTTTCAAAAGGATGTATCAGCTTTTGGTGAACTCTCATATATGAAACGGCCTTTGATAAATATTGATGAAGTGAGAAAATAAGAAGAACCATGTCTAGTAAATTACCTTTGATGTTAAAAATGAATAAAAATTGTATTTACTTGCATACACAAAGGATTTCTCTAGAACGACATCTAAGAAACAACTTTTAGGTTCAGGTTTTGAGGACAAGGGTAGGTAGAAGATTTACTTTTCATTAAATATTCTTTTGTATTTTTGAATTTTGTAACATGTGTGCCTATTGAATGAAACATATCAAAAGTTTTCAATGATCAAATAGCTCTGTAGGTAGGTTTTAAATTATCCTAAGGTTTTCATATTGAGAGAATTAAAGCTGACAAAATAAAGCAATTGCTCCAAATCACCTGCACACCCTCCATTATGCCAGCGTGCTCTTCTGTGCTTGCCTCAAGGAGGGGAAAGCAGAGAACCCACAAGCAAACCGAGTTCAGGAAACACATTGTTTCCCAGTTTTTGCATAGGTCATCTCAAACAGAAGGTTTTTAGTTTAAATATTCAGTTTCTGAATGCAGCCTGTATCTTTAAAAAGTAGTTGAGGATAGAAGGCTAGTTTATGGAGGGTGGGGAAACTTGTGAAGATTCAGTGTAAAGAACGTGAATGGCTGAGAGAATGAAGGGACCCAATATAACCCATAAAATATTTGGCGGGAAAAATTATTAGTGCCCTGAGCTATTGCTGTGAACTGGTATGTGATAATGATACATAGAAGTGCCACCTTCCTGCACAAGTAAGAAAAGTGTCCTGACAAAGGGCTTTAATGCTTTCTCTCTTAATATCAGAGGAGAGAATGGAGCCCCCTGTGGAGGACATTCCGAAGCCATGCGTCCTACTCAGGTTAGAGGGACAAGGCTGATTGTCCCTCTGATTGTCCCAATTCACAGATTGCATTTAGGGCAAAGCAATGATTCGCTCTTCTTCTTTTATTCTTGATTTAATCTTCATTGTATTTTTTTTCCATTACCATTTAGTCTCCTTATATCCCACTCCCCCCAGCAATCACCACACTGTTGTTCATGTCCAGGGGTCCTTTTTTCTTTTTGCTCAATCCCGCCACCCCTTAACCTCCCCCTCCCCAATAGCTGTCATCTGCTCTCCATCTATGAGTCTCTGTTTTGCTTGTTAGTTCGGTTTGTTCATTAGATTCCACTTATGAGTGAAATCATGCAGTATTTGTCTTTCTCTGACTGGCTTATTTCACTCAGCATAATGTTCTCCAAGTCCATCCATAATGTGGCAAAGGGTAAAATTTTCTTCTTTTTTATGGCCAAGTAGAATTTCATTGTGTAAATGTCCCATAGTTGTTTTATCTACTCATCTATTGATGGACACTTGGGCTGCTTCTATATCTGGGAGATTGTAAATAACACTGCAGTGAACATAGGGGTGCTTATGTTCTTTCGAATTAGTGTTTTGGGTTCCTTGGGATATATTCCCAGAAGTGGAATTACAAATCCATTTTTAATTTTTTGAGGTATCTCCATACCGCTTGCCACAGTGGCTGCACCAGTCTGCATTCCCACCAACAGTGCAAAAGGGTTCCCCTTTCTCCACATCCTCGCCATCACTTGTTGTTTGTTGATGTATTGATGATAGCCATTCTGACAGACGTGAGATGGTATCTCATTGTGATTTTAATTTGTTTTTCTCTGATGATTAGTGACATTGAACATCTTTTCATATGTCTATTGGCCATCTGTATGTCCCCTTTGGAGAAGTGTCTATTCAGGTCCTTTGCCCATTTTTTAATTGAGTTGTTTGTTTTTTGGTGTTGAGTTTTGTGAGTACTTTATAAATTTTGGATATTAACCCCTTATCAGATGCATCATTGGCAAATATATTCTCCCATTCTGTGGGTTATCTTTATTTTGTTGATGACTTCCTTTGCTATTCCAAAACTTTCAAGTTTGATGTAGTCCCATTTGTTTATTATTTCTTTTGTTTCCCTTTCTGGGGAGATATAGCTGATGAAAAATTTCTGTGGGAGTGCTGCCTATACTTTCTTCTAGGATTTTTAGGGTTTTGGATCTAACATTTAAGTCTTTGATCCATTTTGAATTTATTCTTGTGTGTGGTAAAAGGAGGTAGTCTAGTTTCATTTTTCTTCACATATCTGTCCAATTTTCCCAACACCATTTATTGACTAAACTATCTTTAGCCCATTGTATGTGCTTCCTTCCTCTGTTGAATATTAATTGACTATAATCCTTCATTTTGTTTATGTGGTGAATCACATTTACTGATTTGTGAGTGTTGTATGAACCTTGCGTTCCCAGAATAAATCCCACTTGTTCATGGTGTATGATCTTTTTGATGCATTGCTGGAATTATGAATTTAGAAAGATGGAGGTTAATTTCTGGGCTCTCTTTTCAGTTCCATTGACCCATGTGTCTCTTTTTATGCCAGTACCTGGCTGTTTTGATTACTATGGTCTTATAGTATAGTTTGATATTAGATAGTGTGATTCCTCCAACTTTGTTCTTCTTTCTCAGGATCACTGTTATTATTTGGGGCCTTTTGTGGTTCCATATAAATTTTTGAAATATTTGTTATAGTTCTGTGAAATTCATCATTGGAATCTTGATAGGAATTGCGTTGAAACTATAGATTGTCCTGGGTAGCATAGACATTTTAATGATGTTAGTCTTTCCTATCAAGGAACATGGTGTGTACTTCCACTTATTTGTATCTTCTTCAGTTTATTTCTTCAGTGTCTTACAATTTTCCAAGCACAGGTCTTTTACGTCCTTGGTTAGCTTTATTCCTGAGTATTTCATTCTTTTTGAAGCAATTGTCAATGGGATTGTTTTCTTAATTTTCCTTTCTGTTAGTTTGTTATTGACATATGAAAATGCAAATAATTTCTAGATATTAATTTTGTATCCTCCTATGTTGATGATTCTTTTTATCAGTTCTAGTATTTTCTGGTGGAATCTTTGGAATTCTCTGTGTACAGTATCATGTCATCTGCAAATAAAGATAGTTTTACTTCTTCCTTTCCAATTTGGATGCCTTTTATTTCTTCTTCTTGTCTGATTGCTGTGTCTAGGACTTCCAATGCTATTTTGAATAATAGTGGTGAAACTGGACATCCTTATCTTGTTCCTGATCTTCAGGGGAAACTTCGTAGTTTTTGTCTGTTAAGTATGATGCTGGCAATGGGTTTGTCATATATGGCCTTTATTATGTTTAGGTATGTTCCCTCTGTTCCCACTTTGCTGAGAGTTTTGATCATAGGCCTGTGTTGCATTTTATCAAATGCTATTTCTGCATCTATTGATAGCATCATGTGGTATTTATCCTTCATTTTATTTATGTGGTGAATCACATTTACTGATTTGTGAGCGTTGTATGAGCCTTGCGTTCCCAGAATAAATCCCACTTCTTCATGGTGTATGAGCTTTTTGATGCATTGCTGTATTTGGTTTGCTAATATTTTGTTTAGGATTTTAGAGCTTATGTTCATGAGGGATATTGACTTTTAATTTTCTTTCTTTCTTTTTTTTTTTTTTTGTAGTGTCTTTATCTGGTTTTGGAATTAGAATAATGATGGCTTCATAAAATGAGTTTGGGAGCTTTTCCTCCTCTTGAATTTTATGAAACAGCTTGAGAAAGGAAGGTGTTCTTTTTGGAATGTTTGGTAAAATTTGCCTGTGTAGCCATTTGATCCAGGACTTTCATTTGTCAGGAGGTTTTTTTCTTTTGTTTTTTAACACTGCTTCAGTTTCATTAGGTATAATCTGTCTATTCAGATTCTCTAGCTTTTCTTGATTTATTTTTGGAAGATTGTGTGTTTCTAGGAATTTATGCCTTTTGTCCAGGTTGTCCAGTTTGTTGGTATATAATTGTTCATAATATGTTCTTATAAACCTTTGTATTTCTTTGGTGTCAGTTGCTATTTCTCTTCTTTCATTTCTGATTTTATTTATATGGGTCCTTTTTCTCATGATGAGTTTGGTTAAATCTTATTTATCTTTTCAAAGAACCAGTTCTTGGATTCATTGACGTTTTGTATTTATTTTTTAGACTCTGTTTTATTTATTTCTGCTCTCTTCTTTATTATGGTCAATGCTTTTCATAGAAGTGGGCTTTATTACTCTGAAATATATCCTTTGGCTTTTGAAGTCAGATAAAACTGGGTTATATACCTCAGTTCCAAAACTTAGCGTTTGACCTTGGATAATAGACTTGTTCTTTAACACCTTTTTAAGGCAAGGCAACATTGCTGAGCCTTAGTTTTTATTTCATCTGTCAAATATTTATTATAATACTGTCAACATTCATTCATTCATTTATTTGTTAAATAACGTAGCAGTGACTGTTCCAGTGACTGATGATGGAGTGATAGATAAGAAGAATATCTACGCCTTCATGGAGTTTATGTATTATTAGGGAACAACTAAGTAAAATAAAATGATGCAGCATTTACTGAGACACTTAGCCCAGTAAACCCCAAATGAATAGTATTATCCATATTATATTTATTATAAAATTATATATGTATGCTATAAACTGTATATTATTTTCATTAGTTTAACAAATATCTAAGCAAAGTTCAAGTCTAAGTTGTAAAGATCTTGACATATGCCCTAGTGTAGGAATAGCCACATGGCACCTACATAGTTGGAATAAGACAGAGGCAGAGCTCAGCCCCTTCCTCTCACTGGTAAAAGAGCTTCATTCACCCTTAGCAAAGAGGCATTCAGTCTCAGAACCAACCTAACATTCTTGTTAGTCATGTCCTATGTATTATAAGTTATGCTTAGTTCTTATAATATTGCAAGTTTCAGTACTTTGCAGTGAATTCTTCTATCATTTAAAAAAAGTATCGTTAAACAAATTTTAAAATATGGATTAGTATAGATGCTTAGATAAGGAGAACCAAATTCTGTACTTTGAGAGGAAATATGAAAGCAGAATTCTTTCTTTTTTTTTTTTTAATTGTTGTTCAGTTACAGTTGTCCCAATCCCCCTCAACCCTTTGCTCTCTCTGGCCCTGCCCACCCCCATTCCCTCAGTCTGTCCCCACCCTGTTGTGCATTACCATGGGTCCTTTATACATGTCCCTGGTCTAGACCCTTCCCTTTTTCTCCCCCATTATCTCTCTCTGCCCTCTCCTCTGGTCACTGTCAGTTTGTTCCTTATTCCCATGTCTCTGGTTCTATTTTGCTTGTTTGTTTTGTTCATTAGGTTCCAAATACAGGTGAGATCATATGGCATTTGTCGTTCACCACCTGGTTCATTTCACTCATGCTGTCATGAAGGGTAGGAGCTCCTTCTTTCTTTCTGCTGTATAGTATTCCATTGTCTAAATGTACCAGTTTTTTTGTTCACTCATTTGCTGATGGGCAGTTAGGCTGTTTCCAGCCTTGGCTATTGTAAATAATGTTGCTATGAGCACTGGGGTGCATAGATTCTTCTGAATTGGTCTTTAGGGATTCTTAGGGTATAATCCCAGCAGTGGGATCACTGGATCAAAAGGCAGTTCCATCTTTAGTTTGCTGAGGAAATTCCAAACTGTTTTCCACAGTGGCTGCACCAGTCTGCATTCCCATCAACAGTGCACTAGGGTTCCCTTTTCCCCACATCCTCACCAACATCTGTTGTTCGTTGATTTGTTAGTGATGGCCATTCTGACAGGTATGAAGTGGTACCTCATTGTGGTTTTAATTTGTGTCTCTCTGGTGGCTAGTGATGTTGAACACCCTTTCATATATCTATATGCCCTCTGTATGTTGTCTGTGGGGAAGTGTCTGTTCAGGTCCTTTGCCCATTTTTAAATTGGATTGTTTGTCTTCCTGCTGCTGAGTCATATGAGTTCTTAATATGTTTTGGAGCTTAAACCCTCGTCCCAGGTATCATTAACAAAAATGTTTTCCAAGACAGCTGGCTCCCTTTTCGTTTTGCTGATGTTTTCTTTAGCTGTGAAGAAGCTTTTTAATTTAATGTAGTCTAATTTGTTTATTCTTTCCTTTATATCCTTTCCCCTAGGAGACATATCAGTGAAGACATTGCTTTGTGGGATATCTGACATTTTCTTGCCTATGTTTTCCTCTAGGACTTTATGATGTCATAACTTATATTTAAGCCTTTTATCCATTGTGAGTACATTTTGGAGTATGGTGTAAGTTGGTGGTCTAGTTTCATTTTTTTGCATGTAGCTGTCCAGATCTCCCAGCACCATCTATTGAAGAGGCTATTTTTACTCCATTTTATGCTTTCGCCTTCTTTGTCAAATATTCATTGACCATAGAGATATGGGCTTGCTTCTGGGCTCTCCATTCTGTTCCATTGATCCATGTGTCTGTTCTTATGCCAGCACCAGACTGTTTTGATTACAGTGGCCTTGTAATATAGCTTGATATCAGGTATTGTGATCCCTCTTACTTTGTTCTTTTTTCTCAAAGCTGCTGAGGCTATTCAGGGTCATTTATGGTTCTATATATAAATTTTTGAAATATTTGTTCTATATCTGTGAAATTTGTCATTTGTATTTTGATAGGGATTGCATTTAAATCCCTATACATTGCTTTAGGTAGTATGGACATTTTTAATGATGTTTATTCTTCCAATCCATGAAATGATATATACTTCCATTTATTTTTGTCTTCCTTAATTTTTTTCTTCAGTGTCCTATAGTTTTCTGAGTACAGGTCTTTTACTTCTTTGGTTGAATTTATTCCTAGGAACTTTATTTTTCTTGTTTCTATAGTGAATGGGATTTTTTTCCTAGTTTCTGTTTCTAATATTTTATTGTTGGTGTACAAAAATGCCATCAATTTCTGAATATGGACTTTGTATCCTGCTGTGAATTTTGTAAAACCAAATTCACTTATTAGGGTTAGTAGCTTTTGGTAGAGTCTAGGGTGTTTTCTATGTACACTATCATGTCATCTGTAAACAATGACAGTTTTACTTCCTCTTTTTATTTCTTTTTCAGTTTGGATGACTTTTATTTCTTTTTCTTTTCTGATCACTGAGGGTAGAACTTCCAATACTACGTTGAATAAAAATGATGAAAGCAGACACCTTTGTCTTATTCCTGATCTTAGAGGGAAGATTTTAGTTTTTTCCCATTGAGTATGATGTTGACTATGGGTTTCTTATATATGGCCTTTATTATATTGAAGTATACTCCCTTTACTACTACTTTGCTTGGCATTTTTATCATAAGTGGGTGTTGTGCTTTATCAAATGCTTTTTTAGCATCTATTGATATGATCATGTGATTTTTGTCTTTCATTTTGTTTATGTGATGTTTATTGATTTCCAAATATTGTACTATCCTTGCATCCCTGGAATGAATCCCACTTGATCATAGCATATGATTTTTTTAATGTATTGCTGGATCTGGTTTGCCAATATTTTGTTGAAGATTTTAGCAGCTATGTTCATCAGCAATATTGGCCTGTACTTTTCTTTCTTTGTCGTGTCTTTTTCTGGTTTTGAAATCAAGGTGATGCTGGCCTCATAAAAAGAGTTTGGGAACCTTCCCTCTTCTTACATTTTTTGGAATAGTTTGAGAAGGATAGGGTTATTTCTTCCTTAAATGTTTTGTAAAATTATCCTATGAAACCATCTGGTCCAGGGCTCTTGTGTACTGGGAGTTTTTTGATTAGTGCTTCAATTTCACTAGCTGATATTGGTCTATTCAGGCTCCCTGCTTCTTCTTGATGCAATTTTGGGAAGTTATATGTTTCTGGAAATTTGTCCATTGACCCATGTTGTCAAATTTCTTGGAATATAGATGTTCATAGTAATTTATGAGAATTCTTTTTATTTCTTTGGTACCAGTTGTAATTTCTCCTCTTTAATTTCTGATTTTATTTATTTGTGTCATCTCCCTTTTTTTCTTGATGGGTCCAGTTAAAGGTTTGTTGATTTTGTTTATCTTTCCCAAGAACCAGCTGCTGGATTTATCGATCCTTTGGATTGTTCTGTTAGTCTCTCTGTCATGTAATTCTGCTCTGATCTTGATTGTTCCCTTCCTTCTACTTGTTCTGGGCTTTGCTTGTTATTGTTCCTCTAGTTCTTGTAGGTGTATAGTTAAGTTGTTTATTTGAAATATTTCTCTTTTTTAACTATGTACTGCTATAAACTTCCATCTCTGGTCTGCTTTCTCTGTGTCTTATAGGTTTTGGGCTGCTGTGTGTTCATTTTCATTGGTTTCCAGAAACTTTTTGATTTCTTCTTTGATCTCATTATTGACCCATTTGTTGTTTAATAGCATACTATTCAGTCTCCATGAGTTTGAACGTTTTTGAATTTTTTCCTTGTGGTTGGTTTCTAGTTTCAAGCCATTGTGATCTGAGAAAATGCTTCATATGATTTCAATTTTCTTATATTTGTTTAGGGTTGTTTTGTTACTTACCATGTGGTCTATCTTTGAAAATGTCCCATGTGCATTTGAAAAGAGTGTATATTTTGCTTCTTTGGTGTGAAAGCTTCTGTATATATCAGTTAAGTCCGTTTGATCTAGAGTGTCATTCAGTGCCACAATGTCTTTGTTGATTTTTTGTTTGGAAGATCTATCCATCATTGACATTGGGGGTGTTAAAATCTCCTACTATAAGTGTGTTGCTATCTATATCTTTCTTGAAATCCTCCAAAATTTTCCTTATATATTTGGGTGCTCCAATGTTGGGTGCACATAGGTTTACAATGGTTATACCTTCTTGATGTATGCTTCCCTTAATTATTATGAAGTGTCCCTCTTTGTCTCTTTTTATGGCCTTTGTTTTGTAATCTATTTGTCTGATATAAGTATTTCTACCCTGCAATACTTTTTTTGGTGCAAATTTTCTTGGAATATTTTTTTCCATCTCTTCACTTTCAGTGTATGTAGATCTTTTTTTTTCTGGGGTGAGTCTCTTATAGATAGCATGTATGCAGGTCATGTTTTCTTATGCATTCAGCTACCTTATGTCTATTGATTGGAGTATTTAATCCATTTACATTTAAGGTTATTATTGATAGATACTTAGTCATTGCCATTTTTTTCTATATCTGTGTTTCTCTGCCTCTCTTGCTCTGTCTCTCTCTCTCTCCCTCTCCTTCTCTCTCTCTCTCTCTCTCTCTCTTTCTTCTTCTTTCTATAGCAGTCCCCTTGGCATCTCTTGCAGTGGTGGCTTAGTGGAGACATATTTTTTTAGCCTTCTTTTATCTAGGAAGCTCTTTATTTCACCATCTATTTTAAATGGGAGCCTTGCTCGATATAGTAGTCTTGGTTGTAGGTCCTTGTTTTTCCTGATTTGGAATATTTCGTGCCAGTCTCTTCTGGCTTGTAGTATTTCTGTTGAGAAATCTGCTGACAGACGTATTGGAGCTCCCTTGTATGTTACTTGCTGTTTCTCCCTTGCCGCCTTTAAGATTCTATCTTTGGCTTTAACACTTGGCATTTTAGCCATGATGTGTCTTGGGGTAGACCTCTTTGGGTTTATCTTTTGATTGTGACCCTCTGTGCTTCCTAAACTTGCCTAACTTTTCCCCTCACCAAGTTAGGGAAGTTTTCTGTAATTTTTTTAAAAACAGGTTTTCTATCCCTTGCCCCTTTTCTTTCTGATGTTCCTATGATGCAAATGTTATATTTCATGTTGTCCTGAAGTTCCCTTAAACTATCCTTGCTATTTTTGAGTCTTTTTTGTTTTCTTGCTCTGCCTGGGTATTTCTTTCTACCTTGACTTCCAGCTCTCTGATTCAGTGCTCTGCTTCACCCAGATTGCTTTTAGTTCCTTCTAGCATATTTTTCATTTCAGATACTGTATTCTTCATTTCTTCCTGGTTCCTTTTCATACTTCTATTTCCTTTTTCATGCTGTTGTAGTTCCAACTCAGTTCATTGAAGTTGTAACTGATTTCCTTATAACCATTTTTTTGAACTCTGTGTCTGATAGGTTGGTTGCCTCAATTTCATTTAACTCTTTGTCTGGGGATTCCTCCATTCTTTTTGATTGGGGGTTCTTTCTTTGTCTCCCCATTTAAGGTGACTTTTTGTTTGTTTCTGCACCTCAGGATGCTCTGTTTTGCCTGCCTGTCTTCATAGGGTGGACTTCAGTGGTAGGAGTTTTATGGGACTCAGTGGTGCAGTCTATTTGATCTCTTTTTAATCTCATCTGGATGCTCTAGGGTTGCCCTTTATTCAGTTTATGTGGGCTCTCTTGTTGTACTTGGGCTTTGCTTGTTAGTGGCTCATTCATTGGTGGTTTTTCCACTCCAGCTGGCTAACTGGCAGTCACAACTCCTGATGCATCTTGCATGCAGTTGTACAAGTGTTGGTTAACAAAACAACATTACCAGGAAACCAAACCCATGTCAGAACAAAAAAGAAAACAACAACAACAACAACAACAAACTTACCATATCAACAATATTACAGCAATTGAACAAAGAATAATTAAGGTGGAGAGAAATTAAGAATATTATAAGATAGCAAAAAGGGAGTATGAGATGACCAAAAGAAGGAAAAATGATTTTGAGTGAGAAGAGGGAGGAGAAATAGTAAGAGTAAGGAATAAAAACAAGATGAAGAAAGGGAGAGAATAAAATTTAAAACATAAGTAAAAGGGAAGGGCAGTGGTTAAAGTAGAGTAAGGAAAGGGTAGAGTATGTTATGTGGTTTCAAGTAAAACTGAAAAGTTATTGAACCAACAGGATCAAAATTGCAGAAAAACCACAGCAGGGTCAATAATCTTCAGTGCCAGCTGCGTGAAGATTAATAAAGGGGGAAGGGAATAAGAACTTTCTATGAAAGGAAAAAGTGAATATGAGATGTCTATAGTGAAGAAAAGTGGTTTTGAGAGGATGGGGAAGGAAAACTAATAAGAGTAAGGAATAGAACCTAGGCTAAGAAAAGGAAAAAAAACTCAAAATAAAATTCCTAACTCAACTGATCAGAGGCAGGGGGAAAGCAAAATGGAGTAAGACTGGGGAGAGTATCCTATGGGATCTGAAGTACAAATAGTGAATAAACAAGAGTTCCTTTGGAGAAGGACAGCAGTATACTCTTGCCGTTGATACCCTTGCCCAACTAACCACAATCTATAGAGGTGGAAAGGAAATGAGACTATTATGAAAGGGGGCAAAAGATTGTAAGCTGACTTAAGGAAAGAAGAATGCTCTTGTGAGGATAGATGGAGGAGAAATAGTAAGAGTAAGGAATGGGAACATGGCATAGTGTGAGGAAAAAAGAGTTTACAACAACAAGGAGAAGGTCAGGAAGAAGGCAAAATGTAGTAAGACCAGGGAAGGGTGCTATGCGAGATTTGAAATAACAATAATATGAAAAAATATATAATCTGAATAAAAAGAATAAAAATAAAAGACCAAGAGTAGTGAGTTAGTTGGAATACAACCGAAGCAAAAGAAGAAATATTAAAAGGCTATGTGAAAGGAAAAAAATGATGAAAGAAAAAAAGACAGAAGTTCTGAGGAAGAGCAAGGTGAAATTTATCTTGGCTGTTGGTGTTCGCCTCCTGACGTCTTTCTTGATCTCTGGGTTTTTGTTTTTTTTTTTTTTTAAGATTTTACTTATTTTATTTTTAGACAGAGGGGAGGGGAGGGAGAAAGAGAAAAAGAGAAACGCCTATGTGTAGCTGCCTCTCGCTTGCCCTTCACTGGGGACCTGGCCTGGCAACACAACCCAGGCATGTGCCCCAGCTGGGGAATTGAACCAGCGGTCCTATGGGTTGCAGGCCGACGCTCAATGCACTGAGCTACACCAGCCAAGGTTCTGGTTTTTTTCATCAGCTTAAGGTTTGGAGTGGGTTGTCCAACTTTGGCAACAACGCCTGTAGCTCCTTAACCTGCCTCTAGAGGGAGCTTATGCTACAATGTCAAGGGTGGGGCCTCCGTGTCTCCCCGGGAGGCACAGTTCAATTGTCTAGGAAAATTGTGAGTGTGTTCCTCCTGCCCCTATAACTCCCATCTTAGTTTGTCCCAATTTATTTCTAATAATGTATAGTTTCTGATCAAATAGCTGTCTGTTTCATGGGACGGGGTGGCGGGGGACATTCTGTGTAAGAGTGTCAGCTCTCTCCTGCTTGGTGTAGACCGGCAGCTCTGTGTATGAACTGTAGCGGGGTGGAGCCCTGAATCCGCCTTGCAGCACACTTTCTGAACTCCCTGCCTCAGTGAAACAGGGCTCTAGGACCCAGTGTAATTTGTCTCCCTGTGAGGAGTTCAAAATAGGCCCTTTTAGGCATTCCACTTGATATCTTTCTCTTGTGGAGGAAATGCCCCCTGCAGGATTGCGAATCCGGCCCAGCTAGTTTTTCATATCTTCCCCTGCTCCTGCAGGAGGCGAGGGCTGGGCGCAACCTTCCCTTCCCTGCGGTTCTGCAAAGGAAGGGGGCTCAGCCTGGCTTTAAATAATCTCAGGTGCACAGTTCCCAGCCCAATGCCCTCACAGTATACGGCTGCAGCCCGCACCCTCCACCCTGCGCAGCTATGCCAGGCTGGGGGTGAGAAATCACCTCCTTTTGCACCTTTTTTATCGATCTCTCCAGCTGGACTGAGTGGGAGCAAAAGAGGCCCACAATCTTTCCTTGTTGGCAGGCAGGGCAGCTGTGTGTGTGGGGTCCCCGCCCAGCCTGCTTCAGCTCCCCTTTTAAAAGTCTCTCTGGGCACTCCCACTGCAGCGCTGTGTCACTGTCTGGCTTTCCCTACACACCCCCTCTCTAAAAACTCCAGAGTAGCACAGTCGGGGCTAGCCACAGCCCTCCCCCTCCACCAGATTCAGGTGCAGAAAGTATCTGTCTCGCTCTCCCAGCAGGCCTCTGCCACCTCACCTGTGGCTGTGCCACTAGCTGTGTGTGTGTTTGTGTGTGTGTGTGTAGCCTGGTTCTCCCTGATGACTTTGTGTATCCAAGTTGCTCTCAGCCGGGACTGGGGATTCCCTGCCCTGGGAGGTGACGGAGCCGGTAAGCTGCAATCTCTGCCCAGGTGTCTGGGTGGATGTAGGCACCGCAGCTGCTGGCACCACAGTTGCTGGCGTCAAGCCCCCGGATTTTCCCTGTCCACCTATAAAACCTCCTTACCGCCCATTTTGAAGCATCTTCTGTATTCTTTGTTTTCCAAACTTCACATCAGCTAAGATTCCGTTGACCGTTCGCTTTATTTTTCGGAAGATCAGCTAAGTGTCTGAGTTGGGTGTGAGAGCAAGTGGACTCGCCTCCCACCTACTTGGCTGCCATCTTCCAGGCCCCCTGAAGTTTTTCTTATTGAGGCTACATATTTCCCCTACAGTTAGAAAATTCTAGTTTGTTGGACTTAAGAAATTGTGCCTCTTTTGAAAGAAAGTATGACTTTTCTCTGACCTTTATTATTCATTTAACATTATTGACCAAGTCTTTCAAATTACTCAGAAAAGAATAAGAAAAGAAGAGGCAGTAGATGGAGTTTATTCAGACTTTTCAAAAGCTTTTTTATTTGATTCTTCAAGGGTTTGTGAGGCGAAATTGATAGCTCAGTGGTGAAGTATTTGAAACATAGACCTTTATCACTGAATATTAAAAATCACTTAAAACTATACTGAAATCCACTGCATTGTCTTCTTAAATGAGAAAATGGTATTTTAAAAACCAGAGTAGAGAAAGCTAAATTTTCCTAGATTAATTATAGAATTATGATATCATCATCAGATAGTTCAAGTACACTTAGATAATAGTGGAGGTAATAGAAATGCAATGATGATATTTGGAAACTTCAGAATACCAGGCCTTAAAGACAAATAATCCATTTACTTTCTTTTTTAGCAAAAAGCTTTTGGCTGTTCATTTCCATTTAAGAGGCTCAGACATATGGCACTACCCATTGCTCGGCAGGCATTTTCTTAATTGGAAAACATGTGCGCCTTTCTTTTAGATCCATCAGGATACTCTGGAGAAAACATTTTTACCATCTATGGACGTTCACGTCTGTTCATCTTTATCCACATCAGAAGCTGTGTGTTAACAAACCCAGTTTCATTCATGTGACAACAATCACTATTTCTAGCCTAGTTATATGTTTAGGCCAAGGGTGGGGAGGGGAAAATTTCCCCAGAATAGACGATGATGTTTTAAAAATCTTCATCATATTTATTTTGAAGGAAAAATGCATGATGAGGTCAAAGAACTAGAATGCCTACATTTTTAAAAGGATGCACTGAAAAAAAGTAGATCTTTTCAATGATCTCCCACTCCCTTTCTTAGCAGTAAAGATTGAATTCCAAAGGACATTGCTCTAACACAGCTAAATGTTTTGAGGTTTAGGAAAAGGGCTCTACTGAGGAAGGTTTATTGTTGTCCATTAGCCTTTTTGTCTCATCTCCCAGGAACCTCTGGGGAGGGATGCAGATAGGATGGTTCAGGGCTGGATTATAGGACATCTTGGGTGGGTAGCAATCCAGTATTTGCATCCCACTCCTTAACCTCATACCATTGCCCTCCAGAGGAACTCTCTGCCAGGGAGGTGTTATAACCCTTGTCTCTTAGTGTGACCACAAGAGAGTTAATCTGGGTAGTTTGCTTCAAATGAGCTTTATAAGGTACAAGATACGCAGATAAACAATTAAAGGTCCAGCAGAACAAAGAAGTTTCTTCATACCTCTTGCCTTCTAGAACTCACATTATTTGCTTTAAATCAGTGCTTTTGTGATTAATAAATTGGTCTTTGTACTCCCAATGGCTATCAGCTCACCACTATAGGTCTCGAAGGCCCTAATAATTCAGCTTGCTGTACATCTTCTTTTTAAGGGCTCCAAAAAATGTCGTATTTCTCCACCTGCCTCCTTCTCCTCCAGTTAGGTCATGAATGTTTATCTGTTGTGATGCAATTCTGGGCAACCAAAGTACAGAAAATAAGTAGTCTATAGAGATCGCTTAGAGGTCGGCCATGCTGAAACCAATATGTAAGTTTTCTACCTGCTTATCTAGCCACCTCCCCCATCCTCCTTCTGTAAGAGGCTCTAGACAGTGTCACAGAGCATGGACTTGGGGGTCAGCCTACATGGGTTTGAATCTTAATTCCATGTGCTAGTGTCTATGTAGTTTGGGGCAAATATTTTTATCTTTATGTGTTCAAGTTTCCTTTTCTGTGAAATGGGTTAATAATCTACTTAGAAAAATTGTGGTAATTGAATTAATACATGAACAGCATTTGAAACAAGTGTCAGTCACAGGGTAAGTGCTGTATCATTATTGGTAGCTCAGAGTTTCTTTGCTGGCTCGAGTGTCAATGGTTTTATGACCCCTTGAAACTGTATATAGAATCACAGATTTCGGGGTGGCTGCTCATACACAGAACTTCTTGGCAGAGCCCTCATACTGTTTATCACAATCATCTCTGAAATAAGATGTTTAAGAACTAGGGGGATAGCCTGGGGAGAGGAGAGCAAAGGGGGGAGAATTGGGGCCACTGTAGTAGAGCAACAGTCAAATATTTAATAAAAAATCGTGCTGTCAAAGAATACTTAAGGACAGAAGAAAAAATTCACGACCGTGTTAAGTGGAAAATAATTTCTATAATTTTATAAAATAGAATGTCATTTTTATATGTACATATAGACATTAAGATACTTTGATATTAAAGTTGTCATAATTTTAAAAAAAGTTTAAGAACTATTGTGCCAGACTATGTCTCCAAACACTGAGTTAGTTCCTCTCATTGCTAACACTCTGTGAACCGTTATGAATTTTAGTTCCTATGAATAACAATGACTCTTCAACTTAAATCATCTTTGAAAATTTATTTACAGGGCATCTGAAAACTATGGGTTAGGTATGCTGTTTCTTTGCTACAACTTTATTTGAATCATTATTTTGTATCTATAATTACAAGAAGAGTCTAGCTAGTGAGATCAAAGGGCCAAATTAATGAATGAAAGAGAGCACACTATATTAACTGTCCCAAGGTTTTGAGTTTTCTTCCCAGTCTTCAAGCTGCCCTGCATTAATGCAGTGACCCACTAGATGTCAATGTTTCCATGAGAATGAATAAAGGCTTTCTGTTGTCTTCCTTGAAGCAAAGGATTAATTGATCACCATAAAAAAGTT
This sequence comes from Mormoops blainvillei, assembly GCA_004026545.1. Lineage (NCBI taxonomy): Eukaryota > Metazoa > Chordata > Mammalia > Chiroptera > Mormoopidae > Mormoops > Mormoops blainvillei. Next base: position 394,513 of record PVJD01000502.1, on the reverse strand, counting down.
AGATGAAATAAAATGTTCTCCTTGCTCTTCAAAGGAAGATAAGCTAATAACTTTGGACACAATTTTACTCCTCCGCAGTCACCAAATGTCCAATTACATGTCCTCTCTGCCTGGGCCTTCAAAACAATATAAAATTGAATGAAGGCAATGAAGAAGTCACAGGAGGATTTCTGTAAGAGCACCATCCAGTTTAGAAACACAGCAATTCAATACACGTCTCCAAGATTTCTAAATGCAATGACTTAGTAAGTAATGTTCCTTCTATATTTCCCCCATGTTCTTTTTCTTTTAGCTTTATGTGGGGAATTAAAAAAAAAAAGTCTCTTTGTGAAAACAATGTTTTCTTCAAGTAAGCTTGCTTAATTAGGACAAAGATGGTTCTGCATGAAACAGTTTTTTGTGTTCAGAGGTTCTGTTTTCACTGTTTGAGCAAGCAGTTTAGAAGATGTGCCTCAACCATCAGACACATAATTAGGAGAGTCACAAAGAGAGGCAAGAAAGCATCATAGATGGGATGTAGGATAATTATATAATCCGAAGTATCTAAATGAGTAAAGAAGATGCTGAAAACATTAACTTAAGGAAAATACAAGCACAAGGGCTTCTTAATATCTGTGCCCTTGTAGTTTTATTTAGTACATGTCTTTGTCCCTGTAAACAGAGAGCAAAACCAATGTGACTTTTCAGTATTCTGTTACACATTACGACAGCTTCCCTAATGTCAAACATCAGCTGGGAATTTAAAGTCTACCATGTACACAAAAGAATCAAACCTAGGAAGTCTGTCAAATGCATGCTTGAGATAAAACAGAACGATTGATTAGAGTAGGAGTGCTTTTCTAATCAAAACAGTAGAAAAAAATGTGTTCCAGGGATGCAGCCATCTCAGGCTATTTTCAGGGCTGACAACCATGGAAAGCAGATGGCTTCAGAGGCGGTGCTGGACCCTGGTTCAGAAATGTAACACAAGGTTAACAGCGACATATGCTGTCATCCATGAGGTACCAGAAATATGCTCATTTGTCCCAGTCAGGCCCTTCTCTGAAATGCTGTTTCCTCTGTGCATTTTCTAAAAGTTAACGTAATCAGGGCTTAAAATGGTTCAGAAAAAAGGGCCATTTTATTTCCTTTGGGAGATCCAGTGGGAAACCCCCACAGAATCCAAGTCCTTTACTCTGTCTTACAGTGTCTCTTACACCATGTTGAAAGTAAAAGTGTTATTTGTGAATGACAATTTATCCTTTTTATTAAGGTAATGTTTCAGTGTAATAATCTAAACATATTTAAAAATACAATTTTTAAATTTTTGTTTAATTTTTAAAGTATAGTTTATTGATTATGCTATTACAGTTGTCCCAAATATTTTCCCCCTTTATCCCCCTCTGCCCTGCACTGCCCCACCCTCCTACATTTCCATCCCGTACCCCTTAGTTTGTGTCCATGGGTTGTACATATAAGGTCTTTCGGTTTCTCCATTCCCTATACTATTCTCAACCTCTCCCTGTCTATTTGGTGCCTACAAATTATGCTTCTTATTCCCTGTACCTTTTCCCCCATTCTCCTCATCCCCTTCCCCTCTGATAATCCTCCATGTGCTTTCCATTTCTGTGATTGTGTCTTCATTCTAGTTGTTTGCTTAGTTTTTGCTTTTATGGGTTCAGTTACTGATAGTTGTGAGTTTGTTGTCATTTTACTGTTCATAGTTTTTGATCTTCTTCTTTGTCTTAGATAAGTCTCTTTAACATTTCATATAATGATGGCTTAATGATGATGAACTCCTTTAACTTGACCTTATCTGGGAAGCACTTTATCTACCCTTCCAATCTAAATGATAGCTTTGCTGGATAGAGTAATCTTAGATGTAGGTCCTTGCCTTTTGTGACTTCGAATACTTCTTTCCAGCCCCTTCTTGTCTATAAGGATTCTTTTAAGAAATCAACTGATAGTCTGATGGGAATTCCTTTGTAGGTAACTGCCTCCTTTCTTCTTGCTGCTTTTAAGACTCTCTCCTTATCTTTAACCTTGGGTAACTTAATTATGATGTGTCTTGGTGTGTTTTGTCTTGGGTCCAACTTCTTTGGGACTCTCTGAGCTTCCTGGCCTTCCTAAAAGTCTGTTCCTTTGCCGGATCAGGGAAGTTCTCCTTCATTATTTTTTCAAATAAGTTTTCAATTTCTTGCTCTTCTTCTCCTTCGGCACCCCTATGATTTGGATGTTGGAGTGTTTAAAGTTGTCCAAGAGGTTCCTAAGCCTCTTCTCATTTTTTTCAATTCTTGTTTCTTCACTCTGTTGTGGTTGAATGTTATTTCTTTCTTCTGCTCCAAATCATTGATTTGAGTCCCTGTTTCCTTCCCTTCACTGTTGGTTCCCTGTACGTTTTCCTTTATTTCACTTTGAATAGCCTTCATTTCTCCCTTTATTTTGCAACCATACTCAATCATTTCTGTGAGCATCCTGATTACCAGTGCTTTGAACTGTGCATCTGAAAGGTTGGCTATCTCCTCATTGCTTAGTTCTTTTTCTGGAGTTTTGATCTGTTCTTTCATTTGGGCCATATTCCTTTGTCTTTGTGTACCTGTTATGTTGTAAGGGGTGAAGCCTTAGGTATTCACCAGGGCAGGGCAACCTTCACTGTGTTGTGGCACTGTAACATAGGGGAGGGGTCAGAGAGGGAACAGTGCCACTTGCATGGCTCTTATTCCACTTTCCATCACTTCCCTCACTTCCCACAAGCAGATTGTGCCCTTTCAGGTGCTGATTCCCAGGTAGGTGGGTTTACGTACATTCTAGGACCCCATGGGACTCTCCAATAGACTCTCCTGTGAGATTGGAAGTTTCTTCTGCTGTTGCAACCACCACAGGTTTTTTACAGCCAGAGGTTTTGAGTCTTTAGTTTCCTGGTGCTGAAACCCTGGGTTTCATGGCCTGTCCTGTCTTACTCCCCAGTTTTTCCTCTTGGCTTATCCGCACATGAATGTGGGACCTCCCAGTCAGCCAGCCCCCACCTCACCCGTGTGGTCCACTGTCTTGCCTCATGTCCCCTCTCCCCTGGCTTCCAGTCTCCACCTCCCCTAATAGTCTGAATGAATGTTTTTTTTTAACTCCTTGGTTGTTAGACTTCCATACAGTTTGATTTTCTGGCAGTTCTGGTTGTTTTTTGTTTTTAAATCGGTTGTTATATCCTTCTTTTGGTTGTGTGAGGAAGCGAAGCATTTCTACCTATGCTTCCATCTTGGCTGCAGCCTATGATTTTTATTTTAAAAGCAGTATAGACAGATTATGTAAACCCAGGGTTACAGAGTTGAAAATACCCCGATTAACAGTTATGGTGAGCCTTAAAGCTAGGAAGCTGTTTCCAAATATTTCTCCCCTTTTCCCTTGTCACTGATGTCTGAAGTGATCCTATTAGAAAGTCACAAAGAAATACCTTTGCCATGGAAAGAATTCCATTCATAAAATTACTGTCATTAATATCTCTGCATCAACTGATATATTTGCCTCTTTCTAATATCATAGGAAAGAGGACAAAAAGCAAGTATGTATGATGGTGGATCAGATGCATAGTGCTGGATAGTGAGAACCTGAGGAAACACTAAGTTTGGGGGTGTGACGGGAACAGAAGTAACCAATAATTAAGACAGATTTATGAAGGGTTAGAATCCCAGGGGAACATTTTTTATCTCCTCTTCGATTTTGCATTGGGGAGACCCTAAGAGAAGGCATTGCTTCCTGAAAATTGTGTAATTGGGCCCACTTGCAAAGTGCCATGTTCTAGTGGGAAAAACAGAATGACAAAAAAGAGGTAATTAATGGTGCTCTTGTTATGATGGTATATTGAGTTTAGTAAATCATTTGACCTCCCGACCTCCATTCTAGGGATGCTGGGTAAGACTCTATTATCTTTTCTGTCCCAGCTGTGCACCCTATGTACAGGTTTAGGTAATCATAATTTTAGAGGCAGACACATGATTTTCAAGAATTACTTCACCATTTATGTGCTATGTTAACCTTGAGAATTTCCCTTAACCTTTCTAAACTTCAATTTTCTCCTCAAAATGGGGAAAAAAAGCCACCATAATCTGCTCAAACAAGTCATCGAGTGGTTTTAAGTTTGAAACGACAACTAAATGTAAATGGATTTTGTGAACTGTGAGGTGCTTTATACAATCTCTTGAGTGTACTTATTTATATAAATAGTGTGATTATGTTCTTTTAAAGTCCTTTGGGTCATGAAAAATGATGTAATTGCTGGTAAAAATCATCTGGTATAAACTAGGTTAGAAAGCGTGGAAGTGTGTATAACAAGATTAGAAAAAAGTTACTCCTCTGAGAAAGGAAAAAAAGAAAAAAAAAAGAATGCTGGGGATTTTATTGGACTCCTGACAATTGCACAAACTTCACAATGTGAGATTAATAGATTTGGGGGGATGGAATGAGATTGCCAGAGTTGTGACAATATCCTTCTGGTATTTTCTTTGGAGATGAAAGAGATTAAGGCAATTTTTAAAGAGCATATCTTAAATGCTGACTTAACTTGTGACCCTTTCAAAACATTTGTGATCACTCATTTTGATGAATTTTCTGATGTGACTACATTTTATGAATTATTTTTATTAAGATCTTGTATGGTTGCCAGATAACTAATTGTGGTGGAAAATAGCCAAGGAACGGGCCTGCAATGGTACATGGTGTGTACTTTCCAGTCTACTAATTATTAGCTTTCTTAATCATTCCAACTTCCTTTTAAAACTAAACCCGCATATTGCTGTATATCCTTCTTTATTTGCTGTCCATGTCATTTATGTGTTTGTAATTTGCTCATCTCTCATTGATTATCATCTGCTCCTAGATGCAGGCTGTATGTTTAATTATCTTTGAGACTCAATGTAAATTTAGACACATGGATCTTACTCTTCATCCTTTTAGCTGCAGGCAAGGAAAGATGGGCTCAAGATATAAATGAGCTCCTAACTAGATGTACAAATTCTATGATTAACTATGTTCACAAAATTGGAGACTTATTCTCTCATAAAGATACAAAGGAAAACAGGAAACTTAGCTTATTCCTTCACATTAATTCATTCATCAAAGGCTATCGAATGACTATTGCATGCCAGGCTCTGTATAGGGGCTGAACTTACCTGAAAAAATGTGACAAAACTTTTGCCTTTGAGGAACAGTAGAGTAAGGATTTAAGAGAAAGAGAAACTTAGAGGAGAATTTCAACTGGATGACTTTGGAGTGGAGACCCCAACTGCTGAGTTTTAAGATTCACAAAAAAGGACTTCACTTGTTTCTTTTACCCTGACCCTCCTTTAAAGAAGACATTCCAGAGAAGTTCCATTTGAGTCCTCACACTTAGTTTTACCAGGGTGAAATTCATTATCAAAAGCAGGTCACTTGCAATGCTTGTATATCTTAGATGTCTCCATACCCCTAAACCTGGCCTTCCTAAAAACTCTCAAAGTGGTAGGATATAGAAGAAGCATTTTTTGGCTGTCTTGCAGCCTTTCGAGGCCATGCAGGTTCACTCGGGATTCAGGCAGAAGGAAGAAAATTCTCAGAGCTTGGGAATGCCTGACATGCTTTTATTCAGGGGTGGGGTGATCCACGCATGCCGCCAGCCCTGTGTCGGACACTAGGAAGTCCCAACTCCCTTGTATACTAAATGCACACAAAACCGGCAGGGTGCCAAGTTATTATATAACAAAGCATGATTCTGCGCACGCAGGCCCATTCTCAAGGCTATGGGAATACTGCTTATCTTAGTTGCCCAGATATCTGGGTGAGGGAGCCTGATTGACTCCATTTTCCCTTCATTGGCCATCAAGTAAGGCAGCACAAGGAGATGGAACTCTATCATCAAAGAATGCACAGTGTGATTAAGGGATTTTGGGATTTAGCAAAGTTACTAAAAGAGAAGGTTAAATTTGAATAAGGGAAGACACTACCAGTATACGAAAATTCTCATTACCAGTTAGACTCAGGTGAAGTAAAGTAGAGGTTAGAGGTGAAGGAAGGGTGGTGGTCTTTAACCTAAATCTTAGGCACTAAGATTGTATGAATAGTGTGGAAAGGTGAGTAAATATTTTGTCACTGTTGTCTGCTTCTTAAATTTTCCTCAAATCCTCCAGGTTCCTCCATCAGTGAAAGTTAAAAATGATTAGTGGCCAGGAGTTATATTTGAAGGCAAAGCATGCAAGAGCTGATATCTTTAAAAATATTAAGGGATGGTGTGTCAGCATAAGGAATGTCAACAGCTCAACGGGAAGGCTCTAATTGCTTGTTACTGGGTTGGCCAAAAAATTCATTTGGTTTTTTCCCTAAGATGGTTCTCTTTAGTAGTATTTAGTTGTCTCTAAATTCATTTGAAACAATTTCATTAGATTCTATTTGACAGTTGTCATGTCAGTGTGCATTAAAAAAACTTATCAACCCTGGCTGGTATAGCTCAGTGGATTGAGCATCGCCTGTGAACCAAAGGGTCACTGGTTCGAGTCTCCAGTCAGGGCACAAGCCTGGGTTCCGGGCCAGATCCCCAGTAAGGGGCATGTGAGAGGCAACCATTCATTGATGGTTTCTCTCCCTCTCTTTCTCCCTTTCTTACCCTCTGTCTAAAAAATAAATAAATAAAAATTAACCTTAAGAAAAAACTTATCAAAATTGGTGAATTTTTGTGTAGGCATTTTAATATTGAAGATGGAAAAAATGCTCAACATTTTTCATATATTATGCTTTATTATTTCAAGAAAGGTAAAAGCACAACTGAAATGCAAAAAAAAAATTTATGCAGTGTATGGAGAAGGTGCTGTCATTTATGGAATGTGTCAAAAGTGGTTTGCAAAGTTTTGCACTGAAGATTTCTTGCTGGACAATGCTCCATGGTTGGGCAGACCAGTTGAAGTTGATAACAATCAATTCAAGATAGTAACTGGGAATGATTAATGTTATACCATGAGGCAGATAGGTGACATATTCAAAATACCCAAATCAATAAAGTTATTGGTGAAAATAAAAAAATGTGTCTTTTATTTTATGGAAAAAACATACCGACTTTTTGGCCAACCCAATATTTAGATGAGGGACTGGAGCTGTGTTCTTAACACGCCCTTTAAATGGTCCAAATTGATGGCAGAGATAATGGTAGACCATGTTGAACTGGTTCATTTGTCTGAATGCCATTCCGTTGGCTCTCCACCTGACAGGTGCAGCTCAGGGTGGGTACTGGTTTGCACACTAACTTCAACATTAGTACCACATTAGGCTATCTTAGAGAGATAGATAGGCAGATAGATAAATAGATAGAAATCCATAAAGACAAATCAAAGGAGAGGACATCTGGAATTTGTGCAAAGCAAGTAATAAAATATATAGAGAGAAGGTCAGGGCATGAGATAACTAATCTCACCAAAAGAGGAAACTCTCTTTGTAAACAAATAAATCACTATACATAGAAGCAAATTTATTAGGATATCCTTTAAAACAGAAAATTATTGGAAATCACATAAATATTTCTCCATGAAAATGATGAATGCTTACAATGTAACCCTTAATGGATGCTATTTCATTTTATGCTTTTATATACATCTATATTTTTCTTCAGAATAAATTCCTAGAAAGAGAATTTCTCTGTCAAAGGAAATACCCATATTAACTGATTTAACTGATTCAATATATTTTGCAATCTGCATACTAGAAAGGTTTTAAAACATATAGACTATTTGTTTAAGTGATCAATGTTTTAAAAATTTATACTTTCACCAGCAGAGTATGAAAGTACCTCTTGTTCACCACTACTACACTAGGTATTATCTTTTTTCCTCTACTCTAATAGGTAAATATCACGTTTTCTTGTTATAATTTTTATTTCTTTGATTAGTAATGGCTCTGTGTATTTAAAATACTTACTAGACATTTTTATTTCTTTTTTACTGATTACTTCTTTGTGTCCTAAGGCTATTTTGGGAGATACTTTTTTCTCTTTTCCATAGTCATTTTAAGAATTATTTATGTATTCACATCATCTGTGTTTCCCAGTTTATGTTTTCATTTAATTAATTATTTCCTTTGTTGTATATGGGACATTCTGATTTTTAGGTAATTACATTCATTCGTCTTTTACTTTTGGTGTCTGCTTTGGTGTCATGTGGCTTCTTCACAATGATGTCATTTAAAGTAAACATTTATTTCTTCCTATAGTGAGTATGTTGTAGTTTCTTTAATAGTAATTTTTTAATCTTGTTGAAATTTATAGTGGTAAAAAGTAGGACTCTAACTTTTCTCCCCAAGTAGTTAGCAGTTTTCCTAATACCATTTATTGTGATACCTCCTTTATCACATTCTAAATGTTTCCACATGCTTTTGTTTCAAACTTGTCTGTTTTGACACTTTGCCCTGCATTGTTCAAATGCTATGGCTCTAAACTACATTAATGTCTGATACATATTATCAGTCATTGTATGTTTTTACTGTAGTTTTTATTTAATCAATTAATTATAGAAACTAAAATGTCAAAAACAAAAAAAACCCAGTAAAAAGATCTTAGTGTTAAAAATCTATCTCTTTTAACAAGGAAAAGCTGGAGTGTTAAACATTTTTTTTTTATGATTCCAAAGTGGGTAAAGATTATCCAGCAGAGGAATCCAATTCTGATTCAGCTTAGACTCTTTGGGCTTTGTTGATCCAGTTAATTGTTTAGCAGCTGCCACTTCAACCAATTTGGAAAGTAATTTGATAGCCTACATAAAGCTGCCTTGTACCCGGGACCAAAATAACTACTGTTTGACCAGACATTCTTTACGAACAGTTAACATTCATACAAATGATGCAAAGTCAGGCATAAGGTACTTGTATTTCATGACCAACCAGTGGTAATGAACTATTTCTGTCTAAAAAAGCAATGTAGCTCCAGCGACCAGTGGTACCAAATGTGTAGGGAGGCCCAGAGCTGCGCCTGGGGATTCACCACTGTTGACCTTACTAGTTGTTCCAAGTGTAACTTGTGGTACAAGTAGGAGAAAAAGGCTTCTAAAGAAATTCTGAGACCTAGGCTCCACTGAGAGTTTAGGGGAGTATAGAGAGCTACTCCACTCTAACCCCCAAAGGGGCACATGAGGACCCATTGCTTGCCATGGGTCCAGTTTCATAATCTTATCATCTAAAAATTCCCCAAATAGAGAAAAACAGTGTGATTTTAAAGCCATGAAATGCTTATTTTGTGACTTTTTGATATAAAAAAATCAATAAAATTGATTCTTTCTAAACACCAGCTCCACTACCTCGGATGAATAAATTTAAACCAAGTTTATATGAGTCAAAAGCCCCTTTAAGATATCTCTAACAAGTTGGTCATTCAGCCTCCATTTGATTATTTCCAGAGTCAGGAAGCTCACGCTTTTCTAAGGCAGCCCATTCTGCTCCTTGTTTTTATTAGGTCAAACTATCTTTCCCTAGGATTTCTGCGATTCTGTCCTCTGGAGCTCTACAGAACACATCTGCCCTCTCTTTGGTAAGTCAGCTCTTTAAGTCTTTGAAGGCGGTAAGAGCCTAAAGAATCTCCAAGCTACCCATTCTTACACCTGTCCTGCTCCACACGATACTGTTCTCCTAACTTGCCCTAGTCCCTCTCTGGTTTACCAGAGTCTGAGGCTACAAACCAAATGTAAATTTTGAGTCAGATTTAATCAACATAGATTGTAGTGGGATGAAACATCTTTACAAATCAGGTATCTCTCTCTTTGTATTGCCAGGGTCTAGTGCAGAGCTCAACATAAGCATAGTAGTTGCGTATTAAATATTTGAAAGCATAAATTAATTAACAAGACACTATTGATCTTCTTCTTACTCATTTTATGAATTTTACAAAAGAAGTTGTGTTTTCTTAACAAAATGAAATTCTTTTACACATATGTCCATATTCCTTGATATGTGTGAGGAAAAAATCATACCAGAGCAGGTTAAATAAATTTTAACATGCTTGAAGTTTGCTGAGGTAGCCTCAGGTGTTGTACAAATTTTACTTTATTTGTATTTTGTTTGTAGTTCTGAGACCCAGGCAGAGGTTTGGTTGGTGGCAGCTCTGTGTATCTCATAAAGGAACATCTCATGTGGAAAGTTCCTTCCGTGTCCCAGTGCACAGCCATCAGTCTTGTTCAATGTGCTGGTGTCAGACCACATGTGCTTCTTTGTTTAATGACCTGGCAGTTTGCTTCTCAGCTGCAGGTTGCTTGTGTCAGTGTTTCTGCTCTTGCCAGAGGCGTTTCTGTTGAACCTGGCATCTCTTAGTGCACATTCTCCAAAACTGAAAGCTAATTTAGGCTTTGTAGTGTGTGAAGGCCCGCTAGCTCTTTCCGCTTCTGATTCTATTTCAACCCCAAATTGTCACTGTAATGAGGCCTTTTTTTATTTTTTTCCCCTCAAATGGTTTATTTTTCCTGGTGAATTTTTTTCCCTCCCCGGAATTTAACTTTGTACGTCTCTGCTTGAGTTTTATTAGGATGCTTTCTATTAATTCTCTGTAACTCTTCAATTCTCCTCTGCCCTCATCGTCCCACTTCAAAAAAATTAAGGTGGAGTAGGCATACAATATTATATTAGTTTCAGATGTACAGCGTAGTGATTTGACACTTACATATCTTACAATGTGCTCTCCACAGTAATTTTAGTAACCATCTGTCTCTGTGCAAAGTTATCACACTATTATTGACTATTCTCCTCTTCCCCTTTTTCACCCATTCCTCTACCCATTTTTAAACCATTTTTTTTATATGATATAAGAAAATGGTTCAGTTTCTTTTCTTTTTTTTTTTTTTTTTGGCATATATCTGCTTTGCTAACACCACTTTTTTTTCCCCTCACCCAAGAACATTTTTTTTCTTTGCTTTTAGAAAGAGATGAAAAGAGGAAGAAAGAGAGAGAAATCTCAATGCACCAATTGGTTCCCTCCTGTATGTGCCCAGACTGGTGATCATATGTTCCTGGACTGGTGAGTGAACCTGCAACCCAAGTATGTGCCCTGACTGGGAGTTGAACCCACGACCCTTCAGTTATAGGACAATGCTCCAACCACTGAACCATACCAGCCAGGGGGCCAACATCACCTGTTAAAGTGCAATCTTCAGATTTAGTGCAATTCCTGTCAAAATACCAATGGCATTCTTTTCAGAACTAGAGCAAATAATCCTAATATTTATATAGAATTACAAAAAACCATGAATATCCAAAGCAATCTTGAGAAAGAAGGACAAAGTCAGAGGTATCATGCCCCCTGATTTCAAACTATACTGCAAAGCTGTAATAATCAAAAAAAGCATGGCACTGATATAAAAGCAGACACATAGATCAGTGGAACGGAATAGAGAGGCCAGAAATAAACCCTCACATATATGGTCAATTACCATACAACAAGGGAGGCAAAAATATACACTGGGGGAATGACAGCCTTCCTCAACTTCCTGGTCTAATTTTAGTATAATCTTTCCTTTGCCCATAACTGAGAATTGGATCTCTGTCTTACACTCTCCCTTAACTACCTGACTAGCATATTGTGGGCTCTTCCAGGGTGGTGTGGGAACTTTTCTTAGGAAGTGAAGAAGACTTAGCTACAATAAAAAAGAATAAGAGAGTCTCAGAATTTCTATGCAGAGAAGTTTAGGAGTGATAATCTGGTTGAAAGCGTTAGAGAAAGAGTATGGCTATCGGGGTTTTGTTGAAACTGTGCCTTCATTCCCAATATTAAATGATCTGAGAGAGACGTCTCTTGTGTATTTGATATCTCCCTTCCATTAATTTTTTTCCTCAGGATCTGCTTCCCTTGTGTTTTATGGCAAGGCGGGATGGACAAAGGTGACTCAATAATGAACATGGGAACCCAGGAATCTAGTTTCCACCTTGGCTCCAGATTTGCAAGAGTCAAGCTCACCTTCCCAATTCCCTCAGCTGAGGTTCCTGCCTCTTTCTCTTTCTGGGATGCTCGTGGCATGTAGTGTGGTGAGAGAAAAGTCACACTGGCTCAAGAGTGTTGGTGTTCTAGCTGTGGCACCTAAGAGTATGAGAACTTGGGCAAGTTATTTAGCATCTCTGAGCACCAGATACCTTTATCTGGGAAATAAGGATAATAAAAATATCTTTTAATTTTATTGGTTCATGGGAAGATGGAACCAGATATTGAATATGAGAAAACACTAAACAAACACTATTAATTCTCTTCCTCTAAGGAAACAATGAAAATAATGTAACAATATGAGAGCTATAAAGAACTTCCTCCTTTTTCTGCATGCATTTAATTCAGTTCTATTTAATACGTTCTTTAATTGGATTGACATAGTTAACACATAGGCGGTATATGGAGGGGGGGCATTGTAGACTTACTGATGGTGGTTCTTCAGCATTAACTTTGGTAAAGGATTGTACTTGTACTCTGGTCGAAATTCAATAAAAACATTTCATAATAATACAATAACAATTTGTAAGAAAACCGCTGGTTAGAAAGTGGACCCTGTGGTAGTTTTGTGTGGTGTGTGTCCATGTGTGCATAGTGCCTATTCAAGGGGCAATCACTCCTTTCTCCACCCAAGCGATGTGTGTGTGTTTCTTTGTTTTTCTCTACATGAAAGACCTGATGACCTACTACTTCACAGGCATGCATGTATGTAATGATATGTGGGAACACACAGTGTTACAGAAGGCTGTATCCAGGCACACCACTCCACTAAAGGGAGGGTAGGACCTTAGCAAGATGACTGTTCCTTAAGTCATCATCTGGTTTCAGGTCTTATTTTCACCATGAATGTGCTATCTGACCTGGTAAATCACCTTCCTGAGTTCACTTTCTTTGTCATAAGTAACAGGTTTTTAATTTTTAAAATATCCACCTCATAAAGTTTGGGATAGATATCGTATCATATGTGTAAGAGAGGTTTGTGTATAGAAGTGCCATACGTGTGCCAGTTTTATTAATTAAAGTGGGTGGGTGGGTTTTTTGTGTGACAGGCCAGCATAGCTTTCCCAAGGCAGAGGCCATGATGGCCAACAGAGGCTGATGCCCTGTGGTGATGCTTGTTTTAGAAGTGGGGTGGGGACGGCTTCTGCTTGGTGAGGACTTCCTCTTCCATTTGCTTCCGTGCTTGCATAGGAAAAGTAACAGTAATGGCAGGAAGACTATTTGAAATGGGAAACTTCCTTTGATATCTATTTTATCACACAGAGTAAAATAAGGGAAAAAATGTATTAGTATTAACATATCTTAACTGAACTCTAATACATTTCTTTCTGTTTGAGTCAGCTGAAATCCCTTAGCATTTCACTGCCCATAAGAGGAGGTGATCACATGCAATTATATGAAAAGTGAGGCCCCAAGTAGAGGGAAAAAAATCCTAATTTTTTTTCTCTTTCCTCATGTAAATATGGTTAATCTACAGAAGGAATACTTATCAGGATGGGGCTTTGTGAGTTTTTGTGTAAGAGTAAATGAGTAGATTAGTAAATTTAAACTCAAAATGATGTTGATAATATTAATCACAGATGGCATTTACTAGCATATGTGTGGGAAGGGGTAATTTTACATATGAATTAAGTGATTTTAAAATAAACATGCATTTGGGTAAATATGCTTTTCCTCTCAAATATAGGTTTATTAGATTGAGAAAGATTTGCATCTGATTTGAGAAAGATTTGCATTTCTTTTTACTATGTGCAAAGTTGTGTTTCACTTTTGCTCAAAAACGTGTGAAAGAATGTTGAGTTCACATCATGATTACATGCAGGTGGCCATGGAACTTGGATCCAGTCTGGAGGTAAGCTAAGTTCACCGGTTTGTAAGTTGTAGGTCAAGGTCAGAGAAGCACTGAGTGAACCAATGTTGTGAGGAACCTTCTTACATGAGAAGACAGTCAAAGCTGTAGGTGCGTTCGAGAGTGGGATGTCACATGCCAGAGCGATCCGTCTGTGGGCACTTTTAACAAACCTGCCACATGGTCCCTAGCCAGTTGTTTTTACAGAACTATGAATGATGTTCCCTCATAGGCCTCTTATACTTCAGGTAAATGAGGGTCAGTTCGGGGAGAGAGCCTGTAATGCTGCCAGCATGAGGACCTCGCTGGGGAAAATATATACAAAATGGGAGAGAAGGGTACAAACAACTGAAAGAGAACATTTTTCCCTGAGCCAACAGTCACCCCCTTCCTCTTTTCATGCCTCTTCTTCCCATTTTGCGTACAATTTCTAAATTTCCACATCGTCATGCGGAAGCTCATGACTAAAGATGCTCTGGGGTTAGAGAGCGTGAACCCCGTAGAAAGATAGGCTCTGACTCCATAGCGCGCAGCGCTGGGATTTGTACACCCTCACGTCGTCCTCACCAGCATATAGTGAGTGGATGGACCTAGAAATTGTGATTTTACTAGAACATAAACATGCAATGGGAGAAAGCCAGAGTCTCTTAAATGAGGCAGCTTCGGGGTGAGTGCTGTTTGTGACACACTAACTACAAAATCAGTACAGTTACACTAACCTTCCGAAAGTGACTATTTTCAGTGCATACATAACGGTGATAGGTAAATGATAGTTTCTTTAGCCAATAGTATTTTTGTAAGGATCAAATTAGCTAGTGCATACAAAAAGGCTTCATACAAGTGCGATGTGTTACTGCGGGTGAACTTGGATCGCCATGCCGCCACACCCTGCCAAATTGGAATTGGAAAGTCGTAATGCATCTTCTCTAAGCTTCTAATTAATTTTCATAATGTAGTTTACCTATAACACAGTGTAAAACAGGTAGGTAGAATCCGTCTCATCCACTTTTCTCAAAGCACTAAATATTCTCGGTAAAAATACAGAATATTGTTTCAGGTTTCTCTGGGCTTGGCTTTCAATCTTCATACCATTTATATTTTCAGGCAGCTTGATTAAATCGGATATGAAACGGACACGAGGTAGAGTTAAATTCAATTTCTCTTGATCCCCCATGAATTGGTAGTTGTTACAGCACCTAACCAAGTGTGTAGAAATTCCAGGTGGTGCTCCTTTTTTAAAAAACAGTCATGGTTTACCCGCATGCTTCCTCTTTTGAGGTGGGATTAGAAAAATATACTGATGCCTGCATCAAAACCAGATTGGAGTGCCTAGTAGAGACCACTACAATGCGGTGAACTGCAACTATGGGTGTCTGGCCTGTGCTCTCATGGGAAAGCCAAGTGAAGCAGGTGGACATGGAAAAAGCATAGGTAATAATAGTCTAGCAAGCCTTGATTAATGTTTCCTGTGTGTAAGGCACTGAGCGACTCACAACCCATCTTATTATCACTCGCAAGAATCCCAAGAGGAAGGTGCTACTATTTTCTATTTTGCATATGAAAAATATGGGGCTGTTTTGTGTAAATGGTGTCTCCATGGCCAAGCTGCAAGGTGGGTGCAGAGCACAAACCATCAGACTGCAGAATCATGTGCTTAACCATCATTTTTCAGCTTTTTTTGCTTTTGGCCTTTTGACATTTGAATGTTTGATCCATTTGTCTAATAACCTGTTTAAGCATCTCTCCTTGATGTGTTTGTCTTATCTAGTTTCTTAGAGAAAAGATGTTCAGCCATTAATTCACCACTTTCTGGTATAAGGAGCCCACTACAGCAGTAACCAAAAGCAAAGTAAAACAAAACTAAACAAATAAAAAAATCAAGCTGAATATTTTAGCTTTGAAACATTGACCACAGTGGTTACAATCTGTGCTTTAATATATATATTTTTTAATCCTGAAGATTCTTCTTCCATAAGAAGCTTTATAAGAGATGTGCAGATAAACAATCTTAAACAAATGGAACAGTAAGATAGAAGGTTTTCTGGGCAGAAAGAATACTTTTTAGAAAGATTTTTTTTAATACATGAAATTCAGTTTGGATCTTGATGAAATATATCTTATGAAATTTTCAATTAAGACACTTGGAAGTTATTAAATAACCTTTGAATATAAAGCAGTATAATGAACTATTTAAAATCACGGGCATTGAAGTCAGGCAACCTGGATTCAAATCCCAGATTTGCCACTATTTGTGTGGCCTTGGGCAATTTACTTAATTGTCTAAGCCTTTGCTTCCTCCTCTCTAAAAAGAAGATAATTATATATCTACTTACTTGCTTTGAAGAGTTTTCTTTCAAGGAAAGCACTATCATTCTGCCACCAGAATTAAACCTAATTTTTTACTTAGCACTGTGTAAATATATGTTGTAAAGTTGCCATTTAAAATTTATTAAATCTACTCATCGTCAACAGAGTGCTCTGTTACCAAAAGACATTGCGTTGCTCCCGTGCCACACTTGCTTTGATGCGTGTTCTTTATGCTCTGAACCCATAGTCCTTACCATAGGACCATTTTTTTTCAAATTGTTAGGGGTTTTTTTTGTTCGTTTGTTTTTTACCTAAGAATGTTGTCTTCTATACATATGTCAGGACACATACATAACTATGTTCATTGTGGTATTGTTTATAATCACAAAAATTAGGACATAACTTTAATGTCTGCTAGTAAGGACATTAAGAAATAAATTGTGTTATAGTTACATGATAGAAAACTTGTCAATAGTAAAAATGAAACTAAATCTAAATGACTTAAAAAACAATGTTGAATTTAAAAAAGCAAGATACCAAGTAATGTCTAGAATATTATAATATTTGTATAAATTTTTAAAATTCACACAAAACAAGAATATCTATTATTTATGGAGACATGCATATATTCAATAAAAGCATTAAAACATGGATTAGGAAGATTATAAATCATATTCATGTCAACAGTTGATTTTGGAAAGGGAATGTGGAGACTGGGATTAGAGAAGAGATCAGAGTGGACTTTGTTTCTTTTCTTAACAAAAAATGACAAAATATGAACATATATTCATTCAGGGAGGGTTTACATGTAAGGAAGTTATATTTCTCTTGGGAGTTTTATATTTTATTCATAAAATATAAAAATATAAAAACAAAATATAAAATATAAAAACAAAAATTAAAGATAAAAATGCTTACTTACCACCTTCACCCAGTTCGGGGTGATCAAAGACACAAAGTTCCAGGTGTAAGTCCTGGGAATGTGGTGTACAGTGTGGTTCGCAATACTGTATTATTGTACATTTGAATGTTGCAAAGACAGTAGATCCCTCTGTTTTGTTCCCTTTTACTGAGGACTTCTGATAGCTTTATTTATTTATATTATTTTTTAAATAAAATGCATTGGGGTGACATTGGTTAATAGGGTCATATAGGTAACAAGTCTACATTCCTGTGATACATGATCTGTATATTGCATTGTGTGCCTACCACCCAAAGTCACATTATCTTATGTCACCATACATTTGTGCCTCCTTGCCCTTCACATCCCCCCACCCCCCACCCTGTTCCCTCTGGTAACCACCATACTGTTGTCTGTATCTATGATCTTAAATGTTCTCATCAGAAGAAAAAGAAATTGTAAGTATGTGTGGTGATCATGGGTGTTAACTAAACTTAGTGCAGTACACATTTCATAATACATATATATATTAAATCTTTTTGTTGTACGCCTAAAAGAAATACAATGTTATGTGACAATTATATCTCACTAAATAGAAAAGATAAAAATGATCATTAAGGATTGGATTTGAAGTCTGATTCTACCAGTATTTACTTTCAAAGATCCCTTTTGTTATTCTCAATCTCTTGTCCATGAATTTTATATCCTGAAAGATTTTGTTCAACAAATTACATTTATATGGTATAATTTATTTTTTCACTTCTCTTTTTAAAAAAGTAAATGCCAGTAAGAATTTATCATCAGTCTGAGATAAGCATTCATAGAGGCACATAACCTAGTGACCGGAGTTTTGCCCGGATTTATATTTGCCTTGGATATCGTATTTGACGAAGGTTGTGTGTTGATGGGGGCTGGCAGGGGAGCCTGAGCGACTGCCCGGTTCCTCACCTTCAGGCATTCCTGCAGCCCTCTGCTCTTTACTTAACAGTTGATAACTCATGTCACGGAACTACAAAGTTTGTTTTTTCACAAATTCATCTATATTTAAGCTTAGTGTTATTACTTAGTGTATGGTATGCAATAAAACTTAAGAGATTTTTAGGGGATGTTTGAAAATTTAGGTGACAGCTATAGTCGAAAATTCAAAAATTAATTAAGGATACATAAGGATATATTTTCAGTTATAATAGATAGCATATCAGGAGATATTAGTACTACATTGTATCCATGAAGTGGAGGAATCATGAAATTGCTGGGATCACCTTGAGAACACCAAAGCTCTAATATACCTCTAGCCAAAGGAAAGACACTTGACATTGTAGTTAGCCCATACAGTCTCATTATGGGCAAATACATAACTACTATTTTAATTTTTTAAATGCTTAAAATCACTTGAAGATTTCTATGAATATGTTTATGAACTCCTAAGTAGTGAGGGATTTCACTTTAGGAACAACTGCTCTCATAGGGATCTAATTAATGTTCTGAATCAATGAAACAATAACCTTTTTGTCTCCAGAAAGTTCAACAACTTCACAAGTGTGACTATTTCTTCATTTAGTCCCAAATAGAAATTCAATAGAAAAGCAATAAATCACAAAAATGCAAATTTTGGAATGACAGAGTGGACTATGGGACACATACCATTTATATGAAAGAAAGGCAGAGGCAGTGACAGGTGTCTGGGGGTTGACAATCCATTGGTAAGATTAAGGTCTGAATTTGAGGAAAATATTGAAATCATCACAGTAAAACTATAAAGACAGACCAAGGAATCTGAGTCTATAATTTCCCACAGAAATTCTAAATTGAATAAAGGAAACCATCACTAATTTGTATTTGCAAGTCACCCTAACTTAATCATTACTCTCTTTTCTGGAACATGCTCAGCAATTCATGAGATGCTTGCCAATAACGCTGGCTGAGAAGAGAGGACATCCATGCTAGAGCTGAAATACTGTGCCAGGTTTCAGAGGTAATTTTGGGTCACTAGTCCCCAGCCAAATATCCCTACTTTAGAAAGGCTGCTTAAAGACTTGGGGAATGGGGGGCAGGGAATCCTTAAGCCTCCAAACTCTAGCAGGGCTTCTCCAATAGTCATTACTTCAGTTAGATTTCTTTCCGTGTGACTCCAGAAGGCTCTGCCTGCTAATGACAACTCATTTAGCAGAATGACAGTTGTTTGATGCTCCCAGGGAATGAAGCAAGCATGGCCCAGTGCATGCTACACCACTTTTAGCAGACTTGCTGCAAGAGAATCTTTACTGCAATGAGCATTAGAATTAAATGTGAGCTATTAATGAAGGAAAATCTCTCACTACCAAATGATAGCCTAAAAACGTGTGAGAGAAGAAGAAAACTCTGGGAAATAGTATAATACTTTACTCTGGCCTACTGGTTAATTGATTGCTACAGCATTCAAATTTATGGGATATCCACGCAGTAGGGGTTTTGGGCCACAGATACATCAACATAAATCCTTATTTGCATTCATTTAAGAATTCATAAGACCAGTTGTCAGAGGGACTATGGCTCTTTTAGGCTGTCCATCTGTGTGCAAGCACATTCTTGCATACAATAGCATCTGTATGATTTAGAATTTAAATAGCAATGAGCCTGGATTCTGAGTAGCTTTATGTAAACTTTAATAAAAATGCAAACGGATTCTACAGTACCATTTTGGCTACCACATCTGATTGATTTTCTTTGATGAGAGTTTGAAGGCTACTTTGAATTACCATTTTTTAAACCCATCAAAACACGACTGGAGATGAAAGGATAGTGATCACTGACATGTCCGCTGCTCGGTTCTGCTCATTAAAGTGATTTGATCGGTAAACAGAACCCCTTTTGTTTAGCTGCTTGAGAGATACCTATTACAAGGGTTTTACAAAACGTTAAAAGAAAATTTGTTACTCAAATTTTCTATTTCAGGGAAGAGTGATTTGTTCAGCAATTTACATTTTGGTGAAAAAATGTTGCTTCTTTCTTAGACCTCATATTCCTTTTTGTAGCAATGCACAGTTGGCTACATGGGCATAAACAAATGTGAAACCACATACTGAGAGACGCTACATTAAGAAAATGAAATAAATTCAGTACACAGTCAGAAAATATCATTCTCTGTCACTCTCTGAAGGAAAGGATAATATGTTTCCTTGTGCCCAAGTCCTTCTGGCATAAAAAGGCCTAGAATACATCTTGGGCTGTTCATTATTTCTTTTGCTTTGAGCCCTCATTCATAAACCTGAGAAAGTCAGGTGTTTTTACTGCCTTACACTGCCTCATTCTTATTTACTGTATGTAGGGCAAGGGATTTAAAAAAAAATGTTTAAAACCAATGATTCCACGTGGACCCTCACTAACAATCTAGCATATTCTCCTTTTGGGGAACCACCGAACACACCTTCCTGCTCCCTATGTCCTGGGGGAGACCTTTGCTGGATGCATCCCTTCATTAAGAATGAATGGGAGAGTGTCGCTCTGCTACTCCTTAAGGAAATGTAACTGTCCCTTGATCTACTGGCAGCCAGTAGTCTGACTCATCCCTCAAGGTGAAACCTGTCTGCCCTGTTATCTGTGTTCTGTAACACTCCTCAGAAGACCGTGGGACTTGACCACATCCTCCTGGGCTGCATTACATGGGCATAGGATGAGGATGGGTACGTGAAGATAGGTGACACTGCAGGCTCCCTGTCACCTCAGGGTCTCCCCACTTACTCTATTTTTAATAATTGTGTATATAGAAGATGTACAATGTAATGATTTGATGTACATATACAGAGTGAAATGAGTACTACAGTAATGCTAATTAATATATATCATTTCCTCACATAGTTACTATTTTATGTGTGTATGATGAGAACACCTGAAATCTATCCTCTTAGCAAATTCCCAGTAGTCTTTGTTTTAAAGAGTCTTTTTATCTCTCTTAGTTAATGCTTATATCAATATTTAGATTTTAATTTATGTGTTACTTTTTTCAGGGAAGCTTCCACCAATCTCCAATTCAGGTTAATATTTGTGTGTGTATGTGTGCATTGTACTCTTACAAGATCATATTTTTCTTTTCTAGAAAACACTTTGGTTTTTACCTATGTGTTTATTTGTGTTATTATTTGACTTTAAGCTCAGTGAGACTAGGAATTGCTTCTGTTTTTACTGGCTCTTTTCTCAGATACATAGCATAGTTCCAGGTACTTAAGTATGTAGTAAAATGTTGTTGAATAAATATATACATGAATTAGCAAAAGGCTTAATATAAAAATTTCTGGCAACTATCAGTAATTTCAAATGTATTAATAGAAAGTAAAATATGTTTACTTTTAATATCTTATAATTAGAAGCATTGATTTTTGTCTAGAAAAAAAAGACTCTTTAATGCCTTATTATATATTAAAAAGGAAGGTGTAAAAGAGAACACTTCTAACAATTATAATAAGGCCATCTGTTAGTTAAAAAAATAAAAAATAAAGACTCAATTTTATATTGGTTGACTCTCCTACTCATTATATATATGCTTAACTATCTCTTCAGTTTACATTGCATGGGTAAACACTGGCAGAGAGAAGTTTGCATAATAGAAAGTGCTCTGATGCTTAACCTGCTGTATCAAGATTTGATTTTACTTAATTATTGGTCCGCAAACACATCAGATATGTGCGGAGGAGGAGGGGGCAGTGCCTGGTGAGGAATATGGGACCATGTCTTGGAGCACATAAGGTGACCTAGTTCTCTTTTGTTATTAGGGTGAGTAACAAAAGTTATTTTTGCTATTAGCCTACAGTCCTTTCAAGGAAGGTGCCACTTATTCTTTACCTAAATACATAATTTTCTGATGCACACTTTGTGCTCTGGCCACACTGAATTTCTTACTTTACCTTAAACACAGGCCCTGTCACACCCTATGCCTCTGTACATACCTGGCTTGTATCCTACTTTCCCTTTTCCTCTTTGCTAAAAGAAGACATGACCTTGGTCTTTGAAGAATCATTGTAGTCAGACTTCATTAGTGCTGCTCAATGGAGTGTTTTATTCCTTTTTGGTAGGTGCTCTGTTTTATCTACCTTCCTATTATATATACTGTTTTACCTACCTTCATTATTATTCTCATTGGATAATTGACCCGCACATTTTCTGAAAAATGCATAAACCCCCTTATAGTTCCCTCATTTCTGTGTTCTGTGCCCCTTCCCCTCCAAAGCAAACCAGGCCCTTCCTATTGGCCCTGATTCGTCTCCATCTCTCAAGAACATTATGCTCACACTTTTCTTCCTCTCTTTCTTTGTTCTCTCCCAGTCCCAATGTTTATGTACTAAAAATCCAATTTCTCCATCTAAATAAAAACAAACACTATTCACTAACTCTGTCATGCTTCTGAGTCATTGGCCTACCTTTCATTATTCTCTCAGAAACCGAAATCCAGCTTCTGACCACCCTCTCCTCTGCTTCCACTTCTATCCTCGACTTAGATCCAATTTTTTCCCAATTGGATGATGATTCCCTTCTAATCAGATTTAGAAGCTTCTCCGCAGTCCTTTTCCTTCTTTGATTTCTCAGTGACATTTCTCAGTGGACAACTTCAGTCCTTCCCAGACTCCCCTTGAACCTTCCTCTCGCAATCTAGAGTGGTTTCCATGTCTCTTATGCGTCTGCTTTCCTACTGCCACCAACTCCTCAGCCTCCTTCAGCCTCTCAGCCATGTTAAGTCCCCAAGCTTTATTTCTCAGCCTTTAGTTCACAAACATTGCTTACTTTGTAGAAACTGTTATTCCCTATTTCTGTTTTAAATTTTCATCTATAAATCAATTGCTCCTAAATTCTAACCTTTTGCCAAACCTTTCCATCAAGCTGCAGCCCTTTAGTTCAAATTACAAGAAATCTCTGGCAGTTTCTTTAAAAAAGAAAAAAAAAACAAAAAACTGTGTGACTATAATTAAACTTGTTTTCATCCTTAACAAGGTTTTCTTTCTCCTCATCCTCAAGTTGTGTCACCAGTGCTCCTGTAAGTATAAATGCCAAGCATTAATGATGAGGCCCAGTGCACTTTCAGAGTGGTCTCCCTTTGCTTTTATTGTCTTTCTCTGTTGGTACCCTACACATGGACTTTACATTCATGTGTGAATTTAATTTCTTCCTAGCTTCATTTTTTATTTCTTACAGGTTCCATTATTCCCAGACTATATCTTACTTTTCTCTAACTCCTTTTTGCATTGCGTAACTATACTATATAATTGGGCACTTCTACTATGAATAGATTATTATCTAAAATACTATTCAGAAATTAATTTACTAAATCATAACAAACTCTTAGTAAACATACTCTACTGTCTCCTACAACTTACAGTATTTTTACCGACTTGTAAAAACCTTACTGTATGTTTAAAAAGTTAATAATGTTTGTAGCCCATCACCAAACATAAACACAAACACACAAGTACGCAGGCCATTAGGTAAGTAAATAGGGAGATGAAAACGATTAGTCATAACTGCATAGGCATCTATTGGTGATGGACACAGTTGCCTTCACATTCAGCTCCATCCCCTGGTGTGGAGTCTGTGAAAGAAGCTTTGCTATGGTCTTACTCGTCAGTACTGCAAAATTTGGTGTATTTATTGCTTGCTATGATTTGATGAATTTTATTCTTACTAATACCTCCATATGGATAAGAAATTATAATGTCTACCAGCTTGTCTAGCATATCTAATTTCACAGTAAGAGAAAAACTAAAGCCAAAACAAAACAATTATAACTCTGCTAATATTTATTTATTTATTTATTTATTTATTTATTTATTTATATTCTTTCCTCTTACCATTTAGTCCCCTTATATGCCCCTCACCACCACACCAGTCACCACACTGTTGTCCATGAGTCCTTTATTCTTATTGCTCAATCCCTCCGCCTCCTAAACTGTCCTCACCCATTAGCTGTCATCTGCTCTCCATCAATGAGTCTGTCCCCATTTTGCTCATTAGTTCATTCAATTCCACATATGAGTGAAATTATATGGTATTTGTCTTTCTCTCACTGGTTTATTTCACTAGCATAATGTTCTCCAGGTCCATCCATACTGTGGCAAAGGGTAAAATTTTCTTCTTTATGGCCAAATAGGATTCCTTTGTATAAATGTCCCATAGTTGTTTTATCTAATCATCTACTGATGGACACTTGGGCTGCTTCCATATCTTGGTGATTATAAATAACACTGCAGTGAACATAGGGGTGCTTATGTTCTTTCAAATTAGTATTTTGGGTTCCTATGGATATATTACCAGAAGTGGAATTGCTGGGTCAAAAGGCAGTTCCATTTTTAATTTTTTGAGGCAACTCCATACTGCTTTCCACAGAGGCTGCACCAGTCTGTCTGCATTCCCACCAACAGTGAAATGGGTTCCCCTTTCTCTACATACTCACCAACGCTTGTGTTGATTTTATTGATGATCGCCATTCTGACAGGTGTGAGATTATATCTCATTGTGTTTTTAATTTGCATTTCTCTAATGATTAGTGATGTTGAGCATCTTTTCATATGTCTATTGGCCATCTGTACGTCCTCTGTGGAGAAGTGTCTATTCCGGTCCTTTGCCCATTTTTTAATTGGGTTATTTGCCTTTTTGGTCTTGAGTTTTGTAAATTCTTTATAAATTTTTACTATTAATCTCTTATCAGGTATATTGGTAAATATGTTCCTCCATTCGGTGGGTTGTCTTTTTATTTTGTTGATGATTCCCTTTGTGGTACAAAAAGTTTTTAGTATGATGTAGTCTTTTTAGTTTATTTTTTCTTTTGCTTCCCTTGCCTGGGGAGATATGTCTCATAAAATATTGCCATGAGCTATGTCTGAGATTTCGCTGCTTATGTTTTCTTCTAGGATTTTTTTGTTTTTGAGTCTAATGTTTAAGTCTTGAATCAATTTTGAAATCTTGTATGTGGTGTCAGAAGGTGGTCTAGTTTCATTTTTCTGCACGAATCTGTCCAATTTTCCAAACACCATTTATTGAATATAGTATCTTTAGCCCATTGTATGTGCTTGTTTCCTCTGTTGAAAATCAAGTAACTATAAATTTGTGGGTTTATTATTGGGATTTCTATACTCTTTTACTGATCTATGTGTCTGTTTTTATACAAGTACCATGCTGTTTCATTACTACGGCCCTTTAGTATAACATGATATTAGGTAGGGTTAATAGCGGATTTAATGGTGGGTGCACCGGGTATGCACCCTGGGCCCCGACTTCTGAGAGGCCCTGCAAAACCCCAACTTTACACTTTTTTCTAATGACACCAAGTTGGTTTCATATGTGCAATTTTAATTACATAGAAGTTTACAATCGGCGGTAAAACCTGATAGTATGTTTATATTCGCTTATTTTCATTATTTCATTACTACCTTGCACACTATACACACACTATGCTGCCTAGGCCCCGCGCGGCTGCGCTACCGCTCATCAGAGCAATAGAATCGTATCTGCTACTTTGTCCTCACACAGGTTCTCCTGCAGGGCAGACTTAGGATACACGCAAATACGCAGGGATGTAACTTAGTTTGTGGATGTGCACTTGTTTCATTTACAGTTTTAAAAATATGTATTTTTAAACATGTATTTTTATTTTCCCCGTCTCTCTCTCTTTTTTAAGGGGCTCAATATTTTCTTCTGTGCCCGGGGCCTCAACTGACCTTAAATCCGCCTCTGGGTAGGGTGATTCCTTCAACTTTGCTCTTCTTTCACAAGATTGCTGTTATTAAGCAGGACCTTTTGTGGTTCTGTATAAATTTTTGAAATATTTGTTCCAGTTCTGTGAAATATGTCATTGGAATCTTGATAGAAATTACAATGGAACTATAGATTGCTTTGGGTAGTATGGACATTTTAATGATGTCAGTTCTTCCCATCCATGAACACAGTATGTGCTTCCACTGATTTGTATCTTTTTCAATTTCTTTCAGTTTCTTAAAATTTTCTATGTACAGGTCTTTTACATCCTTGGTTAGGTTTATTCCTAGATATCTTATTATTTTTGAAGCAATTGTGAATGAGATTGTTTTCTTAATTTCCCTTTCTGTTAGCTTGTTATTGGCATATAAAATGCAAATGATTTCTGGGTGTTAATTTTGTATCCTGCTACTTTGCTGAATTCATTTATCAGATCTGGTAGTTTCTTGGTGGAATCTTTGGGATTTTCTATGTACAGTATCATGTCATCTGCAAGTAAAGGCAGTTTTACTTCTTCCTCTCCAATTTGGATGCTTTTTATTTCTTCTTTTTGTTTGATTGCCGTGGCTAGGACTTCCAGTACTATGTTGAATAAGAGAGGTAAAAGCAGATATCCCTCTCTTGTTCCTGATCTTAAGTAGAACACTTGCCGTTGAGTATGATGTTGGCAGTGGGTTTGTCATATATGACCTTGTTATGTTTAGGTATGTTCTCTCTCCTCCCACTTTGCTGAGAGTTTTGATCATAAATGGGTGTTGGATTTTATGAAATGCTTTTCCTGCATCTATTGATGTCATGTGGTTTTTATATTTAATTTTGTTTTTGTGGTATATCACATTTATTGATTTGTGAATGTTGTACCAACCTTGCATTCCCAGAATAAATCCCACTTGATAATGTGTATGATCTTTTTTGATGCATCACTGTATTCTGTTTGCTAGTGTTTTTGAGTATTTTAGTATCTCTGTTCACCAGGGTTATTAGTCTATAATTTTCTTTTTTTTTTGTAGTGTCTTTACCTGGTTTTGGAATTAGGATAATGTTGGCCTCATAAAATGAGCTTGGGAGCCTTCCCTCCTCTTGCATTTTTTGAAATAGTTTGAGAAGGGGAGGCACTATTTTATTTCGGAACATTTGGTAAAATTTATCCGTGAAGCCATCTGGGCCATGGCTTTTGTATGTTGGGAGTTTTTTGATTACTCTTCAATTTTACTACATATAATCTGTCTATTCAGATTCTCTGATTCTTCCTGATTTATTTTTTGGAAGATTGTATGTTTCCAGGAATTTATCCATTTTGTCCAGGTTGTCCTGTTTGTTGGCAAATAGTTTTTTATTGTATTTTCTTACAATCCTTTGTATTTCTTTGGTGTTATTTGTTATTTCTCCTCTTTTATTTCTGATTTTATTTATTTGTGTCCTCTTTCTTTTTTTCTTGATGAGTCTGGTTAATGGTGGGTCACTGTTCTTTATCTTTCCAAAGAACCAGCTCTTGGATTTGTTGATCTTTTGTATCATTTTATTAGATTCTATTTCATTTATTCTTGCTCTGATCGTCATTATTTCCTTCCTTCTACTCACTTTGGGCTTTATTTGTTGTTCTTTTTCAAATTCCTTTAAGGATAAAGTTAGGTTGTTTACATGAGCTTTTTCTTCTCTCTTTTTTTCTTTTTTTTTTTTGAGATAGGCCAATGATGCTATGAATTTCCATCTTAGGATTGCTTTCCCTGTGTCCCACAGGTTTTGGATTGTTGTGTTCGCCTTTTGATTCATTTCAAGCTATCTTTTGATTTCTTCCTTGATCTCTTTGTTGACCCATTCATTGTTTAATAATATCATTTACCTTCCGTGTCTTTGTATACTTTTCAGTGTTCTTCTTGTGATTTCTTTCTAGTTTCATAGCATTGTGGTCAGAGAAGATGCTTGATATGATTTCAATCTTCTTGAATTAATTAAGATTTGCTTTGTGCCCTAACAAGTGGTCTGTCCTAGAATATGTTTAATGTGCACTTGAAAAGTATATATATTCTGCTGCTTTGGGGTGAAATGCTCTGAAGATATCAATTAACTTCGGTTGATCCGGTATTTTTTAAGGCTACTGTCTCCTTGTTGATTTTCTGTCTGGAAGAACTATCCATTGAAGTTAACAGGGTGTTAAAATCCCTGACTATGACTGTATTTCTGTCAGACTCCCTTTATTTCCATCAAGATTTGCTTTACATATTTAGGTGCTCCTATGTTTGGTACATAAATGTTTACTAGGGTTCTATCCTTTATTGGATTGTTCCTTGTATCATTATGTAGTGTCCTACTTTGTCTCTTACTATAGCTTTAGTTTTAAAGTCTATTTTGTCAGATATAAGTACTGCTACCCCAGCTTCCTTTTCTTTTCCATTTGCATGAAATATCTTTTTCCATCCTTTTACTTTTAGTCTGTGTGTATCTTTAGGTCTGAGATGGGTCTCTTGGAGGCAGCATATATATGAGTCTTATTTTCTTATCCATTCAACTACCCTATGTCTTTTGGTTTGAGTGTTTAAGCAATTTACATTTAGGTGATTATTGATAGATATGTATTTAGTGCCATTTTATTGTTAGACTATTTTCTTCTGTTCTTTTTTATTTTATTCTTCCTCCATTTCCACCTCCTCCTCTTCTTTTCCCCTTCCTCCTCCTTCTCCCCTTGCTTCTTTTTCTTAAAGCAAGCCCTTTAACATTTGTTGCAATACTGGTTTGTCGTTAACAAACACATTTTGCTTTTTCTAGTCTGGAAAGCTCTTTATTTTTCCTTCAATTTTAAATGATAACCTTGCTGGGTAAAGTAGCCTTGGTTATATGTCTTTGCTTTTCATCGCTTTGAATATTTCGCACTGCTGTGTTTTGGCTTGAAATGCTTCTGTTGAGAAATCTGATGACAGCCTAATTGGTGCTCCCTTGTAGGTCACTACCTGCTTTTCTTTCAGGTTTTAGTATTCTCTCCTGGTTTTTAAGTTTGCATTTTAATTATAATGTGTCTTGGTGTAGGCCTCTTTGGGTATTATTTGTTTGGGATTCTCTGAGCTTCCTGGACTTGTGTGTCTTTTTTCTTCTCCAGATTAGGGAAGTTTTCAGTCATGATTTCTTCAAATAGGTTCTCAATCCCTTGCTCACTCTCTTCTCCTTCTGGTATTCCCATGATATGGATATTGTTATGCTTTATGTTGTCCAAAATGTTTCTTAAGCGATCCTCATTTTTTAAAATTCATTTTTCTTTTTGCTGCTCTGCCTTGTGTTTGTCTTCCAAATCTCTGATTCGATGCTCTGTTTCATCTAACCTACTGTTTATTCCTTCCAATGTATTATTTATTTCAGATATTGCATTCGTTATTTCCAGCTGGTCCTCTTTTATGGTTTCTATGTCTTTTTTTCATGTTGTCGAGTATCTGTATAATCATTATCTGATAAATTGGTTGTTCCCAATTCAGCTAGTTCTTCTTCTTGAAATACTCTTGTTCTTTCAGTTGAGGTCTGTTTCTTTGCCTTCTCATGTTGGATGCTTCTTTGTATTTGTCTCTGAGTATTAGTTAGATCTGCAAGACTCTGGTGCATGCCTAAGTCAAACCCTGCCTATGACTGTCTCTGGGCAACCTGTTTGGAGTGCTCAGCAATCCACAGTGTGTGGCTCCCTTTGCTGGGCCTGGGTGTGAGCAGCAGGAACCAGGCAGTGCACCATGGTTGTCTTTTATCAATGCCTAGCCCAGGGGCCGGTCAGCTGAAGCCTTAGGGCTCCCAGCTATCCGTGTCTGCCTGTAGGCTTTCTGTAGTGTTAAAGAGTGAAAGGCTTCCAGCTGTACTCCTCAACAGCAGGGCCTAAGCACTGCAGGGTGGGGCAGAGTAATTCCTCCAGGTGGGGCTTTTTGCTGCAGGCTAATGCCACATGGAGAGGAGTGCTCTGCCTGAGAAAGATGGCTTCTGCAGTATGGGGAACAACTCAGCACAGGGATCCTGGTGGCTGTTCCTTCAGCTGTCTCACCAGAGCCACCAGCCCCAGACTCTACTCAAGCTTCTCTAGTCCACTCTGCCCTTTCTCTGCCAAAACCCAGGGTAAGTGACCGCAAATGGAATTTTGTGCATTAGACCTTTAAGGGCATTCAGAGTCTCTAGCCGTCTCTCCCTGGCAGACAAAAACCTCACTACTTTTTACAGATGTATATTATTTGGGTTCCTTCCTGGTTCTGGTGCTGTAGGCTCAGGGGTTTAGACCCCACACTTCTCAGGTGGAACCTCCCAGCTGCTGAAATACACCTCCAGAATTTTAGCTGCTTTTTCCTGTAGGAGCCCAGCCAGCCTACTCACACCTCCTCCTCATTCCCTACCACTCTCATTGTGGTGACACTGCTTCTTCTGTCTGTCTTTGGTTATAACGCTTCTCTCCAGCTAATGTTCAGTTCATTATTCAGGATGATGTTTCAGTAGTTTAGTTGTAATTACGTCTTGGTCCTGGGAGTAGGTTAGTACAGCTTCTGCTTACTCCTCGGTCATCTTGCATCCTAATTTTTATTATAGGCAACATGTGCAATAGGTAGTGATTCAAGATTCCATTAATAGATGAATGGAAATGTGCTTGTTAGTTTTGTATGTGTTTAAATGTGAGCTCTTTAAGGACAATCCAAGTACACACTGGTATTTTTAAAAAATTAACCATAAATAGTCTCTTCAATCTGAATGATGTTAGATCTAAAATATATTTGACATGTAATTATAAAAATTTTGTAATTACATTACATTATCAAAATAGTTTGATATTAGTCTGACTGGTATGGTCCTGTTGGTTGGGCATGATCCTGCAAAGTGAAAGATCACAGGTTTGATTCCCAGTCAGGGAACATGCTTGGGTTGCAGGCCCGGTCTCCAGGTGGGGAACGTGCAAGAGGCAGTTGATCAATGTTTCTCTCTCACATCAATGTTTCTCCCCCTCTCTTTCTCCCTACCTTCCCCTCTCTCTAAATAAATAAATGAAGTCTTAAAAAAGAATCTTAGCCTTCATTTAAAATGAAAGTTTGGTGAGCATTGAAAGGAAAAAAAGCACATAATCCTACTAATCCAACCCATCTGTTAACCAATTTTCTATATTTCCTTACATTTTTTTTCACATTTTTTCTATGCTTGTAATCATAATGTACAATATATGCTATTTTTTTTTACTCTGAAATTTTAAAAACAACCTTGTATCATAGCTGTTTCCCCACATATGCTACATCGCTGCCATGCTTCTCTGATGTTTCTTTAAAAACAGGATCTAAGAGTAAGCTGGGTAAAATCTAAGGACTTGTAGCTAAAGGCTTTCCTCTTTCATTAGCAATAAGCCAGCTGTCCATCAGCTCTTCCCTGCTTCTAGTCACACCACACACTCTGGCATGATATTTTTCCTAAAATAGTTAATTTACAGGAATAATTAAGGCTCTTTGCCTTGAGATTTAGGAAATTAGAATTGGCTCTGTATGAGAGATTCTCCCTTGTGCAATGCTGGCTGAGAAAACAGGGTAATGTTTCTTTCTGTGAAATACATTCTCAGACAATCTAAACATGCTCATGCTGAGAAGAAAAACATTCAGCCATTTCAGTATTTAGAGATGCAAGAAATTTAATCTTTTTCCTTTGGCATTTTTGTCACATTCAGCCCTTATCTTGGACTGTCAGAACTGTGCTATCACTTACATATTCTATTTGATTTGTTTTTACCCGTTACTGCATCAGAAGCCCTAACTCTCAGTGAGTTTCAATGAATTTAAATATAAAAGAAATACATTTATGTTAACTACAGACTTGGTTCCTTTTTTTGTGTGTAATATGTATTACTTTCCCTTTATACTCAGGTCAGCTTTTTTTCTTTTGCCCTATTCATTTGCATTCTTCATCAATACTCTGCACCATCTGTGTATTTCAGAGTATATTTTGGTTCTTATTGAGGACTATTTTTAGAGAAATGGTTTTGTTTTTATCAGTACTCATTGCTATTTCTCATATTAAAAATTTTCATTATTTTTAGTGACTCCTTCTATGTTTAATTTCTAATTGAACTTGAAGACTTATCAACTTTCATCCATCCAACCATTTTTGCATTCACCCATTCTTCCATTCTTCCATTTATTTATTCATTTATTGAATCTTCCTTTCTAGAAGGTAAAAAGTAGTTGGTTTTCAGTTCAGTTTAAAGAAGGGTTCAGTTTAGTCAAATAACAGTTGTGACTATTGATTTTTCCAGAGCATCTGTGCATGAAATCAGATTCTCTTTGTCTCTTTGAAATAGAGTTTTTATGTAGCTTCTCCTACTGATAACATAAAATACATTTTATAACATTATTTTAGATTTTCTTTTTCATGTCTTTATTTTAAAAGCTCTTAATTTTCTTTCCTAAACTGATATATTGGGATTAAACTGTTTAATCAGTAAATATCAGTTTAGGAGTTTTTTTCAATTTCACACACTGGTGGCTATTATATTTTATTACCATTATTAATGCTGATAATTAGTCTGTGAATATACTTTAACATTCCAGTTTATTTGAATGCCTTTTGCTTATACTGGTGTACTAAAACTTTTTTTCTCACAGATTTGTTTCCATTAATTTTTTTCTGTTCTGTGTATAAAAGCATCCAATTATTTTCTCACACTCTTCAATCCTTTCTGCAAAATACCTTTGATGTTTTCTTTCTTTAAGGTTATTTCTAGACAGTTCTGAAGTACAGATTTAAGCAATCATAATCAGTTATTTTGGTATAATAATTACTGGTTAACTACCCAGCTCTTTGCTACCAATTTCTTACATTTTAAGTAACATAATACTGACTTAAAGTCAGGTAAATATTGTTAGCGATATGACAATTTTCATCTTCTCTGGATTACTGTTTGTGACAGGCCTTCTGATGATTGTTTTCAGGGAAAAGTGTGTTACAAGAGTAAATGGAATCTAATACCAACCACCCTGTGACACTCTTTCTAGAGACATTTCCCATTTGCCTAGTAAACAATTTGTTAAAGATGCTACCACTAATAATTGTCTTTTCCTATATTAATCACTCAAACTCCTTTAAAGTTATTTATGTAGATCTAATCAACTGAGAATAAAACTCTATTTTTAAGAATTTACTTAGGCTCTTTAGAGCAATGAGTTATTCCAGCCAAAGGAAGAGTAACTGGTAAAATAAAGCAGAATAATTCCAGATTTCATTGGATAAATATTATGAAGTCTGAGTCATTCTGTTTCTCAGAGTAGCCTTTCTCCACCCTGCTCTCTCAAAATGCATTTGTGATGTAACCTATATGTACTTAATAATTGTACACACTCCCTTTGTTTTATGACATCAGTTTTGATCTTTCATAAATTAACTTTGACTTTTGTATCTTTAGCAAATGGTTTGATTTAACACAGCTTAATAAGCAACCATTGACCAGAAAACAATTAGATCATAAGACAGGGGTCATCAGAACTAGCAGATTTCTTTCTATTAAATCGCTTCCACATGTTTATGATTATTATATCTTTGTGGATTGTTCTTTTAGCATGATTTTAATGTTACTCCTTATTTATATTAATAATTTTTCTTAAATTCTATGTTATCTAATATTAGTATGATTGTACCAACTTTTTGTTTTCTTTTGGTTATTATTTGCTTGGAGTACTCTTCTTTATAAACTTCATGTGTATAGAATTGGATTAATAATAAATCATAGTTCCTGATGCACTATCATCATTCATAGTCTTTTATTTTTATTTCTGTAATTTATTTTATCTTATTTTTAATAGATAAGAACACCCAATGTATGTATATGTAGGTTTTACTATCTTTAATGTGTTGAATATAGCACAGATTTTTTAGGGTTAGATTCATCATTCATTATTAAATAATCTTTTTGATACTTTTGGATACATTTTTATCTGACATTATTATATCTGATTAGTGCAACATGGATTTTAATCAAATAGTATGACTTCAAGATTAGAAATCTGAGTTCTGTCATTTAAGTTTGGTTAGCTTGTATTTTCTTTATTATTTTTAGTGTCTTGTTTCTTGGCAGAAATACTTAAAAGTCATTTGACCATTTTTGTGAGAATCAGCCCATTTAAAAGGTATAATATCATTGACAAATCTACTTGACACCATAAATCAAAATATAAAAGGACAAGGGAATAAGGTCACTACTGGCAACTCCATTGGATTGAGGAAATCTCATTCTTTCCTTAGAACATTTTACCTATCATGTATCACACACAATCATTTGACATGCAAAAATGAGGTACTAGTGTCCATTTGTATATTCAATATTTAGTAAAGCTTAATTTCTTTATTTGTTTTTAAAGACAAACTACATTTTGATGAATGTGTCAATTTTATTTCCCCCATCATAATAAATCAGCTAGTATAGTGATTCTCAAAGGGTGGTCTATGGAGCTCTGGTGGCCCCAGAGACTCTTTCTGAAATTCTCTGAGACTAAAATTATTTTAATAATTATACTAAAGAATTATTTACTATTTTCTTTCTTAATTTTTTTATACTGTGTTCACAATTACACAGATGATGCAAAAGACTTGGTAGGACAAACTGTTGGAATCTTAACAAGAATCAAAGTAGTGGTAATAAACCATACTGGCAGGCATTTCTTCATTTCCATGCATGTACAGGAAAGGACCTCAAAAGCCAGCGCCACTTACAAAAGCCCTGGATGAATCATTAAAAGCTATTAATTTTATTCAGTTGCATTCTTGAGTACATGTCTGTTTAATATTTTGTGTGACAAAGCACGCATAAAGCAATCCTGCTGTACACCACAGGGGAGGGCTGTTTTGTGCAATTGCTGAGAGCTGAACTTGCTACTTTTTCAAAATGAAATACTATGTCTACTGGAAAGAAACTATGGTTATTCAGACTTGAGTATTTGGCAGACATTTTCCCAAAAAAGAATGAAGTAGACTGTCACTTCAAGAAAAGCAACTGACAGGATTTGTGGCCAATGATAAAATTTGAGCTTTCAAGTTAAAATCAGAATTTTGAAAATGTGTATCTGACACCGTAAACTTGACAGTTTCTCAATATTTAAAGACAGGATCTGCTACATAATTTTCAGGCCTCAGTGCAAAGTGCAAATAAGAGGCTCCTAGTTCAAAAAGCAAGAAAAAAAGTGCCATTAAATGTACTAAAATAGAAAACTTTTTTTTTTCTTCCATGGCCTTTTTCTTGTCTTGGCATGGTCCATTATACTTGTTATTTAATTGTTGTGCTAAGTAAAGAAAATTTAAATTTTAAGTTACTAGCATGAATTTTACTCTTTCTATTGTGCAGTGCCAATTTTATATAGTTATAAGAACATTTGATTCATATGCAAAATCACCAAAATTGCACAATTTGTATTTCCATAATTCATACATACATACTTTGTTCTTACCAGAAGAGTGAAAAGGATGTACAACCCTAAGCAAATGTTTTTATTTCATTTCCTGACATTAGTACATTCTATCAATGCCATCTTTAGCTTATGTATGACTAGCAGAGAACTGAAAAGAAAAGGAACTATCGGTTGTCCTATCTTTTGGGTTTTTTTTTTACTGTCATCGTTTTCAGGGAAAATGATTGGCTTTTACAGAAAAGGAACTCCAATAAGAAAGAATATGCTAAAGTTCCTAGGTGGCCTGTCTTAGATGCACTGCCTTTTTTCTACATTTGAAACAAATTCTTATTTGATTGGAAACTGTTTTCTCAGAGCTGTTAGCACCCCCATGTACTCAGTCATAGACTTAATAATCTTACCTTGTACTAACTTTGAATGTCACTGAACCCTTTCTCCGCCCCACCCTTGGTAGGATGCTGGGACGTAGTGAAAACTACATGCAAATGAAGCACCAAGGAATGGCAAGTATGCTATGTATTAAACTTCCCTTTTGCTTTATTGTTCCTTTGGGCTTCACTTGCAAAATAAAAGAACCTTTTGAGTGTGGAGGCCTGCACAGTTTACACTCCCATAAAGCTAGTCCTGCTTAAAAACTTTCATGAGGTTAGTGGTGGTGTTAATGAATGACGTTGATATTGTATAATGAAGTGTGTTAACATTTGGGAGATTTGCATAAACCTGCAAACCAATATTTTCCAAGTGATAAATGCATAATAGTACAAAATCATGAATAGATACAATATCCTCTCAGAGCACAAACTAGTCTGATGGATTTTAATGTTAACAGAAGACAGAAATTCATTACTATGGTTTCAGATTCCACATAGCAACTAACTTTAAAGAAACCACGACTTACTGATATTTTAGTGCAGGATCAAAGAAGACTAGTCAAAAGTATCTGAAAAAGATATGGAAATATGGAAATTGTTTTCCCATTTTGAGCCATGTATCTGTATGAAGTGGACTTTCTTCATATATTTCAACCAAAACAGCTCAAGCACATATGAGAATCCAGGTGTTTTCTCTTATATCAGATAATTAAAAAAATATTTTTAAAATTCCATTGTTTGCAATTTCTTTTCACAAAATTTATGTTTGTAAATTAATATGATACTCATGCTAACACAAAATGGTTTGGGGTTGTTATTTGATAATAAATTTATAAATTGAAAGTTTAATAACATCTGTTTTAATCTGGAATAGAGAAAATCCAGTATATAGAACCCATATAAAGAAAAGCTCTTTGGGATTCTCAATAATTTTTAAAAGTCTTAAAAGTTACTGAATCCAAAAAGTTGGAGAACCTCTTATCCAGTAGGTCAAAAAGAGTGTCATGAAATTCTCAAAACAAAACAAAAACTTACTTTAGTAAAAAATAAAATCAATGGCAATTAGTACTTCTAAAAGCAGTAAATAAATACTTCTTAAAATAAACATTTTATTAATAGGGTGTTATGATGGGATTTTAAATAACTGGGATTCAGGTAGGAAAAAAAATCACCAAATATAAATATGGGGCTAACTTTTTATTGACTAACGATTTATTATATCATAATTTTAAAAGACATACATCTAGTTTTTGTTCATTTCCTTTTTCTTTAAATTTTCATGTGTTTTTTCTTTAAATTATGGTTTATTAAAATCTTTGCATTTTGTCCCCTTCTAAATCTATTTTTCTATTTAATTTTTTATTGTATTTTTCCATTATCATTTAGTCCCCTATACTCCCCTCCCCTGCCTCCCCCAAATAACCACACTGTTGTCCATGTCCATGAGTCCTTTTTTCTTTTTGCTCTGTCCCTCTACCCTCTACCCGCCCCGCTTTGCTGTCATCGTGTTCTCTATGAATCTGTCTCTATTTTGCTCATTACTTCAGTTTGTTCATTGGATTCCACATATGAGTGAAATCATATGTTATTTGTTTTTCTCTGACTGGCTTATTTCACTCAGCATAATGTTCTCCAAGTCCATCCATAATGTGGCAAAGGGTAAAAATCTCTTCCTTTCTACGGCCAAGTATTTTTATCTTCTGATTATAAAATAATATATATTCATTATAAGAATTTAAAACAGACAGATGTGGAACACTGTAAATCCCCTGAACCGTCACACTTGAAAGTCTTCATCCATTTGTTGCATTCCCCCCATTGTCTTTTTACCCTCTAATACAAATAACAACACTGTTATTATAATAAATTGTTATAATAATACATGTTAAAATCTAAGAGTGATATGATATACTTAATATTACTTAAAATGCCTGAAACTCTGTTGTCTCATAAGAACTCATTTTTCTATGTTGTTCAATATGATCTATCTTTAAAAGTTATATATTTTTAATTATGTAATTATATATAAAGTTTAGATTGTTTCTAGTTAATGAACAAATATTGACCTAATAGAAATGACTTAGATAGACCCTTATTATCCAACTGTTGGGCATGTGATTGTTAAAATATTCATAAATGAACTTTGCCATGTAACTGATTATGACCAATAAATAATAATTTATTAATAAATTTGTCATTCTGATTTATTGCAAATTGAAATTTATTCATGATTAAAAAGAGAGCATTATAGAGTCTTTAGTCTAAAAAAATTAGAATTATATAGAGAAAATATCATGCCCATAAATAACCATAGTAATAAAATAGTATGTCACAGTCTTAAAAACAAGGAAAATATCATATGCCCAGTGACCTACATGAGTCGATATTCAATGAGTAAATTAAAGCTTAAACAAAGACCTTTGATAAAGAAATTTATCAGCTTACCAGATTTTTCCAGAATAAAAATTATTTCAACACTTACATCATGATTTTCCCCTGACAATATTTATAATTAAATGAAATATATTGAATATGCATCAGCTTTTGCTTAAATCAGTTATAGGCAGGTCTATTGCTCTATTTAATTGTAAAAAGTATGTCCATAATTTACTCACAAATGTCTTCTATACCTAATTTGAGGCACAATTTCCCATCACTGCTATTGTTTATTATATTTGATTTGCAACTAGAAGAAATGAGGACATTTATACAAGGAGCAACATTTAAACTTACCACAAATCAAATAATCAAATTAAAATATAATTCTATTTTTAGATTATTTAAAAAAATTCTCCAAGTGTTGTAGACATTAGAACAAGACTGGTTAATCGTATACTGTAAATTTATATAATCTTTTATAAAAGCGTATGTCAACACATATAAAGAAACAAAAAAGTCCATATTCTTAACCCAGGAGTCTAATTAATGGAAATGTATCATCAAAAAGTATTCAAACAAAATAAAAAATGTATATACACAAAATTAGTTATTATTTTATTAAATATTAATGGAATATATAATAAATCATTGTTCAACAAAATTATTAAATATTACACAATCATAAAATAGTAAAAAGCACTTATGAAAACATGGCACATGTCCAATGTATGAAAATGATAATTAAAATGAGAAAATGTTGGAATTAGAGCTACACAAAATTATGAATACTCTTGGATTCAGATCCAATAAATATCACTAGGGACTATGCCCAGAGAATATAGAAAAGTTATGCCAGACTAATAGAATTGCATTTGTTTTATTTTCATTTTGCTGAACTGTTTCCAATTCTTTAATATTGCTTTCTCTTAGTAAAGACAAACACATAAACAAACAAACAAAAACCAAGATGTTTTCTGAGGCAATTATAGTATAAGGCACTGCACTTGGAATTGAGATTCAGGTTGGAAGTCTAGCTCTCTTATTTATATATGTGTGATTGCATATAAGTAACTTAATTTTGTGAATCTTAGTTTTATCATCAGTTAAACATAAATCCCACCAGCCCTACAGAGTTATGAAATTAATTAGAATTATGTATGTGAAAGTCCCTTAAAGTTCTTGAAACATATTTGATATTCAGTACATTTTAGTTGAATCTGAGCTCAGAGAAACTTTTTTTTCCTTCTAAGGTTTTTAAAATGGTAGTAAACTTTGTCAAAAGGCTTAACATACTGGCCTAGAGAAGGTTATACACTTTGGGAATTTTGCTCGATAAGTGTACTTACTAGTTTCAACATATTTCATGGTATATGCTTGAATGATATTAAGTAGGAAATTTATTTTTATCTCCAAAGGCCATTTATTATCCTACCCATGATGACAAAAAGGGAGTCAAATGCAGTTGTGTACTTGGTTCAAGCAAGTGTTTTGCTGTATCAAAAAAGCAACTAACCTTCAATGATCTTCTGTAAGAAGACATTCTAATTCAAAATATTTAAGTGCTTTGTGTGGTACAAATAGTTGCAAAGGATTATAAATTCTTTACTGTTATTTATGTGTAGGGTTCTATGGAATCATCTACAGACCATCTACTGGTGTAGTAAAAAGTAGCAGGAGAGTGGAATCTGGGAGATTCAGCTTTATCCCCTCCTCTTCATCTGTAAATGTAGAGGGTGGATCACAAATAATTTGGGCTTATTTTTGAAATTATGTGATCTATGATTCTGTCTGTCTATCTATCTATCTATCTATCTATCTATCTATCTATCTATCTGTCTGTCTGTCTATCTATCTACCTATCCATCTCTCTATCCATCTATTCATCCATCTACCTATCATCTATGTAATAGTCATGTGTTTCTTGACAGTACAGCATACTTTAAATAAGAGGTGGTCATTGCATTATTCACTAGTCAACTGTGTGTGCATAAATACCTGAAGTAAACCCTGTTAAAAAGGTGGCATAATTCCCTAAATATGGTTGTCTTGCAGGCTAAATTTCCTCCCTGTATATTTAATGATGGAGAAAATATCTACCTCATCACTACAGGAAAGCCTATATAATATTACAGCATAGTTAACTAGCTTTTGGGGGGCAAGCGGAGCTGATGCTTATTGAGCATTTGTTATATTCCAGGCACTTAACAGACATTATTGTACTTAAAACTCAAGGCAGTATCAATGTTTTACCCCCTGTTTAATAGGTAAGGAATCTGATACTGAGAAAGCATATAAAACTTTACTTGAGGCCATACAGTTAAATAGCAAAATGGAGGTGAAAACCCAGGTCCATTGTGTCAAATCCTGAGCCCTTCTGTAGTATGCTGTACTACCTTGTGAGAGCAGCTTGGTAATTAATTTCCCCAAATGCCTTTCTTGTTTATTATCACAACATCTATAGCTATTCCCAGTTGGCCTTTTTACAAATGGAAATGAAAGTGTCTGTTCTGGGTTTCAAGATCCCTGGTTTGCCAAGTGAAGAGAATGAAAGCAGAAGCTTTATGTCAGTTTTTCAGAAGGTACCAGAGATGGGAACAGTCATATTAAAATGAAAAATCGGAGCGAAGCACAATAAGCTGAGAAAAAGACAACAAAGATGTGATTGAGGAAGTATGCTTATTGAATTATTAGACAGGATGAGGCAGGAAGGAAAAAAGATGTTTCCACTAATGATGACTGATAGTTGGCAAAGATGTTTTTGAATCAGGATAGCACATTCTCCGCAAATCAAGTGACAGGACCAAATCCAAATTTTAACAGACAAATGCGGCTATGTTAGCGTGCACAAGTATGAACATCACAGACATAGCTCTGTCGATTGATGTTTGCTGAGACTAAACCTGGATAGTACTGAAGTTGCATGTTCATCACTTCTAAACTAGATTTCAGAGATCTTAAAATACTCGGAAGGAAAAATCCCGCCTTTTATATTGTGAAAGAGATAAAGCATATAGCAGGAAATATAATTTTCATGAGCATTCTTCCCAAAGGATTTGATAGAACATTTCTTAGGTGGTTTTAAGTGAAAACCCTTCACAGAAATTTTGGTTTTAGATCCAATTAAAACCATAATTCCTTGTGCTAAATATGTGTAAGGACAAAACAAATGGGAATACAGAGCATTGCGGAGAACCCGAAGCTCCACTGCAGAGTGGCGAGCAGTCAGTGGTCTGTAAGCCAGAGGCATTTCAGTGATACAGCTCACTGGGGCGTCACACTGTGAAGATGAGGCCATGGCCATGGATTTGGTCTATGTGTAGAGCAGCGATTGGGGAGTTATAGACTATACCCCACTTTCATTTTCACTCACTTAACTCCTTTCATTTCCTCTAGTTGCCAGCATTGGAACTTTTTTTTCCTGCTCACAGGGACAGGTATCCAGGTTTCTTATCACCTCCTCTTGGGAGATTAGTAATTTCCCTACTTGTAGTAATTGAGGCCTGACCATAATTTTGTTGTAATCATGTTTGGTTTGATCATACTCTTTTTTTACATATATTACCTTATCACTTGAGATTTTACTTTATTATTTTACATTGGTTGAAAAGAAATAGGAGGTATACTAGTTATCTATCTCTGTATAACAAATTACTTTGAAACATAGTGGCTTGAAGCAAAAAACATTTATTATCTCATAGATTGTATGGGTCAGTAATGCAGAGTGGCCAGTTGGGTGACTCTAGCTCAGGGTCTTGGACAAGGATGTAATCAAGGCATCTGCCAGCTCTCCAGTCGTCTCAAGACCCAGCTGCAGGGGGATCCACTTCTGACCTCACTCATGTAGCTATTGGCCTCAGATCCACTTCTCAGCTCACTCTCAACATGGCAACTGGTTTCCCCCAGAGCAAACAATATCTATGAGAAAAATAAAAATAACCCCTGAAGAGGAAAAGTTGAACTAAGCATTGTACCCTCTAAACAAAGGATACATTTACTTCTAGAGAGAAATTCCAAATCTCATGACTGTTATGTATAAAAGTCAAGTGTCTGTCTATGAAGAACATTGTCTTTAATAGCTCATCAAAAATTGCAACTGACTTGAATATTTGAGTCTGAAAAATGGGGAAAAATCCACTATAAATTTAACCTGATCTCAGGTTAATAAGGAAATCAAGCAATATTATAATTATAGAATATTTAAAAATAAACATATAAAAATAAGATATAATGTGAAACATGTTGAATTACATTAGTAATTAACAACATGGATATGATGTGACCATGACAAATTTGTGACCTTAAAATATTTTTAATAAAATGTAAAAATATGTGAACCAAGCAGTTAAGACAGAAAGCTCAAAAAAAATAACAAGTCAAACTTATGGAAAAACAAAAGGATAATAATAATGATAAATGTTAAAATTAACTAGTAAGAACAAAGCAGCAAGGATTTGCTGGCTTTATTAAATAATTACAAAGCCATTTTTCCACAAGAAAGAAAAAAATCTATAAAACAAGCTATTAGCAAATCTAATAATGAGTTACATATGAGAGTATTTATTATAAAAGTAAGATGCAGAAGCTAGGGCATGGTACATCCATATCAGAAAATACTGCCTAGTCTCTAGTATTCAGAAACAATGTTTTGAAATTACCTTTTCTCAGAAAAATACATAGTATATATCGAGTTAATAAAAATTATGCTGAAGCACATAGACTTATTAACTTGACTATCACAGATAATATTTCATTGTTTCTCTGACTTGTTGGAATTAATCATTGAGTAATAATACTATAGTCAGATATTAAGTTGTCTTTCTATAGTATAAGTTTAAAATTCATGGAACTTTAGGCTTCTTCCAGTATGACAAAGTAGGTAAGTATTTCTAAACTTCCCTTTGAGGCCACATAAAAAGCTGAGTAAAATATAAACACTTGCTTGAAAATAACAGAGAAAGAACACAATAGTGAAAAATTATCAGGCTAGCACATGGGGAAGACTGAAGCATGGGAAATGAGACTGGCATGTTAGTTATATTTTATCTGGGAGCAGGTACAACATCTACAGCAGCAGTTGAAAGGATGAAAGGATGGATGGCCCATTTGACAGCCTCATAGGCCTGCAGTTCTCTTATACTGAGCTGGACCCCAGAAGATTTACCCTGTGGACTAAGAGTGTGGCAGAAGAAGGCAGGCTCTTGCAGGGAGTGCAGTTTAGCTCTGTGTTTATCTCAGTTCGGAGTAATCCCAGATGGCTAGTATGAGCTCAGCCACCTTGAAGGAAAAAAAAGAAAACAGAACAAAAAACTAGGAAACAAGCCTGAACAGGGGAAAATAAAATGATCCTAGTAGCAAAATATTTCTATGAACAGTTTGAATGGCAACCATTATCAATAATGATGATAGAAAAAAACCTATTGGCTCCAGATAATGAAGTTATTCAACACAGATTTTAAACTAAATGTGCTTGTTATGTCCAAGGAGTTAAATAAAGGAATAAAGTGTTTGAATTTGGGATTGAGGAAGAATCACATAGAAATTCTATAACTAAAAAACATAAATACCAAAATTGGGAACAATAGATGGAATTAACAGCAAAGTATCTGAAGAAAGATTAGCTGAACTAGAGTACAGCTCAGAAATAAATTGTCCAGAATGAAACAAATCTAGATTAAAGGCATAAGAAATACACAGCAAGGGAAGAAATAGTACATAGTCTACTTATGTATAATTTAGTCCCTGAATAAAAAGATAAAGAGGATGGAGTAGAAACAACACTTGAGAAAATAGCTATTGAGAATTTCTTTTTAAATTGAAGAAAGGCATCAAGGCATAGATTCTAGAAATCCTACAAAACCCAAGCAGGAAAATTTAAAGAAAACCACACGTTGACTCATGACAGTACTGCTGAAAATCAAATTCACAGAGAGACCTTCGTATAAGATAGAAGAATAAATATATGATAGCTGAATTTTTAACAGAAATGATGAGGACAGGAAGACAAGGAAATGGTATCAGTCAGAGTGCTGAAAGGAAATAACTGCTAACCTAAAATTATAATTTATTGAATATATTCTTCAAGAATGAGAGTGAAATGAAGATACAATGACAAACAAAATATGAGAAAATTTGTTAGTAAACCAACATAGAATAAAATACTAAAGACTTTTCTTCAGACAGAAGAAAAATAATCCCAGACAGAAGTTTAGAAATGTAAGGAGGAGTGTAGTACATCAAGAAGAGTAAGAATGTAAAGGTAAATTGATATTAAATGTGTAAAATAGTAACAATGTATTGTGGCATTTCAAACATATAGATAATTAAAATGCATGATTTAATGGCACAGAGTTCTGGAAGTAAATAAATGGTGTTAAGTGGTTCTTAGGCTCTTCCTCCAAGAATAGGGAATATTCAGTCATTAATGAGACTTTGTGTTTCCAGTTTGGAGGAACGAGTACCTAACAAGGTGATTCTTCCCTAAATAACAGTGATAAAATTGGAAAAACCATAACCTGGAAGGAGATATTTTAATATTGTCATACTTTGAGTGGCTTCTAATGAATTTCTACTACTCGATAAGAAAAGAAATAAACATATTACAGAAAACTGAGTGGAATATGAGGAGGCAAATCAAGGAATAAAGTTTAGTGGATGAAAAATGTAGAAAAAGTTGCTCAACATCACTAGTAATTAGGGCAATGCAATTAAAACCACAAAGACATGATGCCAAAGGCATAATACATGAAAAATAAAATAAATTGGAATTAATCAAAATTATGAACTTCTACTTTTCAAAAGACATCTTTAAGAAGATGAAAACGCAAACAAAAGAGTGGGACAAAATATTTGATAATCACATATATGATAAAGACATGTACAGAATTTTTTAAAAGCCCTCTTAAAATACAATAATAATA
This sequence comes from Mormoops blainvillei, assembly GCA_004026545.1. Classification (NCBI taxonomy): domain Eukaryota; kingdom Metazoa; phylum Chordata; class Mammalia; order Chiroptera; family Mormoopidae; genus Mormoops; species Mormoops blainvillei. The sequence goes on along the minus strand of PVJD01000502.1, from coordinate 349,744 downwards.
AAACAAACAGCCCAATTTAAAAATGAACAAAAGATTTAAAGACACTTCAACAAAGGAGATAAAAATGTGGCAAATAAGCATATAAAAAATGCTCAACATTAATACTCACTGGGGAAATACAAATTAAAATCTCAATGAGGAACCACTACACACCTACCAGAATGGCTAACAACCACAACAATAACAACAACATATTGAGGGTAGTGAGTGCTGGTGAGGAGAAGAGCTCGGGAGCCATGCTTGTCGGTGGTAGTGTGAGCGGGTACACTGACTTTAACACAGAACAACCGGGTGAGAACTCTATAGTTTAAAGACAAGGAAACTGAGGATCTGAGAAGTTATATTATTTGCCCAAGGATACCCAGTTCATTATTCTGGTTAATTTAAACTTTTAATTAGTAATATACAGATTTACTGGATTGAAATTCTTTTAACTAACAATTAATTAACAATTAATTCAGGGTCCACAGAAATAAGACTTTTTGAGTTTGCTTACAGTAAATACTTCTGTATCAAGCTTGCTTCCTCTGGCTTCTGCAAGCATTCTGTGTAAAGATCACTGTGTATGTGCAGTTTTACACGGTGATAATTACAGGGAGGAAACTTTATCTCTTTCCTCCCCATTTTAGAAACCCTAAACACTCAGAGAAAATGCCTTTTAACCCTTGGCCAAACAGGACCAGTGTTAAAAATGAAAAAAGGGATATTATGGTTATTACACTCTCCTTCACTCTCCACAGGGTTTGAAGCCCTTTTTCTGTGTTTGCTCTTCCTTTTCAGATATCACCCTCTTTAAGTGCCAGGAACTTCAGTCAGGAGTAAGATTCCCATGCCGTGGCTAGAGGTGTATGAAGAATCTATTATCACCAAAGCAATTACTGTACAAATTGACAAAGTCTATATTTTGAAATATTTTCTTATATTTTAAACTTCATTTGTAGGGGATAACGTAGGCAGAAACAGCACTATTTTCTCTATACTTGAGAACTTATGTAAAAATAAAAGGTAAAAGAAATTTTTAGGCTTTAATTCAAGCTATGGATAAACCTGTAATATTGCCAATGTAATAGAAAATGCTGTACTGTTGGATATTTGTAGGATTCTAATTACTTTTAATTGAAAAATTTGCTATTTAGAAAAGCGAGTTAATTATGCATAACATGTCACAGCAAGCCCCTCCATTATTCCTGTTATTTCTTTTCATAAACAACCTCCAATGATTAACAAAAATATGTAATTTTGAAATGTGGAAATAAATGGTATAGAGTCCATTTTATAGGCATTTTGAAATGGTACCATCTATGTAATTAGATAAAATCTTATGTGTCTTAACACCTAAAAAACCCATAATTCTATTTTAAACTTTCTCTTTCTCAGCACTTTTAGTCTTGAGTGCTTGGCTCTTGGCATAACATTTTTATTTTGCAATCACAAAACTCCATGCTTTAGCCCCATATTTCGAGGTATGATTATGGGGCAAAAATAAACCTATTGATAAAGGACCCCTCTTTCCACAATCATTACTCCACTCTCACTTTGACGTTTCCTAAAGGTCATGTTCAGGTTTCAAGATCATGTTGCTGACTTTTTTTTTCCCCACTGTCAAGCAAAGCGATATTTTGCAAATATTTCCTGGGTTCCTCTGTTCCCCTGGAGACTAAACAAAAGAAACTGATTCCTTAAGTTTCAGGTTCTCTATGCCAACTTCAGATTCTTATTTTTTTAAAAATTTAATCATTATTGTATTTTTTTTCCCATTACCATTTAGTTCCTTTATACCCTCCCGGCCCACAGCAATCACCACACTGTTGTCCGTGTCCATGAGTCCTTTTTCTTTTTGGCTCAATCCCTCCACCTGCTAACCTCTCACCTCCCACTAGCTGTCATCTGCTCTCCACCCACCAGTCTCTGTTTTGCTTGCTAGTTCAGTTTGTTCATTAGATTCCACATATGACTGAAATCATATAGTATTTGTCTTTGTCTGACTGGCTTATTTCACTTAGCGTAATTTTCTCCAGGTCCGCCCATAACTGTTGCAAAGGATAAAATTTTTTTCTTTTTTATGGTCAAGTAGAATTCCACTGTGTAAATGTCCCATAGTTGTTTTATGCACTCATCTAAAGAAGGACACTTGGGCTGCTTCCACATCTTGGCGATTGTAAGTAATGCTGCAATGAACATAGGGGTGCTTATGTTCTTTCAAATTAATGTTTTGGGTACCTTCAGATATATTCTCAGAGGTGGGATTGCTGGGTCAAAAGGCAAATCCATTTTTCATTTTCTGAGTCACCTCCATACTGCCTTCCACAGTGGCTGCACCAGTCTGCACTCCCACCAACAGTGAAAAGGGTTCCCCTTCGCCACACCCACACCAACACTTGCTGTTTGTTGATTTAATTGACAATAGCCATTCTGACAGGTGTGAGATGATATCTCATTGTGGTTTTAATTTACATTTCTCTGATGATTAGTGATGTTGAGCATCTTTTTACATGTCTATTGGCCATCTGTATGTCCTCTTTGGAGAAGTGTCTATTAGGGTCCTTTGCCCATTTCTTAATTGGGTTATTTGTTTTTTTGGTCTTGAGTTTTGTAAATTCTTCATAAATTTTTGCTATTAACCTCTTATCCAATGTATTGGTAAATATGTTCTCCCATTTTGTGGGTTTTTTTTTATTTTATTGATGATTTCCTTTGCTGTGCAAAAAATTGTAGTTTGATCTAGTCACATTTTTTATTTTTTCTTGTGTTTCCATGTCTGGTGACATATACCCGATAAAATTCCTATGAGCATTGCCTGAAATTTTGCTGCCTATGTTTTCTTCTAGGATTTTTAAGGTTTCGGGTCTAACATTTAAGTCTTCGATCCATTTTGAATTTATTCTTGTGCGTGGTGTCAGAAGGTGGTCTAGTTTCATTTTTCTGCATGTATCTGTCCAATTTTCCCAACACCACTTATTGAATAAACTATCTTTAGCCTATTGTATGTGCTTGCTTCCTTGTCAAATATTAATTGACTGCAGAAGTGTGGGTTTATTTTTGGGCTCTCTATTTTGTTCCGTTGATCTATGTGTCTGTTTCTTTGCCAGTACCAGGATGTTTTGATTACTATGGCCTTTTATTATAGTTTAATATTAGGTAGGGTGATTCCTCCGACTTTATTCTTCTTTCACAAGATCTCTGTTGTTATGTGGGGCCTTTTGTGGTTCTGTATAAATTTTTGAAATATTTGTTCCAGTTCTGTGAAATGTGTCATTGGAATCTTGATAGGAATTACAATGGAACTATAGATTGCTTTGGGTAGTATGGACATTTTAATGATGTCAGTTCTTCCCATCCATGAACACAACATGCGCTTCCACTGATTTGTATCTTTTTTCATTTCTTTCAGTTTCTTATAATTTTCTATGTCCAGGTCTTTTACATCCTTGGTTAGGTTTATTCCTAGGTATTATTCTTTATGAAGCAATTGTAAGTGGGATTATTTTCTTAATTTCCCTTTCTGTTAGCTTGTTATTGGCATATAAAATGCAAATAACTTCTGGATATTAATTTTGTATCCTGCTACTTTGCTAAATTCATTTATCAGATCTGGTAGTTTCTTGGTGGAATCTTTGGGATTTTCTATGTACAGTATCATGTCATCTGCAAGTAAAGGCAGTTTTACTTCTTCTTCTCCAATTTGGATGCTTTTTATTTCTTCTTTTTTCTGATTGCTGTGGCTTGGACTTCCAGTACTATGCTGAATGATAGAGGTGAAAGCAGGCATCTCTGTCTTGTTCCCGATCTTAAGGGGACACTTGTAGTGTTTACACATTGAGTATGATGTTGGCAGTGGGTTTGTGGCCTTTATGGCCACATATGGTCTTTATTATGTTGAGGTGTGTTCCCTCTATTCCCACTTTGCTGAGAGTTTTGATCATACTGGGTGTTGGATTTAATCAAGAGCTTTTTCTGCATCTATTGATATGATCATGTGGTTTTTATCCTTCATTTTGTTTCTTTGGTGAATCACATGTATTGATTTGCAAATGTCATACCAACCTTGCATTCCTGGAATAAGTCCAACTTTTTTATGGTCAAGTAGAATTCCACTGTGTAAATGTCCCATAGTTGTTTTATGCACTCATCTAAAGAAGGACATGGTGTGTAATCATTTTGATGCACTGCTGTATTCGGTTTGGTAACATTTTGTTTTGGATTTTAGCATCTATGTTCATCAGGAATATTGGCCTACAGTTTTCTTTCTTTGTGGTGTCTGTACCTGGTTTTGGAATTAGGATAATGTTGGCCTCATAAAATGAGCTTGGGAGCCTTCCCTCCTCATGAATTTTATGAAATAGTTTGAGAAGGAGAGGAGTTATTTCTACTCAGAATGTTTGGTAAAATTTACCTGTGAAGCGGTCTGGTCCAGGGCTTTTGTATATTGGGAGCTTTTTGATTACTGCTTCAATTTCATTAGGTGTAATCTCTCTATTCAGATCCTCTGTTTCTTCCTGATTTATTTTTGGAAGATTGTATGTTTCCAGGAATTTATCCATTTTGTCCGGGTCATCCTGCTTGTTGGCAAATAGTTTTTCATTACATATTCTTACTATCCTTTGTATTTCTTTGGTGTTAGTTGTTATTTCTCCTCTTTCATTTCTGATTTTATTTATCTGTATCCTCTCTCTTTTTTTCTTGGTAAGTCTGATTAATGGTAGACCAACCTTCTTTATCTTTTTAAAGGACTAGCTCTTGGATTTATTGATCTTTTGTATCATTTTATTAGATTCTATTTCATTTACTTCAGCTCTTACCTTTAATATTTGCTTCCTTCTACTCACTTTGGGCTTTATTTATTGTTCTATTTCGAGTTCCTTTAAATGTAAAGTTAGATTGTTTATGTGGGCTTTTTATTTTCCTTTTTCTCTTTCTTTCTTTCTTTTTTTTTGAGATAGGCCTGTAATGCTATGAATTTCCATCTTAGGATTGCTTTCCCTGTGTCCCACAGATTTTGGATTGTTGTGTTCGCCTTTTGATTCGTTTCAAGGTCTCTTTTGATTTCTTCCTTGATCTCTTTCTTGACCCATTCATTGTTTAATAATGTTATTTACCTTCCATGTCTTTGTGTATTTTTCAGTGTTCTTCTTGTGATTTCTTTCTAGTTTCATATTATTGTGGTCACAGAAGATGCTTGATATGATTTCAATCTTCTTGAATTTATTAAACCTTTTTTTGTGTCCTAGCATGTGGTCTCTCCCAGAAAACATTCCATGTGCACTTGAAAACTATGTATATTCTGCTGCTTTGGGGTGAAATGCTCTGAAGATACCAATTAAATTCTGATCTAGTGTATCTTTTAAAGCTACTGTCTCCTTGTTGATTTCCTGCCTGGAAGATCTAATCCATTGAAGTTAATAGGGTGTTAAAATCCCTGACTATGACTGTATTTCTGTCAGGCTCTCCCTTTATTTCCATCAAAATTCGCTTTATATACTTAGGTGCTCCTATGTTTGGTACATAAATGTTTACTAGGGTTCTATCCTTTATTGGATTGTTCCCTTATGTAGTGTCCTACTGTGTCTCTTACTATAGCCTTGGTTTTAAAGTCTATTTTGTCAGGTATAAGTACTGCTGCCCCAGCTTTTTTTGCTTTTCCATTTGCATGTAATATCTTTTTCCATCCCTTTATTTTTAATCTGTGTGTATCCTTAGGTCTGAGATGGGTCTCTTGGAGGTAGCATATATATGAGTCTTATTTTCTTATCCATTCAGCTACCCCATGTTTTTTGGTTGGAACATTTAAGCCATTTACTTTTAAGGTGATTATTGATAGATATGTATTTAGTGCCATTTTATTGTTAGACTATTTTCCTCTGTTTCTTTTTTTTCTCTCTCTTTTTCTTCATCTTCTTCTTAAAGCAAGCCCTTTAATGTTCGTCGCAGTACTGGTTTGTTGTTAACAAACACCTTTTGCTTTTTCTGGTATGGAAAGCTCTTTATTTCTCCTTTAATTTAAAATGATGGCCTTACTGAGTAAAGTAGCCTTGTGGTTGTTGGTTCTTGCTTTTTATCACCTTGAATATTTCACAACACTCTCTTCTGGCCTGAAATGTTTCTATTGAGTAATCTGATGCCAGTCTAAATGGTGCTCCTTTGTAGGTAACTGCCTGCTTTTCTCTTGTGGCTTTTAGTATTCTCTTCTTGTCTTTTAGCCCTGCCATTTTAATTATGATGTGTCTCCATGTAGACCCAGAGGTCTACACTGATATATCAGTAGGCCTCGTTTGGGACCCTCTGAGCCTCCTGGACTTGTGTGTCTTTTTCCTTCACCAGGTTAGGGGAATTTTAGTCATTATTTCTTCAAATAGGTTCTTGATCCCTTGCTCACTCTCTTTTCCTTCTGGCGTTCCCATGTTGCAGTTCTTGTTATGCTTCATGTTATCCAAAATATTTCTTAAGCTCTTCTCATTTTTTAAAATTCTTTTTTCTTTTTGCTTCTCTGCCTGGGTGGTTTTTTCGACCTTGTCTTCCAAAACACTGATTCAATCTTCTGCTCATCTAACCTACTGTTTATTTCTTCCAGTGTATTATTTATTTCAGATATTGTATTCTTTATTTCTGGCTGCTCCTTTTTTTTATGGTTTCTATGTCTTTTTTCATGCTGTTGAGTATCCTTATAATCATTCTCTAAACTCTCTATCTGATAAATTTCTTGCCTCCATTTCGTCAAGTTCTTCTGGAGAATTCTCTTGTTCTTTCATTTGGGGTCTCTTTCTTTATCTTCCCACTTTGGCTGCTTTTTTGTATTGTCTGCCTTAGCTGTTAAAAATAATCAGTCATTCAGCTGATCAGCTGATAATGACATCAAGCTTTAATCAGCAGTCTGGCTTAAGCACCACAGTGTGGGGCAGAGTTATTCCTGCAGGCGGGGCTATTGCTTCCCCTCGGGCTGATGCCATTTGGAGAGGAGGGCTGCCTGAGAAAGATGGCTTCTGCAGTGTGGAGAATGACTCAGCACAGGGATCCTGGTGGCTGTTCCTTCAGCTCTCTCCCCAGAGCCACCAGCCCCAGACTCTCCTTAAGTGTCTCTCGTCCAATCTCCTGTCCTTCTTCCAGAGCCCAGGGTAAGTGGTTGCAAGGGAAATTTTGTGCTTTCGCCCTTTAACGGGCTCTCTGTGTCTCAGCCATCTCTCCCTGGAAGACAGAAACCCTGCTGCTTTTCACAGCTGGTTGTTATCTGAGTTGTTTCTAGCTCTGGTGTTGTTGGCTGGGGAGCCAGTCTTGGGGATTAGACCCCACACTTCTCAGGGGGAACCCCCCGGCTCCTGAAATATCCCTCTGGAACTTTAGCTGCTGCCTGTGGGAATCCTGCCAATCATCTCACACCTCCTCCACACAACCTACTTCTCTTGTTTTGGTGCGGTGATTTCTTCTGTGTGTCCTTGGTTATAAGGCTTCTCTCCAGCTGGTGTTCAGCTGGTTATTCTGGATGATTTCGCTACAATTTAGTTGTAATTCCAGATTGGTCTTGGGAGGATGTTAGTGTAGCTTCCACTGATTCCTCTTCCATCTTGGATCCTCGCAGATTCTTATGCAAATATGAATGCTTGCAGCTTTCCAAGAGCCAAAGAAACATAAATATAAAGCACCGACAGATCATCAAATCTTTCTGTAAACCACTCTCTACACTTAGAATGAGAGTGAACAAGTTATCATCACTGCCACTACAAACAGCCTTCCCACCCTGCTATGTGCAGTGTTTTAGAGCATTCAGTTTCTGTTGGAGGTAAAATTCATAGTCACATCAAAGCGTTTAACTGAAATTCAGTAATAATATCCTCAAACATGAGCCCAAGTATCAAAAAACAAGAGAAAAAGAGGACCCTAATGTTTAATGGGTACCACATATGCTTTCATTTAATCTTCATAGCTCTACAAAGTAAACAGCAGAATCCTTATTTTAAAGAGGGGAAGCTGGATGCAGAGATGAGAAGCAGCTCGCCTAAATGCACAAAATGATCAACCTGATTGGCTTTTGCTGCATAGCTAGTCATCAGTTTCAGAATCCTTAAATCTTTTCTGATCACTTTTTTAAGTCAAATTTTAAAAGATTGCAGGTGTTACTAAAATCACTTAAAAGTGCCTGGCAACCTCTTTCTTCTCAAGAACTTTGACAGCAGGAGTGGGCCCTGACGCCACGTAAGTGAAGCAGCTCAGAGCCACACTCCTTCAGGAGGTGAATGTTGTCAGGAACCTCAGCAGGAGGGGCCAGTTTGTCCAGGCTTGTTTCAACCAGCTGGGTTTTTTTGGCTCAGTCTATAAGCCGTGGACGAAATGAACATTCAGCTTAATTGGTTCTGGATCCTGGGCATTCTTTAAGGAACAACAAATATTATTTGAGGTCTAAAGTGAAGGCAAACATAAGAACAACTGCTGTAAAATGGAAATACAGTAATTTCTTCTCTACCTTCTGTAATATAGAGAGATTAGTGAGACTGAACCCGTAACATTGACTGCTGTACATTCCCCAAACCTTCTTTTCCTGCTTAGTTACTGCTGTCACTGCTGAAAATAGCACAGGATTTAAGCCTAAAGTTCTAGCCTTGAGTCCTGGCTCTGCTTATAATTCCTTGTGAGACTTTAGGCAAGCTTTTTAACCTTTCTCATTTTTGTTTCTAGATATTTGAAATGAATGTTTTAATACTGACCTAATAGGGGACTTTGGAGAATAAAATGAGCGGAAGCACATGAAAATGAATGCTGAGCCATAAAAAGTATACAAATCATAGTTATTTTATACTCACAATCACTAGGAATTTAATATCATATTTGTATAGCAATATAACAGTGGTTCCTGAAGTGTGTTCCGTGGAAACCTTATGCCACAGATATTCTCTAGAAAGTGGGTTTTAGGTCTTTTTGGCACATTTATTCATTCCAAAATAGTCACTGAGCCTTGCTAGTTTGCTCTTCTTGGCCAGTGAAATACGGCTCATCATTTTCTGTCTCATGAGGCTCACAGCCATATCTTACTTTGATATCTTTGTACCCAACTCCAGTTACAAAAGTATGTCTTGTGCCTGTCCCAGGTGGATCACTTCTATCTCTGTTCATTCTTTTGCATGCTTTTTTCTTGAACCTCAACCTACACCCGTGCCACCTTTCTCCTCTAGGTACGTGCACACACACTGCAAGGAACAATAGTAGACAGGAAACAATTTTGGTTTTTTCCCCAGTCTTAAAAAGAGAAGTAAGAAAAGAAGCAACTAAACCTATAGCCTTTTGCTTTAAAAAAAAACACCTAAATAACTCAGTTTATTGTTGGCTTCTTTTCTTTTTTGTAGAATATTCAATAATTTTCTCTAAAGTTTCTCATCAGAGACTTTTTTAACATCCCTTATTTTCTCCAGTCCCTTTAACCTAAGGTCTTTTCATCGAGTGTGAAAGTTACATATCTTCTGAATAAAGATTTTTTTTTTCTCTTTTGAGAACTATATGCTGGCTTTTGAAACTAACCTGGCAGCCTGTTAGAGGTGGGACAAAGCCCAAAGCCTAGAAAATATGTTTTTTATTTTTATATTGAAAAATCGATACTTTTGTTTGAACTTAATGTGGCTAAGCCACATGGTTACTGTTCTAAGTGTGAACTACATGGCCGTGCTTCTGTGTGCAGTGCCACATCCAACACTCCACAGGTAGGTTCCATGTTGGGCAATGGGTTCATGTAGAACATGTTTCCATCTTAGCATCTTAGGATTTTAAGCCTGCAAGTCCGCTTGGCCTATTACACTGTATACCAAGAAAGATATTGCATATTTTTAATACCTTTCTTGTGAGGTCTATTGCAGTTTTAGAGAAAGTATCCATTGTGGGTTGTGGTTAGAAAGCTGGAAAAAAAGATTCAGGGAGTTAGAGACTAGGTCCAGCTAATATATAGATCCATAGTAGGCAGGTTTTATATTGATCCCTTAATTTATTTATCTATTTAGTTCAATCAGTCTTTTATTTATTTTTTAAACACCATTTTGTGCAAAATACTAGGAGGAGTTAAGTGTTGCTTAGATCCAGGGTTGCCTATGTGCTGTACACTTAGTGCCTTTCGCCTTAATCCTGCTCCTAGAGCAGAGTGAAGCAAGCAACTCTTTATAGAGCCTCCTGTGAATTCTCAGGACAATGTTCCAGTAGCCAGTCCACTCAGTCAGAGCTGTAATATGAGAAAAAGCCTATTAACCTCCTCTGACCTAGGGGGTTGTAATATCTAAGTTATTGAGTCACCATACTAAGCATTTCACTCGGTGTATCTCAGTTTCCACAACAACCTTATTAGGTAGGCACTATTATAATTTCTTTCTTAAAACTAAGGAGTCCCAGGCTCAAAGAGGTTAAGTTCCTTGTCCATAGTCCTACTGTAAAGCTGAGGCTGAATCCAGGCAGTCTGGGTCTAGAACCAGTACTCTGGAAGATAGTGCTAAGGTTTTTCAGCTGCAAGAATAGCAACAGAGAAACCCACTAGTTCACTTGCAGATTGGCGTTAGTGAAAATAGGATTGACAAAAACTTTGAGTGCCATTTCCAATGCTGACATTAAAAAACCTGCGTGATTCTAAAGAAAATACAATGAGGATCAATTACCTCTATCACAGGATTTGAGGAAAGATCAAAATGAGATAAATCAGATAGCATACATGGGAGAGTTATTAGAGTAAATGACCTATAGCGGGCAATCAATCAATAAATATTAGGTTGTTCTTCTTAAATACATAGAGGAATGGGGATTTTTGTCCTTCCTCTGCCTTCTAACTCTCAGCTTAGAAAATAAGTCCTTTTCTCCTTCTGGACCTTTTTGTTCTTGGGATAAAGGTCTTGTGACCCATTGGGATGATACAGAAAAGAGTCTGCCTTGTAGATGATGGCAATGAGGCTTGTCATCTCCATTGAAGAGCTGTAATTACCATGATAGATTTTTTCCCCTTTTGCTCAAAAGACTTAATACCTGTAAAATATTTATTTTTCTGAATTGAGTAGTAGTCGATGCTGTTGTCTACCATTTAAATTTTAACATAAATTGAAACTTTGATGAGATGATCTTATAGCGTTCAGGAATAGAATGCTTTGGTTTATGAAAACTTAAATGATATCAGTATGGACGACAAAGAGAGAAAATGTAGGTGGCAGAGAGTGAAGGCGAACATATGACCTGCCTCTGGTCATGCCCAGAGTTGGTCCTGCATCCATGGTTGCTACAGTCTGAAGATGCAGCCTGGGTACAAGGATGTGAGCTGTATGGTATTTGATGGTTGAAGTGAAACAAAGAAGAGGATTAGTCTGTGGTTTTTCTTAAATAAAATATGCTTTAAAGTTATGCGTCACTTTGAAAGACGGGCTCACTACTGCCAAGTTTCTGGGACAGCCTTGGGGTATGCCCATGGGAAACAACTTACTGATAGTCATCCTGCATCCCATCAAGACCCATAAACGACCCAGTGGTTTAGTTCTCTGGTGGCTGATTTGAAACCTAGTAAATATGAAAGATTGTTCAGAAAAGAGACAAAACTCACCACTAAGCAAATTGCCATTGGTCACAATTCTTTCTTGAGTGTTGAAATAATCTCAGTGAGAGAGATTCACCCCTAAAGGAAGGGTGGGTGAATGAGACTTAAAATATGATAACATGGGTTCAAAAGCAAGTTTTTCCATCTCAAATCAGTGTGAGCCTCTGTTATGTAGCTCCTTTTAAGCCTTCATTTGTAAAACAGGAATATTAATACCTATTCCCTATTAAGGAGACAGTTAGATGAGTATGAGAATATGCTTAGCATAAGAAGATGGTATATTCTGGCCCTTTCCGCAAAATGGCACTGAAATTTTCTGGTCTATCCAAGGGTATCTGGTATAGAAGTATATAAGACACTTCTATGATCCTTTCATGGCTTGGGGGCTCCCTAGGTAAAAGGACTTTTCTAGGCAAGTGAGGTTCAGAGAGCATATGACTTCCCATATGCTTTAAGTGGTATTTTCATAGAGCACCATGAAGCTAAAACCAGTTGTCATTGTCATTGGGACCACCTCTTGTTGTCAATGGGAAGTTTGGTGGTTTTTCTACCAATTCTGTTTCTAATAAGAGAAGCTGCATTATGCACTGAAGACACTGAATTAGGAACCAGGAGTTCTGAGTTTGCAAATCATCAAGAGCTTCTTTGGGTCTCTAATTTTCTTACTAAAAAAAAATGAGGGATAGAGAGAAATGGTGACAGTGTTCTCCAATCTATGTTTTAGCTCTCTGACCCTGTCATTTATTCAGTCTTGATTCTTACTTGTCCTTACTCTTTATTTTTCTACCCTATTTATATTTATTTTTCTACCCTATTTATATTTATATTTATTTTTAAATATTTCTATAAATATTTCCCTGGCTGGTGTGACTCAGTGGATTGAGTGTGGGTCTGAGAACCAAAGGGTCACCAGTTTGCTTCCCAGTCAGGGCACATGCCTGGGTCGTGGACCAGGTCCCCAGTAGTGAGCACTCCTGAGGCAACCACACATTGATGTTTCTCTCGCTCTCTTTCTTCCCCTCTCTAAAAATAAATAAATAAAATCTTTAAAAAACAATCCCTTAAAAATTAGACAATTTTTTCATTCTTGCTTTATTTAAGATCTTGACTTCCTTTAGAGAAAGAATACTGTATAAATGTGAAATAAAATGCTACAGCTATTTATTTATAATCTTTTCCCAAAAATATTACAATGCAGCTAAGACTACGTAGAGATTCTCTTGATATGTTTCCCATGTGACCGTGTATAAAATTCAATTATGTATTTCAATTATGTATTTAAGTAAAAAAGTGTTACTCTAAATGCTTAATTACCTAATGAGGATTACTGGAGTTTTAAAAATAAGCCTTTCCATGCCAGTTATTTTGCTGTTTTCTTTTGTGACAGTCAAAAGATATTCAAGCTTTTCTACTCTAGAGGTCAGTATAATGTTACAAATGAAGACCTTTTTTCATGATAAGATCTTAAAAACAAGGTCCTTAAATTTGAATCTCACATAAAACTGAAAAAAAAAAAAAGAACTCTAACTACAAAAAGGAACTTGTAAAATGACGATAATTCAAAACAGAATATCCAGGGGGAATTGAACAATGATTGAGGTTGTTGACTGAATTACATGCACAAAATACTTCCCCATAGTTATATAATCTTGGGAAAAACAACATATGAGGAGCAGAAGGTAGAAAATAATATAAGAAAGAGACAAAAGAAAGTCACGGAGAAGCATCAGGTCGAGCAAGAACAAATATTTAAGATTAGTTTGAGAAAGTCACTTTGCAGATTCTAGGGTGCTTACATGACGCTTACATGACAGTGACAAGATATAGAGGAACGCAATGCCTGCCTTTATACTGGGAATATGTACCCTTTGCAAAAATCGCTCGTACTTCCTCTCAAACCCCCATCAAACTCTACCTTTCACTCTGAGCCAATGACTCTGCCTCCTCTTCATCTAGAAAACCAAGGCCACAGCTGCGAGAGACTCTGAGTCGCTTTCCCATACAGCACAACAGGCTAGTTTATGTGTCTTCCAACGAACTTCCTCTCTCCAGTATCAGAAGAAAGGATGCCCCACTTTCTGTTCAAATCCAAACCCTGTCAGTGTTTATGGCCCCATCTGCTCCCTGCTCTGCCAAGACTTGTTCCATTAGACAGTCAGCTTTGTCAATGAAATCTTTAACCATTTTTTCCCTGTTTTTCCCTGGCTCACTGTCCCTCAGCATATTAACATGTTTGAGAATTTCTTATTTTAAAAAGGAGAAAGAAAAAAAAAAAGAAAAACAAGAAAATTTCTTGTCTTCGTATCTTCATTAAGCAACTGTCTGATTTCTCTCCTTTGGTCCTCTAAATCACTGATAAAAAATAACCTGTAACCTCTTCTAATTCACTCTTGAATCCACTGCAGTTTAATGTTTGGCCTCACTGTTTCTCTGAAACTGGCATGACCGAGTGGTCAATGACATTCTAATTGACTAATTTTATGATTAATTCAATGGATTTTTTTTCAGTCCTTGCTTTATAGGACTTTTTTGCTGTATTAGGTACTACAAATTATATCCTTCCCCTTGAACTTTGTAATCCTTTCTGTTTAGTTACCTTTTATTCTCCTCTTCTACCTGTACAACTCTGGTCTTTGTGGATCATTTTTCACCCCCTGACCTTTACCTACTAGAATCCCCAAGTCATTCCCACATTTGTAAGTCTTCAATGGCTGCCCAACACTGTCAGATAAAACCAAGCCCCATAACGTGGCACAGCAGGCATTTCATAAGCTGATGCTTTGCCCAATGCAGCATAAAATTATAAATGTTTGCAAAAGGAAAAAATGTTAGAAATGGATACAATAAATAAATATAGTCCTTAATTTGTATTCATCTGTCTCAGTGTTTTCATGTGTTTATTCAAGCTTGGACTATGCATCACAATTTTGGCTTGGACAAATTAAGTCTTTCAATGTTTGGCTGATATAATGTAATAAAATACAGCTACAATAAATCATGCCAATCTACCCACTTTATATAGGACATTCTTAATTTTAGCATCTGGGCCTTCTTTGGAGGATTTACTTCATAAAATAACATATAGCTAAAGTGTGAGTGTGGAATTCACTGTTGTTATGATAGTCTAAGTGTGCTAGATCTCATGTACTCTTCCTTCCTTAAAAGTAATTCGTTGCATTTATTTAGCCTTATATTTGGTTGAGCCATGACAATTACTTGCTTTTTTTTTAATGTAGTATTCAGTACATATCACAACTACTCAACTCTGCCCTTGTGCAAAAGGGATCATTAACAATATATAAAAAAGAGTGGCTGTATTCCAATAAAACTTATTTATGATTACTGAAATTTAAATTTCACATAATTTCCTTATGTCATAAAATATTATTCCTCTTATGACTTTTTCAAGTATATAATTGCTATTATACAAAATAGGCAGTGTCCAAATACACTGCCTATAGGTGTTGGAATAGGTGGCCTGGGGTCAAACCTGGACTGTAATAAATGCCAAATAGGTGTTGGAATTAAGTGGCCTGGGGTCCAAATAGGTGTTGGAATTAAGTGACCTGGGGTCAAACCTGGACTGTAATAAATGCCAGGGCTTTGAATTAGCCATTTAACCTTTCTGGGTTTTTTTCTTTGACTTTAAAATGGGGCTGATAATATCTATTCACTGTGTTTTTGTGAGGATGAAAATATAATACATGAGAATATGTGAAAACAAAATACCTTCTTAATAGTTGAAAAATCCACATCTCAGTTATTTTTTTAACCTAAAATTATGCTAATTACTGGTAGATAGAATAAATGTCAATTTCCCTTTAGCATCAGTAGCAATAGACTTTTCAAATATCATTAAACCTATTATGTTTTTCTTACCATTCATTGGGTTTTGCTCTTCTGAGTATGCCTCAGCATTCACACACAAATGATACTGACCTCCTTTCATGGTTTTTACCCTGCAGTATCCTCTTCTTTCTTTGGAAAACAACTTATTGGGTGATTTATGAGATATGAAAGAAAGTTACTAGGAAACTTTACAACTTCATTTTAGGTTTAGAGTAGTGGAATGGTCAATGATAATATTTTGTCTACTTTGAAGGGCTTTCTTATACATTTTAAAAAGTAATTTTATCACTTTTTACAATGTTTTCAGATATTATTAAGCTTTAAAAATAAGTTTATAAAACCATTTTGAACATCCAGTATATTTAGAAACAGTGGAATGGCAACATCTGATCTACCTATATCTGCCAACCAATTTCCAGGTCTGGAAATCTGGGAGCCAGGGGAGGGGACATTCCTGTGGGGGAACCTTGTCGACATGTAGGCACCATTACCATTCAGATCATTTTCACAGAAGGTGGGCTCTGTTCAGACTGCCACGGAAGAAAAAAAAAGCAGGTTAATTTCTCCTATTCTCTGTTATTCTTTGTGTCATGTTTACAGCATGGGGGTGGATGGGACAGAGAAGCATCTCTCCTGATGTTGCCTCCTTTCCTGAGCCCCCCACCAAGTTTCATTGGCAGCCATGTGAGATGAAGATTTTATCCTGGTGTCCTGGCCAGCTTCCATCTGGCCAAAGGCATTTTATCTAAATATTTCCAAGGCGCCTATCTCTGCAGTATTGAAGTGCTCAATTAGATATGGCCCAAGTCTTTGGCATGTCAGTGTGCACTGCGGAACAGCTGCTGCATTCCAACAGAGGGTGAAGTCATCTCTATAAATAGAGAATGGCAAGCTGCTTGGAACAGTGGCAGATTTAAGCAGGCAAATGCACACCTGAACTGTAAGTCAGTCACCTGCCTAGAGTGACAGAAGAGCCTGAAAAAAATAATCCCTACTTCAGAGAGGCAAGTAGCAGGGAGGCCATAGTGTCCTTTTAAAAAAAAAAATTGAAGTTATGGAGGTGACATTGGTTAATAAAATTATATAGGTTTCAGGTGTACATTTCTATAATACATCAACTGTATATTGTTTTATGTGTTCACCACCCCAAGTCAAGTCACCTTCCATCACCATTTATCCCTGTTTTACCCTCTTCTACCTCACCTGCCATCCCAACCCCCTTCCTCTTTGGTAATCACCAAGTTCTTATCTGTGTCTATGAGGTATTTTTTTTAAATTTGCTTAATCCCTTCACCTATTTCACACAGCCCCTTAGACCCCTCCCCTCTGACAGCTATCAGTCTACTCTTGATGAGTTTGTTTTTATTTTATTTGTTAGTTTACTTTGTTCATTAGATTCCACATATGAGTGAAATTGTATGGTGCTTGTCTTTCTCTGATTGGCTTATTTCACTTAGCATAATGCTTTCCAGGTCTGTGTATGCTGTCCCATACAGTAAGATTTCCTTCTTTTTTTATGACCAAGTAGTGTTCCATTGTGTAAATATACCACAGCTTTTTTTTATCTACTCATCTATTTATGGACCCTTGGGCTGCTTCCAAATCTTGGCTATTATAAATACTGCTGTAGTGAACATAGGGGTGCATATTTTCTTTCAAATTAGCAGTTTTGGTTTCTTTGGAAATATAACCAGAAATGGAATCACTGGTTCATAAAGCAGTTCCATTTTTAATTTTCTGAGGTAACTCCATACTGCTATCCACAGAGGCTGCACCAGTTTGCATTCCTATAAACAGTGCACTAGGGTTCCCTTTTCTCCACATCCTTACCAGCACTCGTTATTTGTTGATTTATTGATTATAGCCATCTGACAGGTGTGAGATATCTCATTGTGGTTTTAATTTGCATTTCTCTGATGATCAGTGACGTTGAACGTCTTTTCATATGTCTATAGGTGATCTGTATGTCCTCTTTGGAGGAGCGTCTATTCAGGTCCTTGGCCCATTTTTTAATTGGGTTGTGTTTTTTTGGTGTTGAGTTTTATAAGTTCTTTATAAATTTTGGATATTAACCGTTTATCAGATGTATTGGCAAATATGTTCTCCCATTCAGTGGGCTGTCTTACAACCTCTCCTAATAAGTATTTTTTTTTTTCTGTCAACTCCACAAAGTGAAAATCATTGTTTACAAAAGTGACTTTATTTTCTTCCATGACTTTTCTTACAACTTGTAGTTTATTTATTGATATTAAGTTCATCACATATTATCCAGTATCCAGGGCATTGTAATTTATTAAATATCACTGTTGGAGTTAAGTCATTGTGTACTTATTCATTGAATGCCTGTCTTGCTTGTTAGGTTACATACTCCTTTCTCCTGGCACATAGTACTTGAATACATACATAAATATTGAGTGTTAGGACAATTTATAATTCCTCATGGAGTATGATGCCCTGGTTTCCACCAAAGGGCATCATTATTGCTTCTAAGATGATCTGAAAAAGATGTGGGATTCTATTTCCTAAATTCTTGGGTTGGTTCCCAGAAGGCTCTGGTTGGCCAAGTGGTGACTGACACGCGGCACTGGAAAGACCCTGGGATGTCATCTAGACCTTTTCCTCATTTGATTGAACATGGGTTGCTTTGATTTGGTACCAAAGCCAGAATAAGTAGTCGATTGTGGAAAGATGCCTGGGCACAGAAGCAGTATGGATTTGACATCGGAGTTTCTGGAGTTCTATCCTGGCTCAACCACTTAGTAATGATACTACTCTGGGAAAGTTACAGAAACCTAATGGGCCTCAGTTTCTTCATCTAACAAGTGGAGATAATAACGCTGCCTCACTACCCATATAGTTGTGGAGAGGATCTATAGGACTATGTCTGAAAATGCTATGCAAATTATGCCCCTCTTAGACTTGAAAGGAATATCCTCATATTTGTCATCCCTATTCTATTTGTGAGGGAGGGTCAGATAGCCACAGATCATCCTACGTCTGGTCACCTGGAGGCAATAGTTCCTTCTTTGTCATTTCTCCTTTTAGTGACTGTAATGGTCTGTCAGGTGGGCAGGAAGGTGCAAGAGACATTTCGGGGAGAGCACGCTTTCTGGCTTCTTGATATTGCAAATCACCTGAACAGATAGCTACTGTGACATCTTCTTAGCCCCCTTTACTCAATCCCTTTGCAGGTAGTGATTCCACCTCATTTCACTGAATCAGAAGCCACTGAAGGTCAAATAGTGCCCAAACGAGGAGCACCAGAAGAGAACATTTCATTTATGACCAGTACTCTCCTTATTCCACAGCTCTGTTATCAGCTATTAAAGCCAAAGCACGTCTGTGGAAAGATAAATTACTTCCTGGGGATATAGGCTGTCCTTGCTATCACAACTCGGATCCCTCTATGATGAATTTATAAAATGAACTGTGACTTCTGTGAGGCAAGTAACACGCAGACTCTTCTGTAGTGCTGATTTGTGGGACACACCTGGTTTTTCATTGATTAGTCATTAAATGGAATCAGAGTGATATAAGCATGTGCTACCAGCAATGTGAATCAAGGAGCTCAGACTAAGTTCTCCCTGGATGAACAACTTCCTTAAATCGGTTATAAAATTCTACCATGGGTCATGAAACTCTATTCTCAGTGTAGGGAATAACCCAAAGTAGGTAAATGCCTTGCTAGTGCTAACACTTCTTTTGTTTTAAGTTCCCTAAAAGCATAGATGACAGCCTAAGTCCTCACAGTCCCTTAATTTTTCTCTTGCCCACCTCTTTGACCATTGAGCCTTGTGTTGGTCCTGGCAAGTCACTCAATGCTGGTCTGACAACCAGCTGCTCGTGGGCAGGAGGAGAAGGAATTGAGCTGATTACCTATTAACTTTATCCTGAATTAAAGAGATTTTCATATTGCTTTGAAATTTATCATTCTCTCTCATGCATCCCTCCTGGATTTCCATGCTTCCTCTATAAAAATGCAATGTGACAAATTCCTTTGCCAAGGCTTGGATGTTGGGAGCTCAGAGTTTTTATTCAATCACGGTGCTGAGTTCCTGTCTGGCCTTAAATATGCTATTTTACATTTTAAATATTCCATCTGTAAATGCAGAATGCTAATTCTCCATTTCATGGGGAGTTAGGAGACGATGGATTATTTAGTGTTTTACAGAGCTTTGGAGACTCCAGCTGATAAATAAACAGTAGGTTAGACTCTCTCAAACTGGTTACGGACACTAAGAAAAGTTAAAGCTGAACCCTTGGCCAACTGACCTGTTTTGGCATCAGACCTCCTTAGGTTTCATTTTCCAAACCACTCACTGAGTGATGATGCTTTGCATGTCTAGTAATAAAAGGTATCTGGGTCATTAACTTGGATTGTCGAAATCATGCAGTTCTTTATCCCTTGTCCTATTTTACTTTATGAGAACACAACTCTAAACCATCATATTAACAGAGAGTTCATTGTATAATAAACATGCCTCAAAAGAACTATTTTATTATAAAATGTGATTTATTTTATCTCAAGATGATAGCTAGTGGTTGGGGTAAGAGGATTCTGGGTTAAAGAAAACTTTTGAAAGCAAACTATAATTATCTTTGAGGTTTACCACTGCTATGATGCTGACAATCTCTAGATCTGGGGGAATTCCATCTCAATTTGGATACATTTTATGAAGATTATTTCTTTTTTTTTTTTTGCCAAGTAGATATTGAATTTCCATGATGACTCAGGCTCTAGGTTTGAAACACATTTGAATATCTCTATCACAAATGTCTTCTCTATCACAGAGGACATTATAATGTTGAGGAAGCCTAGATATTTTGTGATAACTAAAATGGAAGGAGAGATATAAGCAAGATAGTGCATGAACACAAATGAGGATAATTACTGCCTTGGAGTATCAGAAGAGATTTCTCAGGTATTGGAGACATTCAAAATAGGACTTTAAAAGAAGAATATTTTTATCAGGTAAAGGAAAAGGGGTAAGAAATAGAAGAATATTCTTTGCAGAAGATATAGGAAGAGCACTGAAGGTTTTAGGCTCACCATTTTGTGACAAGAAATGACTGAATGGTATGTGGGTTTTTTTTAATCAAGGTCCACTTAGACATTCTGGAAGAGACCCTTTATCTTTGTTGATCAAAAATGAACATCTCTTGCAAGAAGAGCTCCTCTTTTGCAAGTGCCTTGCCACACAAAGTTTACGTAACATCTCATATGGTCTTATGGGTGGAAGGGTGGAGGAAGTGGCTGTGGAGGGTCACATTCCTCACAATGATCCAGAATTACTCTCTCTTGCTTCCCAGTGATGACTGGAATGAAAAGAGACCTTCTTCACCTCTCTTCAGCAAGCTCACATTCCCCCAGTTTAAAACTCATGTGTTAATGCAGGTTGCAAGGAGCTCTAGAGGTCTTGGGAAACACCTGCAATCATCGCTCTGCAGTAGAGGACATGGGAGAGCCACCAAAGTACCATAATATTATGTGATTCTCGCCAGACTTTATTAGTCTCCAAGGGCCAGGTATTGTATAGGTTGGAGGATGGCAGAGGGAGGTACAGCATATTTTGGGAGTCACTAAATCATTCTTTACATGGTCAGATGTATTTATTTGTCTATCACAAGTGTCCACAAACTAGGCCAGAGGGTCAATTCCAACTCATAACCTTTCTACAAGGTTTTCTAGCTTAGAATGTTTTTGCATTTTTAAAGGGTTGTAACACACACACACACACACACACACACACACACACACACACACACACACACACGTGTTGTGTGTTGCCTAGAAAGCCTAAAATACTTACTATCTGGCTCTTTATGGAAAAATAGTGTGCCACCCCCTGGTCTGTAAGACAGGTCCCTGTAGAGATGATCCGGTTTATCCCTCAGCTGCACACAGCCTGGCTTGGTGGAAGCCTTTCTGTTCCGGGCTTTATCCTGCTCTCACCCTTGCTCTTCAGCATTGTCCCACAGCCGATAACGTGAATCGGCGGGCTCCATTTCAACTCTTAATGGGTTGTGACATGAAAAGCACATGTACAAATGAGGCTTTTTCCAGGAGTCCCTGCAGAATTAAATAGCCCATAGGGACCAGACCACCATCCTTTCTTGTTGTCATGCGGCCCTTCACCAAGGCCTTTGCGAGTTTTAATTGCTGATGCTTTTTTCCTAGAGATAAACAGTTGCTGGCGCTGTCAATCTGTCTCTTCGCGAGCACTACAATCATGAAGAATTCATAGGAAGCTGCTGTAAATGTCATCCATTTTTAAAAGAAAGCCTTTACATCCAGTTTTAAAATAATGTGTACAAATCAAAACTGGTAAGATTTACATAATTCCTCCCTTCATCAACATCCAGAACACTATTATTCCTGACACTGACTGAGGTGCTAGAGTCTATAATGGTAAATATCAATGAAACCAAAGGTAATTTGGAAACTTAAGTTTTTCATTTTATACTTAAAATAGGTTCTAAAAATATTCTATTTAGATTGATTCCAATTATTTGTCCCTGGTAATTTTTCTTTTTCTTTTTCTTTCTTTTTTTTTTACGTCTTCCATTCCAATCTTTCAAAAGATAGAAAAACAACATTTTCATTATTTCAGTGGATGGATTCCTCACAGTCTAGTCACCTTCCTCACAACCACCTAAGGCCGTGATCCAGGATTAAAAGATTCCTTTTCAGTAAACTTCAAAAACAGTTTTCAAATCCTGTCACATTCCTTTGGAATTAGTTTCTGAGTTGACAGCTCTGTTTCATGTTTAATGGAAAAAGCAAATGTACCATAATCAAAATATATCAAATCAACTAAAAAAATAAGCCAAAAGTTAAAACTGAAAAAAAAGTATTTGTATTTGAACGGCTGCCACAGTTAATTAAAAATAATTTTCCATAAAATGTTCTTGTAATCAATTGATATTTAACAACAGATACATTTTAAAGGAGGTGACAAAAACTGTACCTGATTGTATCTCAAGTTAGTAGTTAAATTTTTAAATAAAGGTTAATATGCTGGTTGCAAAATAAAATATCACATTTTAATTATATATTAAACAAAAGAACAAGAACAGCCTGGGAACACATAAAACAAAGGGCAAAGCATTGATAAGTAATCTATTTTATATGGTACTGATTTTAGACAAAAGAATAAATTCTGTAATTAAAAGAATATAACAATACTGATTTATACATCCAGGAATATGCCCAACAGGTAAGTTTTAAGGAATTGATGATAATAAACTCAATTCTTCCCTAAGCCTTCCTTGCTCTCTTCCATAAACCATTCTTTTTAAACAAATTATAACTTTTCTGAAAACAAATAATTCTCCAACATATAAAGGTTGGAAACAGAAAAAATAAGAAAGAAAAAACTATTATTACATTATTTCCCTATTAATTTTTTGTTATTTTCCAGTCATTTTGTGAAAAAATAAAATTATCCTTTGTTCATAGTATACTGGATTGAAAGAACTACCACTGAAGTTTTTTGGGTCAAGTGGTAGGTATTCGACTCAAGCTACAACCAACCTGACTCTTTCCTGAAGCTGAATATAATGATTCAAAAACAGAAAAAAAAAAAATTTGAGTCATGTAATGGTAAGCAGATGAGGCTGACAATTAGCTCCCCCGCCGTGTCCCCAAAACTGCCTTTTCTGAGTCTGATTCTTTAGCTCCACTTCCCCTTCATCTTCTTCCTCTTCCTCCTCCTTCTGTACCATATTTTTTGGTTCATATTAGCTAACATTTATTTCTGTTGCTTGTGACCAAAGAACTATAACTCATGCATATGCTGTTTTGTGTCCTGTTTTTGTTATTACATCATTTTATTCCACAGTATTAAAAATGTTTGATGCTTTAATAATATTCCATCACCTAAATGTATCAGGAATTTTTAACCAAACCCCTAATGTTAAATATTAAATAACACATTTGCAACTGTTTTTGAATATGGACCTGTATATACATGTCTAAATATTTTTTTAAGGTTACATCCTAATGTAGAATTACTGGATCAGACATTATGAACATGTTGTGAATCTTGCTCCTCAAAAAATGTTAATAAACACTTTAATCAGGATTGTATTTGTATATATTTCTCATATTCTTGCATTATAATGATTTAAAAATATTTTGCAAATTCAAAGGAAAAATTTAAAAAAATTAGTTTGATTTCATATATTTCTTTTACTCCAAATAGATATTCTCTTTTTACTTTTCATTGACTCTGAGCTATAGCATGAAAAGAAATGGAATATTTTGTCTCCAATTGGCAGTGTGTTCTAGTTGTTTATAAATCGGTTATGTTATAAAAGTTTTAAAATTCAATATGAGTGTTACATTTTGAATTAATATAGTTTCATGCATTTATCTGAATTTGGAAAACTTACTATGTAAGTACCTTGTGTGTTTCATTTTTTTTATTCATGAAATGAGAATGCGTATATTCATTTCCACATCTTTCAAAAAGGGCTTAGTTAAGTTCAGTGAAAAGATTGCTTTGAATTCTTTGGAGAAATGTCTTCTTATTACTTTGTGTGACCAACTTGCTTTAGGAATTACTTCTATAGTTCAGTAACTTTGACCTAGCATACTAATTTAATATATAATGTAGATATATTAAGGTGTGACTCAGAAACTCAAAGACATATTTTACCACTTCCTGTTTTTTCTGTTTTTTTTTATGTTAAGAAAAAGATACTACAATTGAGGTATTTACTTTAAGGCATATATTATTGAGGTATTTGTTAGTTGCGGTCAGCAAACATTACACAGAGAGAGTAATTTTAAATGTAGTCATCCTGAATTTAGTCATTGTTTATATCAGCACAGTTAACCAAATTTAATTTGCCAAATAACTAGTGGGGATAAAGAAAAATTCCATTCACAAAATGAATTACAGGATAGCTTTGGAACCAATTTTCATATTGGTGTTTTTAGATGGTGACTATGGAGATATAAAACTGAAAAGGGATCTATGAAAATCTAAAGGAAAATATAAAGAAATTGAATTAAGTGAAATATAATCCTAGGTGCAAATGTACACACAGATACGACTTACCTGCATATAGAACAGAGATAGATTCAGGACTAGGCAACGTTATTTGCCACTATAATTTAGATTCCAAGGTGTAAGGGTAGAGCAAGTTAAGTCCCTCCTCTCTGAGCTTATACTTTGCCCTGAAGCTTGGCTCAGGGAGTTTTATTTTCAGGAACCCTTCTGTTTTCTTGAGCCTCAGCTCACTTCTGTCTTAATTTTTATGCTTGTACTGCAGTTCTGATAACTGTTCTTTTGTCTCATAACTCATCATCTGAAGCCTTGTTCTAAATCTTTCTGATGCCTGGTCCCTACTTGGGCAGCTAAAGCTTCTGTGCCAGACATGACTGATGCCCACCCTCAGTCTGATAGCTCGTCTTCCGCTATATGCTGTCACAGGTGCAGGCACTGCCCTCCTATCTGAAAAGTCTTCTTAAAAAGGTATTGTCAGCTCAAGTTTCCATTGATTCTTCCCAGCCACATGCAAGGCATTCTGCTACTTTATCTTGAGTTTTTTGTTGTTTGTTTTTGCATGTCAACTTTCAGGTTGACCTTTGTCTAACAGCAATTACAAATGTGTTTATAAAAAGTGTTTTCCTCTTCCTGGGTTGAGGGTTTGATTTAGAGCTGCTTCCACTTACTCCATCCAGTAGTATAGATAGACCCAAGTAGTGGTCTGCTGAAGTGTGGTCTGGCAGAAAGCAAGGGGAGGGGGAGGGGATGGGGGAGAAAGATAGAGAGAAAGAGAGACAGAGAGAAAGAAAAAGGAATGTTCTTCTGTCTTTAATAATAGCCATCAAAAGAAATGATTTAAATACTCAGTTTAGAAAACTAAAATAACTTTATAAATGGCAATACAATAATTTCAACTTCCTTAAAACTGTTGATCATAGCAGGCCGATAGACAGACAGACAGAGAGACATAGAATAATCAAGAACATTGATCTCTGAGTTCCTATCAGATTTGTCTGTTTCCTATTTCCCGATGATGGGTCCTAAGATATCTTTGCAGTGACTCTCAAACTATTTAGAAATCATACTAGTACCAACAATGGCTAAAAGCAATAATCAACATGATTTGGCTTTTCTTTAGTTTTGAGTTACCTTTTCTCCCTTTACACACAAACTAGACAAACACTGACATACATTCAATGGTGGAAGAGTCATTTGAAAGTCTGCTTGGAAATCTGTTAACTTTCTGTGAAATATAAAGCTGGTAGTATGGTGACCCCTCAAGGAGAACTAGACTTTGAGTCAAGATACTTTGTGTTCTCCCAACACTACTGCTAACAAATATTGTGACCCTAGTTAGGTCGTTCACCTCTGAACCTCAGTTTTTTCATTTATAAAATGAAAGAATTAACCTTAAAATGTTACATCTAATTTTAACATTCTGTGATTTTTACAAATTTATTAATGCTTTAAAGGGTCATTATAACATATAATAAGTAAAATGTCTTGAAAAACATCAGTAATTTGTGTTATATTTTAAAAATATATTTTCTTTTGTGTGTGCTCTGTGTTAACTACACTCTACTTTCACTCAACATAATCTTCAGTTTGAGCTGGTGTTGTCCATTATGCAAAAGAGAAATTTTAAATTTAGATTTGACTTTTTAAAATATACTATCAATTAGAATTTCACTATGCTACATAATGATATTTCCAACAGATGTTATGTAAAATATAGTACTATAACTACTGAATATTCAGACACATATAGTGCAAATCTTGCAAAAATTTGTAGTGACACTTTGAAAAAATTATAATGTTTTTAAGAAGCAATACAAATTAACATGAATTCTTTGTTCCAAACACTATGGAAAAATGTAAGAATCTGACTTTTTATAATATGTATATAAACTATATAATAAGCTGATATCTTTAAGGTAAACAAAAAGTATATGATGTCAGTGGCATCTATATTCCAAAAACTTTTTCCAGCATTGGCAATGAAATTGTACTCTTCTATCCACATTCTTGTAGGCAATCTCTCTTATGACAGAAATGACCACAGATTGCATGTTTGGAATGGAGAAAAACATCATTATTCAAGAATGCAATCAAATCTTTCTTTGACTTCGTAAGTGTATTATGTTCTAACCAACCTAGTTAAGTAGGTAAAAAAACAGCTAAGGATAGAATCTACCCTAGACATTCACAATAGTACATCCTGAAACCATCACAAATTCTTCAGTTTATAAACAATATTATTTTACAAAATGTTTTCTTTTACAAAAAAGCATTAAAGTAGAATAAAAAATAAATCATGTGATTTTGTCCTCTCTTCAAACTGTGTAAGTCCTTTTTATACTTCACATCTCAGCTTTCCCAAGGAGAAATTTCCTGGCCAATACTTAGATCTTACAGCTCCCTAAAAATTCATCTAATTCTTATCATGGTTTAGCACTAATTTCTTGCCTAATAGCAGTTTCATAGATGCAGGCACCTTTAATTCAAGGACTGAATCAGTAGTGCTCACTACTGTATCTCTCACATCTAGTGTAATGCAAGTCACAGAATCATTTAGTAAAAATTTTTTGTATACATAAATGAATGACCCATAGTATGTATTTGATTTATTCAGATCATTATGAAATTGGCAATAAGTAATAAAGAATAAAATGTTTTAAAGTATATTTTATTGATTATGTTATTACAGTTGTCCCAGTTTTGCCTCCTTTACCCCTCTCTGCCTAGTAACCCCTTTCCCTCCAGCAATGCTCCCCTTAGTTCATGTGCATATAAGCTCTTTGGCTTCTCCATTTCCTATACTATTCTTAACACCCCCATCTATTTTGTATGTACCCATTATGCTTTTTAATCCCTGCATCATTTTCCTCATTCACCCCCTTCCCCCACCCAGCTGATAACCCTCCATGAGATCTCTATACCTAAGATTCTGTTCCTGTTCTGGTTGTTTGCTTAGTTTTTTTGTTGTTGTTTGTTTGGTTTTTTTTTTTTTTTTTTTAGATTCAGTTGTTAATAGTTGTGAATTTGTTGCCTTTTAAATGGTCGTAGCTTTGATCTTCTTCTTTTTCTTAAATAGGTCCCTTTAACATTTCTTGTAATAATGGCTTGGTGATGAACTCCTTTAGCTTTTCCTTATCTGGGAAGCATTTATCTGCCCTTCCATTCTGGATGATAGCTTTGCTGGATAGAGTAATCCTGGCTGTAGGTTCTTGCTTTTCATCACTTTGTATACTTCTTGCCAGTCCGTTCTCATCAGCCTGCAAAGTTTCTTTTGAGAAATCAGCTGACAGTCTTATGGTAACTTCTTGTAGGTAATTCTGCTTTTCTCTGGCTGCTTTTGAGATTCTTTCTTTATCTCTAATCTTTGGCATTTTAATTATGATACGTCTTGGTGTGGTCCTCTTTGGGTCCAATTTGTTTGGGCTTCTCTGTGGTTCCTGGACTTGTACGTCTATTTCCTTTGGCAAATTAGGGAAGTTTTCTTTCATTATTTTTTCAAATAAGTTTTCAGTTTCTTGCTCTTTCTCTTCTCCTTCTGCCATCTATATATGGTTCAGATTTTGGCATGTTTGGAGATGTCCCAGGGTCTTCTTATACTATTCTCAATTTTTTTGAATTCTTGTTTCTTCTTTCTGTTCTAGTTGAATGTTTATTTCTTCCTTATATTCTAAATTGTTGATTTGACTCCTAGCTTCCTTCCCTTCACTATTGGTTCCCTATAGATTTTTCTTTATTTCATTTAGTGTAAACTTCATTTCTCCCTTTATGTTGTTGCTATACTCAGTGAAGTCGTTGAGCACCCTGATCACCAGTGTTTTGAACTCTGTATATGATAGGTTGGCTATCACTGTTTCATTTAGTTCTTTTTCTGGGGTTTTGTTCAGTTCTTTCATTTGGCCAAATTTCTTTGTCTCCTCAATTCAGCAGCCTGCCTGTGTTTGTTTCTGTGTGTTAGGTAGAGCTGCTTTGACTTCCTGTAAAAGGCACCTGTAAATTGTGTGGGGCAGAGCCTTAGGTATTTGCCAGGGTGGGGCAACCTGCTTCACCACTTTGTGGCTCTGTGTGGGTGGGGGAGGACTCAGAAGACTGTGCTGCTGCCTGGTTTCTGGAGGTTTGCCCAGCACTCACCCGATTTCCAGTCACTTCACCCACTCCCCATATGCAACTGGCACCCCTCCAACTGTTGCCCTGGTGTTGAATCCCAGAGTAGGAGGTTTGCATACATTTTAAGACCACATGGGCCCTTTAAGCAGAGTTTCCTGAAAATCTGGCAGTTTCTTCTGTCACCTCACCCCCCACTGGTTTTAACAGCCAGAAGTTATGGGGAATTTTTTTCCTGGTGCTGGAACCCTGAGCTGTGCAGTCTGGCCTGGGGTTGGGATAGCTCACTCCCAATATATCCCTCCTGATTTTTATCCACTACACATGAATATAGGATAGCCTATGCCCGTTCTGCCACTGTGACCATCTCTCCATGCCATACTGTCTTCTTGCCTCTTTGCCGCATCTCCACATCTCTACCTCTCCTACCTACCTGTATGAATGTGGCTTCTTTAAATCCTTGATTATCAGACTTCCATCCAGTTTGAGTTTCTGACAGTTCTGGGTGTTGTTTTGAGATTTAGTTGTAATTCTTTTTGTGGTCGTGTGAGGAGGCTGTGTATCTATCTACACCATCATCTTGACAGGAAGTCTCAAGAATAAAATGTTAATTTAAGGTATAGCTCCTGGGCCATAGGTAGGTTTACTCACTAGCAACAGACTTAACCCATAAACATATTTTAGTACACACACTTTTCAATGTTTTAACCAAAAATTTCATAAATTTTTATCAATCTTGTTTTTTGAGGATCCATGAGTACCCACTATTCACTTAAAATGAGGATTGTTAAATGTCTGCATCCACACTCTATTATATAATAAGTATATTCATCATTTACTGGTTTTATAATCATGGGCAAATTATCCAGCCGTTATAAACCTCAGCATCTTCATCTGCAAAATGGACATTATAATACCTTTCATGTTTAAGTCACGTGTGTTGTTATTAAAAATCAAATGAATTAATTTTATAAAAAATTTTTGAGGAGCACTCTACAACTATACAGTATTATATTTGTATAAACTGTGATTAGAGCATGGTATCATAGTTATTTCAAGGAGAGCTGTAGCTACAACATTGTCTGCTTGAGGAAAGATAAAACAAGCATCTGTTATTTCATAGCTACTTCATTCCAGTTTTTAGCAAACTACTGACGATTGCAATCAATGAATCTACAAAGAGACATTTGCCTCAGAACATGTGATAGAGCCTTACCTGGCTGAGAGCCACAGTAAGAAGCAGAATTTGTTACAGGCTTGCATATCCAAAAGTTCTGAAGAAAGGAGAATCTTCTTAGAAATACAATAATACAATTCATATGAAAAATTGTGATGTCTCCCATGGCATCAATTTTAACTGAGCTCAATCCTTTTTAAAAGTTCTTTGAATATTTATGCAATTAATTCAAATGCAAAAACCAATTAACCATGTATCCCATAATCAAATCAGTTTCAAGCGAGTGCCCCAAATTTCAAGAGGACTTTGAAAGCACTACTAAAGCGAAATGGAACAAATGAAGTATTTAGTGCCAGCATAGGAAATGTTTTCATTATTTTTTTTAGACCCAAGTACAGCTGCGCAATATCATGTAACTTACTGAATATGTCAGAGTTGTACTAATTATGCTATTTTAATCCACCTGGATAATTGTATCTTGGTGTGCATCAAAGGTAGGGAAACTTGTTTGGAGAAAAACATCGAAAAGCCTTGGTTCCCATAGGTATTAGAGTCAGATAGGCTTGTGTTTAAATGCCACCTAAAACCAGTTGTGGGTTCTTACTTAATTAAACCTTTAGGGTTTAAAGTTGTTTGGAGGAAAATGCCAGGCATGGGGTCTGCACTGAGTTTTCACTCCACCAGCAGAGGCTCTTGTTACCAATTGTGTGTTCTCTGGGTCAGGAGTTGTCTTTGTTTATACTCCCATGGCCTGGCCTTGGGCATCCTCTTGGGCTTATCAGAGGCATTACATGAGCAATGCAACTGATTATTGTCAAAATGGTCTCTTAATAAATATATTGTCTTTGATTATAATATTGTTTCCCTATTGTGGAGTGTGACACAGCAACACCTGAAGTGCTCAACCAACTGAATGCCAAGGCCCAGGGAGGCCATTTGGGCATGTGGTTTCAGATGGCCTGGAAATGATCCTTTCCCGTGGACAACCTTGGATGCTCTTCCCTACCTCATCTGTTAATGTTTAAAACTAAACCGATATAGGCAAACATTTTTTCTTTTTCTTGTTTATGCAAATATCCCGAGTGAAGTCCCTGTAGAAATGTATTGTCCAGATAAAGATGTTTGAGCAAGCTTCGATAGGCACATGGGAGGCCGAGTGGTATAGGCACATAGCAGGAAGAGGAGATCTTTCCTAAGGGAATACTAGCATAGAGCACAGGTGACTAGACTGGCAATGAAAGCATATTTATTTTTTCAACAAATATCAGTTAATGATTATTGCTGATAGCTCCCCAATTTTTTAGTCATGTGACTTCATGCAAGAAATGATCCTCTGTATGTCAGTTTCCTTATCTTTAGAATGGCCATAATACCTATCCCATAGGTGGCTGTAAGAATGAAACGACAATACACATGATTAGAATGCTGCCTGGTGCATAGTAAGCACGGGGACAATACATATTTTTTAAGTGGCACAACCAATTTTCTTTGTAAATTTACTTTTAACAATGATTAAGTTCTCAAAGTGCCCTCATTAAGAACTGTTTTAACATCCAAATTGTTGTGTAGACAGGTAAAATTTTGTTTTTATTTAATTTTTTATTCCCAAGACCAAGTAGTTTTGTAACTACTTTCATAAATGTTCATTGATAGTAGTCTTCATCAGTTCATTAAGATGAATGACATCTTGGAAATAAAATTTTAAAAAACAGCATCTACTAATTTACTGATTTTTGCCTGGCAGTATCTAGTTACCAGAAAGGAGCTGGCTGTGTACAATTTGGTATTTTAAAAGTGAATTGCTATTAGTATTTGACATTGATTCACCTACAGTTAAGCAGCTGTCACCTTCCTAACCAAATGTACTAAAACAATTCCTTCCAGTGTTGTTGGGGAGTAATTTGTAATTTATACTGATGAGAAGCCATTAACAAGGCTTTTTAAGTGGTATGCTATGCAAAACACTTTCTTAAATAGAAAATTCAATGTTCATTGTTTCAAAAGCCTAAAAATTAAATTATTTCATGCCACTGGGAAAGAGCAAGTAGACAGTATGTTAGAAGCATGTATATACATATATACATATACACACACATATATATACATATACATATATATACACATATACATATGTATACATATGTATACATATATACATGTATACATATGTATACATATGTATATGTGTATATGTATATATGTATATATAAAATCTCATAGCTCCCTGAAAACAAAACAGGAAAATTCAAAACTAAACTAGTTTGGACATAATAATTTCTACCATTTAGATAGAACAAAGGCTACATATTAATAAATTAAATAAC
Organism: Mormoops blainvillei; assembly: GCA_004026545.1. Taxonomy (NCBI): domain Eukaryota; kingdom Metazoa; phylum Chordata; class Mammalia; order Chiroptera; family Mormoopidae; genus Mormoops; species Mormoops blainvillei. The sequence goes on along the minus strand of PVJD01000502.1, from coordinate 317,743 downwards.
TATGCAAATATTGTTGGAATTATATACACTTTAAATTCTATTTTCTTTTGGCTCTAATTACTTTTTTATTTATTCTAATTTTTATTCACTCATTTGTTTATTCATTTGTTCATTCACTCATTCATTTGCAATGAAACATTCACTGAGCCAGGAGCTCTAGGTGGTAATGCAAATAACAATACCCATGACCCGTACCTTCAAGGACTCCATAGTCTGTGAGAGGAAGCAGATATATTAGATAGATAATGAGAATACAGAATGATAGGTGGACAAGAGACATACAAAAAAAAATGATGCCTTTTAGAGGAAATCCCCACGGGTCAGACGGTGGTCTTCAGGAAGGCTTTGCTGTAGAAGTGACATCTAGGCTTTTGATGCCCTGCTGCATGAGATGGTCTATTCTGAAGTTGTCTAACTTTGAAATGGTCATTGGTTAATTCTGCTTGCTTCTTGGTTCTTACAGTTTGAACTGGACTATTGCTAATTCCACAGGATGGGTTGTGGGGTGAGAAAAACGATAAGAACTTAATACTTCTTGTCCCTCACTTCATCTGGAGGAGATAGATGAGGTCCTGATTGGTCAATAATTTGACTGAGGTCACAGAGCCATCAAGTAGTAAAATGAGGACCATGTAGCTAAGATTTCCTGTTTGTCAGTCTAAACCTCCTTGCAAATCTGCTATTTTTGACTTTTCACTTTGGTTTCCTTAAAAGGATATTTGGTAAACTGTAAGGAAATAAGACATTGTTCTTTGATGGTTTTACCAACTAGAAAATCTCAGTTTCAAACCTTGCAGTATGATTTTCTTGTTTCTTTTTCTTACCATTGCCACTTTCATATCAAGACAGAATACAGTTATTCATTCACTTTTTTATTGTTCATCCTTTTTTTGCAAAGAAGATGAGGCTCAGAGAGAAGATGTAATTTGTTCAGGGTCACACGGTGTTCAAATGAAATGACATGGACCTAAGCCAGGAAGTTCCTTCTCTAAGATCTGTACCTTTAACTGCATCTCATTGCCTATTCACATCAAGTCACATGATATCTCCTCTTAAAGAGTAATTTACTAGAAAGACATATAAATAAACAAAAATAACACAAGGAAAGAGATATAATCTCTAATAATAATCCATCAAAATGGAGATATGGGGAATATCTGGAAGAGTTCAGAGAAAGGATGTGAATTTAGAATAGATTTGAGGGAAAGGTGACATTTGCATTGATATTTTAAGATTCAGACATGTGGATATGATGTGATAATGAGAAATAAGATTCTGGAAAAATTAAATACAGTTATCACAACCACAGAGGTCTAAATTAAGATATGTATAAAGCAAGAAGCTCATTTTGAGTGACATTGTTCTATGTGAAAAACCTGCAGAAAGTAGTTAGTAAGCCCACTGGGACAAAGCTATGGGCAGATTTGAATGTCCAGGTAAGAATTTGGACATTTTTCAACATACTATGGAGAACCCTACAGCCATTTAAACCAGATGAGTAGAGTGTGCCAAGTTGAGCTTTATCTTTTCCCCTAAAAAATAAATGTCACATCACCTAATATTTTATTTTCTTGTTTAAAAATATTACTTATTCATTTTTAGACAGAAAGAGAGGGAAATATCGATGTACAGGAGATACATCGATCAGTTGCCTCTGGTATGCTCCCAGCGGGGGACTGAACCTGCCGCCCAGGCACATGCCCCGACCAGGAGTTGAACCAGTGACCCTTTGATACGCAGGCCGGTATACAATCCGCTGAGCCACATCGGCCAGGGCAAAGTTTTATTTTCTTAAAGCCTGTTTCCTAGAATCTGCTTAAAAGTCTTTTGGCTCATTCGATCAATTTGTATTTAATAATGTGCATAATATCTTTGTTCCTATCTTATTTTGAATTTAAGTTTTGAGATATTATTCTCAGAAGGACCCAGCTTGCATTATAGCACACAAAGAGTGAGTCAGCAAATGTTTTATTATCAAGTTAAAAATTGTAATTTTGTCGACAGTGTTTCACGTAAACTTGACTCAAATTTATTTAATGATAGAAAAAAATAGGAATCACAGTTGATTCACTGAAGTCATTGTAATTTTTTTCAAGCTGTACAAAGTAGGCAGAATGAAGCAAAGTGTATGATTCTTTATGGACAATAATAAATAATAAGCATTTATCAAGTGTATTCTATAACCCAGTCCTGTGAGAGAGGCCTTATCTATGTTGATGCTGATTTCCATGTCAGTCCTATCAAGTTGTAGTGTTATTGCTGTTATATGCGAGAAGGTAAAATCACAGGAGGTGAAGTTATCCACCCAGTGCTCATTGTAGATGAGCGGCAGAGCTGGGGTCAACACCCCTATGTATCTGATTTCAAAGATAATGCTTTAGCCACTTCTTCACCTAGCCTCATGGTTATTAGTTAAAATATTTTAGTTTTTATATTTCCTATGTAACACACGGAACCATTTTTATAGACACAGCCTATCTTATAGAAGGCTGAATTCTGTCTAACAGCCAAATCTTACCATTTTTTAAACATTGGAATTTTGTGTTTTAGTGTAAAAAATTGTATCTTAGTTTATAGCCATAGTCTAATTTTATTTTGTCTATTGTCACCTTGAGTTTCCAATAAAACAGAAGACTGAAGTAACCACAAATTTATAATCTTTGAGAGAAGTCAGTATACATTTTAAAACCATCTCACTTGATGTTACAAGGAACTTTCAGGTTGGGTTTGAAAAATATATATTGCTATGCCCTGTGGCATTTTCTGACCTGTAATGATTCCACTCAAAATATATAGTTTCAAAATAACTATTCATAGATGTTGAGAAAATTTTTGCTGAATAAAGAAGCCATTTTGGAAATGTGTGGAGTTTAATTTATGCACACAAAACTGTGTGCTTTCAGCTTTCTCACACACTGTCAAATCTGAGCATTTATTCTACCAACTCGCTGTCTGTCCCCGCTCCCACATCATTTCCTTAAATTGCTATGGAAATTAAATCGTGAGAGACACTCTTCATACAAAGATGCCTCCTTCAGAATCCTCCCTGCTTTGCTCTAGCCAATTTGGAATGGAAAATCAGCCCACATTTCTGTGGAACTTAGAAAGGCCTGGGCCAGATCGAAAGGCATAATTTGCCTAACATCTGTGTTCCAGAGTCATGGTGCATCAAAACAATCTGTGATGTGTAGATGAAAGTAAGCATCCTGTTGTACTAGCCAAAGCATTTAACAGTTTAATGGAAGTCACTTTCTATTCTCACCTACATAGAATTGCATCTTATAAGGGTAATTTTACTTGTAAAATGTCCAACTCCTGTTACATTATTTCATGACATACTAATATATTGGATATTTTCCCCATCATTTTGTTTTCATTTTTTCTTCCCATGGAATGTGTGTATAGAACAGCTGAGGAGACCAGAGATATTTTTTGGTCTTTATTTAAAAAGACTGGATGTCTAATTAATGGAGGCAAGAGCTTTCTGATAACTTGCAGGTGCTACCCCTTCACCACCCTGCCTTACTGTCAGAATCTGGGTGATTAGTTAGGCCTGTCCTATGATGACATAGTTAGCCCAAAATTACTTAACTCAAAGTGTTGAACGGCCATTGGGAGCCAAACATCTGGGTAGGCAACTTTTCATTGCTGAGTTTATAGGCAAGATATTGTTCCTAAAGTTTCAGAAACCCTTACATCTGCTTCTTTTATAGTTACTGGCAAAGCACTCAAAGGTCTAAATGCCCTAATGGTCTTGAAGTTTTGCTCTCTCTCCCATGCAACTGCAGCTACCCCCGCCCCTTGGGGGAAAAAAAAGCTACCATATATAATTCAGATAGAGTAACATATTAGATGAGAGGTGTCTGTGAAAGTAGATATTGGGGCCTTGGGAACTTTAGACTTTATACTACTTAGGACAAACAGCTGTATTAAAGAGGTATTTAGAGTGTTGCATGGTAGAGATATAGAGTAGCAGGATAGTCAAAGGGCCTACCTTAGGATAATAACTGAAATAGGTAATTAAAAATGAGAGAATAAAATCAGGCAAGCTTTTCTGATTGACTCTTCCAAACCAGTAACCACTAAACATTCTTCAGATGATTTAGTCAAGTCTGTCCTTCCAGGATGGTCGTGCAGCTAACTGGTCTCTGAGGTTCAAGTTGAAAGTTTCTACCTTAAACTATGACTAAAAAATAAGCTTATTCTTCAGAAACACAGTACAAAGAAAAGTAAAATTAGATCATGGATCCTGACCTTCTGCAGCATAGATCACAATAAAATTATTTATTCTGGCATTTTAGATATGTTGTCCCTCATTAAATTACCAAATTACGGCTTTATAAAGTTACAGCTTGGTTTCAGTAATAATTCTCCTTCTCAGTTTAACTGGATTCTTTATAGTATTAATTACATCCATTATGACATCTTTTTGTACTTACTTTCTCTGTTTACTTAAATAAAACAATAAAACAGTGCTCTTCGACACATGCTTTTAGGTTCACCAAATTCAGTGAGCTGAAAGAAAAGATATGCCCAATTGTGCCAGTAGTCAATTTTATAGTTTACTCTCCTTGTCGCCTTGAAATATTTCTCATTTCTCCTATTCCAGTTTTCCATACCCAATCATAGAACTCTCATGGCTGTCTCTGTTTCGTTATATTTGTCAGGCTTTCAATAAGAGTATAAAAATAACTGCTCATTTCCAGTCAGGAACACCAGTACGTGCTTTTATTCTATTGTTGGCAGCTTAGCAATGGAGTTTTCAGAAACCCCTGGGAAGACTTCGCCCCTCAAACACCCGCCGTTGTGTAACCGACCTGGATGCTGGGCGGCTGAAGCTGCGGGCTAACTGAGCCCTCCAGCACTTGCCATGCCGGTCGGCGCTCCTCCAGCGAGAAGCTCACAGAGACTAATGGTTTATGACTTCACATCCTGGTTCCTTAAACCGAAATTGGAAACACATGTTGTACACAGACTCTTCACTTTTTTGATGACGGCCCAATGAGCAAAAGTCTTGCGGGAAGTTTTGTTTTTTTCTAACACAAATATGTTTTGATGATGCTTCACGGCAATTGCGTTAAGAAAAAGAAAAATAATGAGGCTTATACTTTCTTGAAGCTAGAAAAAGCCCCCCTTTTTTTTTAGTAGTTCTGAAAAGACTATAACCTCAACAGAGTCATAAAAGTAGTAAAGATAGTTCTTATTTGGAATGTTAATAATGGAACTAGTTCATATTTTCTATGACTTCCTTCTTACCATAAAGAGTATTCAAATTAACAAGCACTGCTGTATTATTTTTCCTAATTTCTATGATTTCTTGATTTGGACTTCAGTGTACGTATGTTATCAAAATACTCTAAAATTAGCATTTTATTTTTCACTTGAAAATAGGAAGTGGAAAAAAGGCAGATATTATTTGTGATATAGCTTCAGATCTGTTAATAATTTTTGTACACTTGGGAAAATTATTTCAACTCCCTAAGCCTGTTTCCTTATCTTTAAAATAAGAAGTTTATACTATAAGAATTTTAAAATTTTTCTAGTGCCTACAATTTATGATTCTATGTTAAAGAGTTTTGTTTTTAACTCTAACAGTATTTTATGCATGTGATTATGGAAACATGAGGGCAAAAAGTAACGGATTCAAACAAGTACAGACCTGCAAATATACAAAACAGACACACAACATGACAAGCAGAGAAAGTACCATGCATAGCTCCTCTTGTCCTAGATGGGTAAACAAGGGCAAACTTTTGGTAACAAGCTGTGGAATGACTCCTAAATATAATGTAGGTTATTTCCTTGTATTAATTGATATATGCTATGAGTTAAGCATTCTTTTAATAAGTATTTCTCATTTCTATATTATGGTATAGCGAATAGAATATGGGGTCTATTTTCTCAGATTTGTTCCTTGAAGACCTATGTGACCTGGGCTTAAATCACTTGCCACAATTTTCTTTTTTAAAATTAGACTTAATTTATTTCTAAAGCTCCTTACACTTGTGAAAAATTTATGTTATGACTTACAGGGATATATGAGGGGACTGGTAGAGTCTAGATTTTTGGAAACAGGCAAACCTGGCTTAAAAACCTTAGTTCTTTTTTTTTTTCCCTAGTTGTATGAACTTGGTCAAATTATTGGAGTCGCTGAGTTCACTGGGTCTCAGTTTTATAATCGGTAAATCTTCAGTAGCTTAACTAATAAAAGTTCTCACTCATGTAACAGTTCAATGCAAGTATTTTTAGTAAAGGGGCGAGTTTCTTCTATGTGTGATTCAAGAGCTTTGCTTCTTCCACCAGCTTCACCCTCCCAGCACCTTAGAATCTCCTACATTTAGGTCTAAGGAAAGGAAGACAATGGGGAAGCCTTATTTTCATTTTAAAAGTGTTGGCCTGGAGCTGGCACACATCAGCTTCGTCCATATTCCTCTCTGGAGAATTGATATATGGTTATTCTTGGATGCAAAGAGGGCTACAAAATATAACCCTTCTCTCATCAATAGTCTCCTGAAGGCTTTCCAGAAAGAAAAACTATTTGTGAACAAGCAGCTGACTTTTCCACTGTAAGCATTCAACACTTTTCTCAGTTTTTCCTCTCATGATGAGAGTATCATTTTTCAGATCTTAGTAGAGGAATGAGAAGAAACATTAAATACCCACTGATAGGCGGAGTTTCTCTTTCTCGGACAAGATATTCTGAATGGCATGTATAAGATCTGGGTACATGGCCATATACTAGTGTCTAGAAAGTGCTTGAAAAATACTATTCTAGTATGAAATGGACTAGAAGTGTTTAGGGATAGTGCTCATAATAAACTTTTTCCTTGAAAATATTTCTGACATACAATGAATTTCATTGTTATAACAAAAATAATGTCTTGATTTATTATAATTTCACAAGCCATTCTGCATTTATCATCTTTATACATTTTGTGAAGTTTGTTTTTCATACAGCTGCTCTTAAAAATGAATTGACAAAAATGCCTCAGTCCTATATGAATGAATTCAGAAGTATGGAATATGGCTATTTTAGGAAACATCTGAGCCAAAGCTGTGTTGATTTATCGCATGCACATGTGCATGTATATATGTGTCTGGTATATCACTAGAGCAATAACATGCTTCAAGAATTTTATTACATTTCTTGGGCATTACTGCATATAAATAAAACAGTCATTGGCCTTCAGCTTCATGCTGTTTTTAAGGAAATAAAATTCGTTATTTCCTGAAAGTTGTGTTTTAGTTTCTGATTATTGTCCACATGTAGTTGTCTGTAGTATCTATTAGCAAAAATCTAGGTAACCAAAATATTGATGAAAGCAACTTGAAACTTTCATCTCATATACAAGTTTTTGCTGTGAAATGTACATCTAAGTATTAGGCAGACTAGGCTGCCAGGCCACATCTGCCTAGAGTGGGAACGTGCCATGCTGTTTTTCCTACTGTGACTGTCATTCTTCTCTGTACTCACACTGTCACTGGATGCTGATCCCTAAAAAATGAAGAGAAAGGGAAGGAGAAGATGCCATGCTGACTTCTGCACTGATAGAATTGCCAGCAGGAACACGTTTAATTCAATTAGAATAAACAAGCATTTATTGAACATAGTCACTGGGCTACATGCTAGTGCAAAAAGTAAAAAATTATAGTACAGATTGTAAGATTACAGCATGACATCTGTCTGTAAGGTGTTTATTCTAGGTGAAGAGACAAATGTATAAACTAGCAACGGTAATCTTCTGTAAGGTGCTATAATATTACATTTTATATGAGCACTATGGGAAATTACCTTTTGATACAAAAAAATAAAATAAACCCAAAGATCAGCTGCACAATGGGATACTACTATACACCCGGCAGAATGGCAAGACCAAAAGTATTAATGTTGGGGAGATTTGGAGCAGTAGAACTCTCCTACATCATTGGTGAGAGTGTAAAATGGTACTATTGCTTTGAGAAAGGGTATGCTAGTGTCTCTGAACATTAAACTACCCTAAAACTCATCAGTTCTGCTATAAAATGTTTACCCAGGGTACATGAAAATATGTGGCTCCAAAAAGACTTGCACAAAAATGTTGATAGCAGCTTTAGTTGTACTGTGGTCCATCACTGGGAGAATGACTACTCAATGGAATACGACTCAGCATGGTAATACAGGGGAATAAATATTGATCCACTCGGCAATATGAATGAGCCTTGAAAGCAGTGTGCTGCATCAAGAAAGCCTTATACGAATCAACCAGCACTGTACTATCCCATTTATATGATGTTCTAGAACAGGAAACTAATCTACATGGAAAAACATCCAAACTTCACAACCACGGTGGACTCTGAGAGTGTCAGTGTGAGGATTAACTGGGAATAGACATGGAGGAGCTTCCTGGAGTGATGAAATGGGTCTGTACCTTGCTAGATGTTTGGGTTATATTGACATGCATTTTTCAAAATTCAGAAAATGTATATGTGGAGATTCTGTATTTCACTGTATAAATTTTACCTCAAAAGAAAAAATCATGTAAACATATATTTAACTCTGATTAATAAAATACGTGGACCTAGTTTTTAGTGAAAAGAAATTTACTTTGAAATGCATCATCAATAAATAAAAAGATTGGGGGAAATAAATGGATAGATATGTAATAAAACAAATAGAGGACAATATTATGGCAAAACACAGCAGTGGATATACAGATAGACACTGAAAAATTCTTTCAACTTCACTATATATTAAAAAATCATAATAAAAGAGTTGGCATAAATAGAGCAGAAATGACCTCATTCTTTCCACCTATGTTATTGAAGGTCCTGTGTGAACTAATTCCATTACATACTCCCCTAAGTTTTTCTCTTCAATTTTTCTCTCTATTGTTTTTGTTTTCCTCAATTTACAAATTTACTGAGCTTTCTACCATCTTTCAAAATTTTTGTCCCTAAAAAGAGTGTCTCTTCAAATTACCTTTTCTTTCTCTTTCGTAGCAAAATTTTCTTTAGCTTGAAAGAGTATCTCAATTTACCATCCTTCTAACTTTCCTTTTTCACTCCCTAGCAGCTTGGTGTTCATCTTTATTATTCAATTAAAGCTGCTCTCTCCACGGTTACCAATAACTACCTAATTTCCAAATCCAATGTTCCTTTCTCAGTCCTCATCTGTTGCTTTTGAGGTCACAGCAACAGGCCGGGCGAAGCAGCTGGTTTGGCTCAGAACATTATTATGGCTATAAAATGACATAACCCACCAAACTGCTTCCTGTGACAGTCCAATAAACTGACAGCTAAAGAAGTGCGTGAAAGTGGCATGGCCACTTCTCCTAGAACCTTTTTTTTTCCTGTTTCTCCTCTCTGAATATTGACTGCTGCTGACCATCTGCAAGTGGAAAAACAATGCTTCCTTCAATTTCTGTGATTCAGGTGTGAATCAGTATTCTTCCCTCTCTGTTTTTCCTCTGGTGACTGTTATCGAATTTTTATTAGCTCCTTAATTTCTACTTTTAAACAAATCTGTGTTTCGCTAAATTTAATGCCACCTACATGCATTTTAAAATTAGTATAAGATACTAAGTATTAAGGCCACAGACAAACAGGAGCCCCAGCCGGCAGGTGGGAAGCACTCTGGGGGCACTGCTGGACCCAACGTAGTTCTGTTTGCTACACTGAGTGATGGTTTTCAAATCTTCGAAGTTTAACATGAGCCCTTAATATTTAAAACTATCGGACCAAAGCATTACTACTCTGGTGAGGAGGTGGGACAGGGTCAGAGGATTTATCCTTCTCTTGGGTCTTCCAGAGCAGGGGTCCCCAACTTTTTTGGCACCAGGGTCCTGTTTTTCCACGGGTCGGGGAGGCAGGGCAGGAGGCAGAGCTCAGGCAAGCTTCCCTCCCCACCCAGGTCCTAACAGGCCACGGACGGACGGGTACCAGTCCACGGCCCCGGGATTGAGCGCCTCCATTCAAGGGGTATTAACTGTCTCTAAGGTAGGCCCTGAAGTTTCCCTTTGGTACTGTGGAATAATGCTCCCTGATATCTGTGGACACACTGATCACTTGGGAATTTCACACAGATGAAGATTCTGGTTAAGTAAGGCTCAGATGGATCTGGGAGTCTACAGATCTAGGAAGCTCCCAGGTGGTACCAGTGCAGCGGCCCAGGGGCAACACTCAGGGAGCAGGACCCTAGATTTCCTCTGTGCCAAGTCTGATTGCAAGGTGTCTAGAGAACACTCCAATTGTTTTGGCCTGTAGGACATGAATGTGTTTCTTCAGAGATCCAGAGAGCAGCTATTTTATCGTCTGTAATGTTAATGTTTCCCCTAATATGTTTTTAATTTTGCATATTCCTTCTTGAATTGGACACTGGCCAGGTAGAATGATCTCAGAGATTGTATCATAAATCCTCTTTCAGGATCAAAGTATACAGGGGAGGGAGACCTACAGAAACACAATCAAAACTCTTCAAGGAAACTCAAACCCTGTTTGGGACTGGTACCTGCAAGTTCGCCCTCAAGAAGATTAAATAGAAGAGCCAAGTTAATAATGGATGGTTAACAGTTCCACTTGGATTCAGATTTCTTCTCTGTCTTACTATGGCAACCAAAAAAAAAACAAAAAAAACTTTCTGAAGGAGAATGACTCTTGATGCAAACAATTTCCATGAGTCAGAGGTCAGGGCACTTGTCAGCCTGATGGTGAGAGCAGCAGAACCGGTGGACTCTTCGTGCAGATTGCTAGGCTCGGAGCCTTTCACCTCCTACCTTAATTGGTGTATTCTCAACCCGAACACCTCTTTCCTCTTCTCTCTCCATGGTCTTTTCTCTTTTATCTGAAACTCATTTTAAATTCCAGATAGATGGATGGCCTCAATTTCTGTATCTTCAGCTTTGATCTTTCTGGAGGTTTTGTTTCTCTTCCAAAGGTTATTTATTTATTCATTTCTCTCCTTCATTTATTTATTTGTTCATGATACATCAACACGGACACATAAGGTGGGAGAAAGCATAAAGCAGTCTTTAGAGTTCTTTTGGGAAAGACAGAAAACCCAGTAATTTCAATTCATTATGTAATTGTCAGTCCCTAATTCCCCCAGCACACTGGGGCCTCGCTCACACTTTTCTTTAATCCCTAGACAATATGGTATTGGCCCTCATCCCACATACTGTGGAAAGTTCGGTGATCCCCGCATCCCCCATTATTGTGCAATCCCACGGCTCTTTTATATATCAGGATAGCACTTGCTCCAAATTCCTGCCTAGTGTTGATGACATCATGTTCTCTCCCGAAGCTGCTGTCCTGTCCCCACAACTTTGTCCTTGAGATGAGTTCTGCCAGTCCTATTTCATATCCTAAAGCTCTACAACACAGGCTCTTGTCAGTAATAGACTTAAGCAAGTGTTAGGTATAATGGAGGGGAACTACAGAAAGCTAGAAGGGGAAGCAATTGTCTACTGGTACTTTGCAGTCATTCACTCATTGGTATCTTTCGCTACAGGTCTCAACCTGCTAGCTTTGTTTTGGTGATCTCCCTTCTTCCATGTGCTATCTCCCTCCGCCTGTCTGCCCACAACCCCTACTTCTCTCATTGCAGTTATAAGCAGGGCAACACAGTCTTTTTCTTGCAGCCTTCCCTTCCCTGATCTTGCATAGGAGGCTTGCCTTTCACAATCAATAAAGGTCAATCGCGGTGTTATCCGAAAGAAAAGAAGATTCTTTTCTTCCTCAGAATTCTGTCTTTCTAGGGCAATCACCTCAAACCTAATGATTACTTTTTTCCTCTGACGAGTGTGTAATAAAAGTACTATGGATTCAGCTGTAAAAATGAAAGTTCTATAGCTGTCTACAACAGAGAGGCATCTTGGAAATAATCATATTCAGTGTAAGAGGGAGATTACAGAAAAAACATGTGATTTCATTTTCTAAAGGCTTAAAATGAATTTAAAAACATTGTATAGGCAGGCATGCATATATGATTACATTATTTTAAAGTTTATCTTTACGAGCTAGCTCTTAGTCACAAAACGGGAGAGTGGTGTCTCCAAGGGCCAGGGAGGCAGTAGGGTGAACTGGGCAGGAGCCTACAGGGAGCCTCAGTGCTGACGGGGATGTTCCGATTCAGAACTTGGGTAGAGGCCATAAAGTTTTATTTTTGTCGTATGCTTTGTAAATGCTCCATGCAATGCATGGATTCACAGTAAAGTGATATGATGGGGTATACACAAGGTTTTCTGGCTCTATGGGTAATAAATCCAGATTTGGAGCAGGGAATCAGAGGGAGATCCATGAGAGGGTGATTCTTGAATTCATATGAAAAGGCAAATAACCATTTCGCTTTATAAGTTGCACCTGTGACTCAAACTCAGTATGTGTCTTAAATAAACTCATGTTTTCTTCTAGTGAAATGTAGGCCAGCTTCTATCTGTCAAAAGCTAGCTCCCCAAAATATCACCAAAATAACATGGAGATGGGACATAGTTGTTTATTGCTCCTGTGATAAGGAAGACCAATACCTGAACAATTTTAGTGCTGCATCAGAGCAGGGGAGAACAACATGTAATGTGTATTGAGATTTCAAAGTCTGATGCTTGACTCTCAAAGTGGAAATTGGTGTGGGATAGAGGTACGATGAGGCATGCTGGAAGAAGATTGGGTAAAGATAATGATGAATAGTTTAGAATCATAGACACAGGAAGAGGAGGATTTTGTTGAAGAGTTCAAAGTGTTGAGTAGCAAACTGTTGCTTGATGCTTTGTATTAAAGACTTGAAGTTCCCGAAATGAACAATTTGTATTTGTTCAATAAAGTAAAGAATTTATCCCATAAAGTAATTTGCAACTTTTACCTTCTGAAAGTAAGTGTTTCCTGGAATACTAACATTTTGTGGGTGAGGGCCATAGAATAATAAAGCCATTTTAATGTAGAAAATAGGCTGTGTAAATGGTTTCAATTCTCAATAATCCTTTCTATGTAATTCAAAAGCAACATTCCTTAGTCAGGGAGGAAAGGGGGATTGAATTTAGAGTCAGAAATTTTGCATCTGCTTCCTGGTTTGGCCATTGGAACTTGAATGAGTGACCGCACCCCTTCAAATCTCAGTTTTGATGCCATTGGAAAGAGGAACCATGTTACCCTTTAAGGATGGGTACTGGAATTAAATGTGAAAGAAAAAGGGTATTAGTATTATGGTATTAGTTCACCCTAGATGCTGTAGGGTAGGAAAAATATGTTTCATTTACTCTTTTAAGTTCTCAACTAGTGTCCTTATAACAAAAGACATATTAGCAAGTGAAAGACATACAGATTTATTCAAGAGATGAGATGAGAGACTTCATAAGGAAATGAAGAGCCTGAGAAGTGGTTATGCCTGAGTATTTTATGCTGGATTTGATGGGGAACAGCAAGACCTGATCATTTCAATTCCTCTCTGTAGTGGAGATAGGGATGTTCCCTTCCTCCAGGTAAAGGGAAGGGCGCCTCTCACAGGACAGCTTTATAACCTACTTCTGGGGAAGGTCAGAAAGTCCTTCCTGCACATGTCATTTCTCAGATTCCTTCAGCTTAAAATATGCGATATGACAAGCTGCCATATTTTGGGGTAGTGTGTTCTGAATCCTATCAATTCCATCTACTTACCACTTCTAAACTGGTCAGTAATTCAAATTCAGCCCTGAATGAAGACACCTCTCCCAACATGGTGTAATGCAGGTAAGTTTTACATTACAGTGTTTAAAACTGTTTACATAATGAAGAAAATTGTGAAAGAAAAAAAAATTGGTCTGTTTACAATAGAATTAAAGGCAAAGGATATTAAGCTTAGATTTAAATTCTCCCTGAAATTTGGCATTTCTGCCAATGCACTCAACTTTCTCAATATTATAATTGACTGGCATTCTGTGTATCTATCTTCTTGCTTTTTTTTTTTTTTTCCAGATAGCTTTAACATTCAGAATGAGCTAATTCTGTTTCAGTCATGCTTGATGGGAACTGGTGATTCAACTGTTGCAAAACTTTGAAAGTGTTCATTAATTCAGGCGTAATTAATGCAGAATGACAATTAAACTTTTATGGAGTGTGTGTCATTGACAGGAATACCATGCATTTATTATACTCCTAAATACTGAGATGAATACAAATGAATTCCAATGACCAAAAAACTTTAAAACTTTAAATTTTACCAGTTGGATTGCTGTGGATATATTTGCAATGTGCCCCATGCAAGTGAAAGAGATTTGAAACTATATTTTATAATCTATAATATATATGCAGGGAAAACACTATATTTTTATTAAAATAATAGCTTTTCTTATAAAATAAGCTTCTGAATAAAGGCAGAATTTCTTTAACTTCTTGTTCAATAATTTATATGTCCTAACATATTAGAATTCTAGATTTATGATATTAAAAATTAAGTCTGTGATTTCAAGAATATTTAGTATTTCTTATACTTAATTGTGAGTTTTATGTTAAATAAAACAGATGTACATTCTAGTATCTAAACCAGCATAAGGTAAATGGCTATGTAAAATATGCCTGCTCATTTCCAAATTATAGTTTCATCAAATCCTAGGCTCATATACCAGGTTTCAGTATTTAACAGAGCCAGAAATTTGCCATGGCAACTGCCATAACCTTTTTTATATATAAAGCTACAGACTAACAGGAAAGAACCATCATGTAAGGATGCTCTCTCAATTCATATATTGCTGGATTTTTATTAATGTTCATTTCTGACACACAGTTTAGGTTAAATGCCCATTTGTTTTTGATGAGAGTTTATAATCAATGTACTGGTATTATTTTCTAGATTAAGAATATAGCATAACTTCTTAAATGACTGTGGAATTCTGTGTTCTTTATAGCTTTATATTTCATTTAGCTGTGGGCCAGCCCACTTTTTTGGTAGTTTTTTAGTTTCCTCCTAAAACATTCAGGAGCCTATAAATATCTCGATCTCTTTATTACTTTTTTCTCTAGTACCAGTGACACATATACCATCTAGCAAAAAGTTCATCAATCAGAGAAAACGATTTTACAAAAGGAAAGAAAAATTATTTCAGAAATGAATTTTATTAGAAATATAAGAAATAAGATGTAGTTATATTGAGTGATTGCCGATTGTAAAGATTTTATTAAAAAAATAATTATGTTTAAAAGACATCTTTTGAAAAGTAAAGGTAATTCTGGCTCTCTCAGCTACAAATAACAAAAACCACTATTTTGAGTCTTTTCTCATCATTCTTATTCAACATCACACTGAAAGTTCTACCTACACAATAGAAAAAGCAAATAGAAAAGCAAATAGAAAGGAAGAAATAAAATTGTCTTTGTTACAGATGACATATTGTCTATGTAGCAAATCTCAAAGAATCAACAAAATAACCTTGTATCTGATAAAACTGATAAATAATTATATCAAGGTGGGAGGATACAAGGTTAATACACAAAAGTTAATTGCTTTCCTATATACCAGCAATGAACAATTGGAATTGGAAATTAAAAATACAGTATCATTTACAATAGCAACAAAAATAAATTACTTGGATATAAACCTAACAAAATATGTGCAGAATCTATATGTGGAAAACTATACAACTCTGACAAAAGATACCAAAGATCTAATAAATTGAGATCTTCTCTACCCCTCACCCACCCCCAAGTACTCTAGAAACTTGGAAGTCTTTAGAACTTATGTTTCCCTTACCAGCCACATTTAATCACCATGAATTATTGTGCATACCTCCAAAATATATTTTGAATTTATCTAGATTTCTTTATTTTTATTTTTTTAATTTATTGATGAGAGAGAGAGAGAGAAAGAAACACCAATTTGTTGTTCCACTTATTGATGCATTCGTTGGTTGCTTCTTTTATGTGCCCTGCCCAGAGATCAAACCCACAACCTTGGCATACAGGGATGATGCTCTAACCAACTGAGCTATTTGGTCAGGGCTAGATTTCTTCATCTGCACGTCATATACTCTCATCCAAACCACTACCAAGGTTGTGGAGAAAAGGAAACCCTCTTGTACTATTGGTGGGAATGCAGGTTAGTGCAGGCACTGTGGAAAATTATATGGAGAGTCCTCAAAAAATTAAAAATGGAACTCCCTTGTGACCCAGCGATTCCACTTCTGGGTATATATCCAAATAAACCAAAAACACTAATTCAAAAGAATATATGCACCCCTGTGTTCATTGTAGTGTTATTTACAGTAGCCAAGCTATGGAAGCAACCAAAGTGCCCATCGATACATAAGTGGATAAAAAGGGGTGGTACATATATATAATGGAATATTACTCAGCCATAAAATGAATGAACTCTTACCACATGTGACAGAGTGGATGGACCTAGAGGGTATTATGTGTAGTGAAATAAGGCATTCAGAGGAAGACAAGTACCATGTGATTTCACTCACATGGGAAATCTAAAGAATGATATAAACAAACAAAACAGAAACAGACTCAGATACAGAGAACAGACTGATAGTTGCCAAAGGAGAGGGCATTTGGAGACCCGGGTGAAAAAGGTGAAGGGATTAAGAAGCACAAATTGGTAGTTACAAAATAGTCATGGGGATATAAAGTATAGCACAGGGAATACAGTAAGAAATTTTGTAATAATTATCTGTGGTGCCAGATGGGTACTGGAAATACTGGGGAGAACATTTTAAGAAGTATATAATTGTCTAACACTGTGTTGTACACCTGAAATTAATTCAAAATAATATTGAATGTCAACTGTAATTAAAAATAAAACAAACAAGAAACCAAACCAGTACCAGCCATTGCTTAAGATACTACGTAGCTACTTAAGTGCTCTTCCCACTTTATTTTTGTCTCTCTTTTACAATAGTCTTTACACAGTGGCCAGAGTAAATTTTTAAACTGTAAATTATATCAGGTCTGTCCAGAAAAGGTCCAGCCATTGTTAATGTAATGAGAATGGTTTGTGTGACATCGATGTAAGCTGGCAGCCAAGGAGAGTGTATTGTAATTCTCATGCATGAATGATGATGAATTCACTGTATTAGTCAGTGAGGGTAGTACTATGTGTAGTACTATACATGTGTAGTATACTGAGTATCCGTGTGTACTGTGTAGTCATTGCATTCAAAATGACTGAATGAGTAGAGCAACGAAACTGCATCAAATTTTGTGTTAAGCTTGAACATTCCTCCATGGAAATTATTGGGATGATTCAGAAGGCTACAGCTATGGGCAACAGGTGATTGGCAGCTTCATCACGACAATGCACCTGCTCATGCATTACATTTCATGCAGAAATTTTTGGCAAAACATCAAGTCACCCAGGTGGCTCAGCCCCCCCTACAGACCAAATTTGGCACCCTGCAACGTCTGGCTTTTCCAAAAAACTAAAATCACTTTTGAAAGGGAAGAGATTTCAGACCATCAATGAAATTCAGGAAAATACAATGGGGCAGCTGATGGCAACTGGGAGAACTGTGTGAGGTCCCAAGGTGCCTACTTTGAAGGGGACTGAGGCATCATTGTCCTATGTACAATGTCTCTTGTATCTTGTATCTTCTTCAATAAATGTCTGTATTTTTCATATTACATGGCTACATACTTTCTGGACAGACCTTGTATGATGTATAGTGCATTACCTTCTAGCTTTAGAACTCTTCATTAATGCCTACTATATGTCATAAAATGTTCTCAAACTCCTTAAAGTAGCCTTTAAACAATTGTATGTGCTGGTCCCCTGCCTACCTCTTTAACATCAGTTCTTGCCATTTTCCTCTTTACTCACTATACTTTAGATATTACAGTCTTCCTATGTGTGCTTAGACGCTCTGTATCTTCTTCCAACTCAGCACCTGCCAATACGTCAGTCCTCTTGCCTGAAAAAGTCTTTTCTAGCCTGTTCATCAAGATGATTCTTGTTTATATGTTAGATCTCAGTTCTCCAGTGAGAACTTTTCTGACTCTATCTAAATTGAACCTTCTTGCCCTGGTGGGTGTGGCTTAGTGGACTGAACTCCAGACTGCAAAGCAAAGGACTGTCAGTTTGATTGCCAGTCAGGGCACATGCCGGGGTTGCGGGCCAGGTTCCCAGGGCGGGACACGCAAGAGGCAACCACACATTGATGTTTCTCTCTCCTCTTTCTCCTCCCTTCCTTTCTCTCTAAAAGTAAATAAATAAATAAATAAAATCTTTAAAAAAAATTGAGCCTTCTTAACAGACAGCATACATGTTCTTTCCTTGCATAGTACTTATTGCATTATAATTATGAATTTGTTTATAATATTTTGTGTACTACTTATCTCTCTTTCCTGATAAAATATTCCATGTGGAAAGGGGTCCTTTCTCAATCTCCATCTTGATCTCTCTCTGGCTTTCAGTCCTCATTCCCTATCACGGGATTTTGCCAGCATACACACTCTGAAAATAATTGTTGAATTAATAAATTTTCTGACAGATCTATTAGTTTAATCTAGATATCATATGCATATCATAAAGTGCATAAAATGACCAAGTTTAAGAATACAGCTTGATTATTTTTATATAAGTATATACCTGTGTAACCACTACCTAAATCAAGATGTAAAACATTTTAAAATTTTATTATGATATTTATTCCTTAACTTGAAATTTTCAGCTAAGATCCCCAGTTGTGTGGTATAGTGGTTTGAAACAGTGATTCTCAAATTTTAATGAGCAAGTGAATTGCCTGGGGATCTAGTTAAACTCTAGGTTCTGATTCATTACATCTGAGGTTGGTTTCAAGACACTGAATCTCGAACAAGCTTCCCTTCCCCGGGCTGTCGGGATTGCCAGCCCATGAAGCACACTTCGAGTAGCATTCTTTCAGAGAAGGGATGTATGAATCAGAGGAGTGAGTTCAGGTTCTGGCTCTGCTACTCTGTAGCTCTGTGAACCTATGTCAATTGCTCAACCTCCCTGGTACTCACTTTTCTTACTTGTAAAATAAGGACAATAATGCTTACTTTGCCAAAATTGTTGGGCAATATGGGATGACCTAGGGCGTAGTGTTTGGTGTGCAATATGGTAAGTGTTCCCACTGTTATATCTGGCCATGGGACACTGACAGATACTCAACCCCACTGAACTGATCTTCTTACCTGTAAGTGAGATGACCCTTCAATCTTTAAACCTCTGTGATTCTCTTCTAGAATTGAGTGCCTCTTATTTTATTTCATTCATCTTTTATACTTAAGAAGAAAATGCGGAAAAAATCAAGAACACTGTGCACTAGAGGGAAGTGTGGCTGGAGATAAAAAATAACCTTAAAACAATAGTGAAAAAAGTAAAACATCTAATTAATAAATGTTTACCAAATGCCTTCTCTGAGTCGGGCCTGGTCCCAGCCCGGAAAGAGCTCACAGCCTAACGGAGAAATAGAAGACAAATATTTGAGCTAGTAGTAGTTGGCTAGGGGAACTCAAAACTCCAGGAACTCATTCCTATTCCGTTTGATTTGGAAAGCTCTTCGTAACACAGGCTCAGCAGAACCAATAATATCCTGAGACCTATGTAGAGCGAATTTACTTTGGGTTCCTTGCCCATTTCTGTCAATTAAATACAAGGTCTTAAGTTCTTTTTTATTTTTCCCATTAGGTTAGTGGAGAAATCTGTCTGTGGTCTTTGGAGTAAAGTACAAGTTCCTTAGCTGGTGCCCAGAGCAATTTATGGATGGACAGTTGCCCTCCTTGGCTGCCTAACCCCACTATGCCCACTCTACTGGTCTCTGTTTCAGCTTTGTCATCAAGATCCATCCCTACAATGGGCTCATTCTCTCTAGTAATCCTGGGCCTTTGAGCTTGCTCTTCCTTTTGCTGGGAAGTCTCTTGCCCCTAAATCCTGTTTATTCTTTAAGAGTTACATTAAGCATCTTCTCCTCCAGGAAATGTTCCCAAATTCCCATTCTGAGTTAGTGGCACCTTTCTTTTCCTTTTCTGTATATTTATGGAAAGGTATACAACACATATTCTACTCTTACCAGTGGTTTATTTACTGACTCTCCACTAACTATAAACTTTTTAAGAATAAGTCTGAGTCATCTATTTCTATGCCACCCGTTCAGGTGGCAGTTGATCTCACATGTGAGCATTCCGTAATGTCTGTATAAAGGGCACATAAAAACTCCTCAGTCAAGATGTTACATGGAAAGACTTCAAGCTTATTAATTAAAAAAAATTTTACTTATTTATTTTTAGAGAGAGGGGAAAAGAGAGAAAATGAGGGAGAGAAACATCAATGTGTGGTTGCCTCTCTTGTGTCCCCAAATGGGAATCAGGCCTGCAACCCAGGCATGTGCCCTTGACTGGGAATCAAACTGGTGACCGTTTGGTTTACAGGTCAGCACTCAATCAACTGAGCCACACCTGCCAGGGCTCAAACTTTTAATTTTTAAATGTGTAACTAAATTATCCAGAAACTTGTGTTGGCAGGTTACTATGTTATGGAGAAGAAAGACAAATGAAATGGTAAAACTCAGGATGATAGGGATTTAAAACATAAAATAAAATAAAGTAGAGGAAAATATACATGAGGAGATAATTGGGGTAAAACAGCAAAGTTGGAAGTGTTTTAAAAACTAAGTTTATTGAAAGAGCTAGAGATCTATAACTTGGGCTTGTGAGCAAGTGAGGGTAAAGATACAATTGTCTCAGAAGGTGTTTTTGTGGCCATGGGCTAGGGATTTTTTTTTGAAAGCTTCTTGGGTACTTGTTCTAGAGAGGTAAGTCCTGGAGTTGCTGTCCAGGTAGAATCTGGAGGAAAGATAACTAACGAGCAGATTGTGAGACAACATTGTGTTTTCTTCTAGGTTGTTGAGACTAGACATTCAGAGAAACACAGTCTAACAATAAACAATATAATTCTCTTGAGTTTCATTTTGATGCATTATTCATCCATCTGAGATTAATATTAGGGAGGTGAGGAGCCCCATGTTCAATTGTAGAGGTTGGAAACCATGGCTTTCTGGCCAAGTGCTACCTGCAAAGTAAAGTGAAATGTAAGTAAAATGTTATCAGAATACAACCATACCCATTCACTTACATCTTGGTTACTGTTGCTTTTCCTGCTATGACTGTAGAGTTGAGTAGGCGTGAGAGAGCTCATGGGGCCTGCAAAGCTTAAAATGCTTATTTGATTCTTCATAAGAAAAAGGTGCTGACTCCTGTTCTAGTCTCAGGGGTCTACTCATTTCTTTAACAATTCAGACAGAATGCTGCAATCCCATAAAAGTGATAACACAATTGGAGCTGCAGCCCATGTACTGTATGATGTGTTTTTGTCTTTTAGGTTGTTGTCAAATATTCACTAGTTCATTAAACTATCTGTGTTACATGTAAGCTGCTAACAAAAACAAATGGTGTACTGTTTTATTTTACCATTACATTAAATTTATATAAAATGACTATCAGTACAGGGGATTCTTGTATACCAATGCAAGAATTCACAACTCAGGCATTTTGAGGAGGCAATTTCCAACAGATAACAAAACCTTAATATGTACATATGTTTAGGCCTAGTCAAGTTTATTTTTCTGAAAGGAAAAAAATGTGAATATGCAAGGAGATTTAGCCATTAGAACATTTTTATATAATATAAAAGATTTGAAATAATCTAAGTTACCCAACAACAGAGGATTCAATCAGTAAAGCTTGCCCATATTGCTGAAATTTAAATGTCATGCATGTATTAAAGGATTAAAATAAGTATTTCTAAACATAAAAAGATTATCAACTTACCATTTTCTATTGGGGAAGATATAAGACTGGAAAGGAATAAAGCAAACTATTATTAGGTGTGATCAACAGATAGAAAAATTTTAAGTGAACTAGTTTTTTAATTTTTTTACTAATATGTATTCTGAGATTTAATATGTATATTTGAAAAAGAAGAGAAAAATATCCCATTCCCAAGGCATACGTATACATCACAACTTTTTTTTTAAGTGAACATAATTGATAGGCTAGAGAAGATACAATGTCCAAAACAGGTATGCTGGAGTTGGCCCCCATATATCCAACCCCCAGGTTTACACTCTGTGGAAATACATGCATTGAACACATGCATGCACACACACACACAAACAGGAAGCAGTGTACCCCTTGGATCCTTTTGTACCTTTCTTTTCTATGCACATAACCGACCTCTTACTTTTTAAAAAGACTAACTATGATTCATTCATATTCTGGTCTATAATTAGTTGTGAGTTGAGTGGTAAAGCTGGATTTCTCATTTCTGTACTTTCTAAAACTTGTATAAGTTACTATTTACCTTCCACCATTGAATCAGATAAGTCTCATGATTATTATTTCATTTCCATATAAAAAACGGCTGGTACATAAACAAAGGTAGAACATTCAGGGAAAAACAGGGTAGCTTTGTGTGAAAATTTTCTACTTCAGTTTTATCTCATGAATCAGGATCATGAGGTAATTATTAAATTCTCATGAATCCCATGCTTTCAAAATTTTCTTGAGATAAAGCAAGGCATCCTCATAAAATATCCTCATTTCTACTGTCGTGATATCCTTTGGTAATAAAACAATATTCTTTTGTGTTTAGTTTCTTAGGAGCCTCTGATGTTATAAAATATTAATTCCAAGTATAAGTTTAAAGGGTCTTCCTAAAAGTTCAGCAAATTTTCATAAAATAGTGTTGTATTTAAGTCATGAAATTCTGAACCTTCATTTTCATCTATATCATAAAGCTATTGTGAGGATTAAGTAATATATATAAGGTACCAAAGGTGTTATTGCTTAGCAAACTATGTCACTCAACAGACAGGTGCTAATTTCATTGCTCCTTATGGTTGATCAAACATGTTATCTGGTAAAATAAAAACAACAGAACTGGTATGTCGACCATCACTTTCATTTTCAACTAATTATCATGGGCAACACAGAAAACAATTTTAGTCTAAGGCACTAGGCTAGCATTTAGGGAATAATTTCTAGGTGGCAATTTCAAAGCCAAGATTCAGCCTAGTTTCCTCTTCACATTTTTCTCTTTGTCTTTGAGGTAAAAATGGAAAGTCAGCCATCTCCCACAACTGGTCAGGAAGATTGAAAGGAGAGGCAGAACATGATTCTAAGTCATGTAGGAATATTAGTTTCTGTGGGAGAGTAGTTTATGTATGCCTTTGAAAGTCCATGTTTTGAAACATCCGCAGCAGAATTCCTGCAAGGCACTGTCACCAGTGTCTATTTAATGCAGGAGCAAACTTGTTTACCAAATTCTGAAATGAAAAACAAGATGTTCTTGTGCAGGATTGTAGAGAATTGCAGTTCTTGTTTCGGCCTGAACCTCAGCTTTTTCCACCCACATCGACTTTAGAGTCTTACAACACCAAGCTCAAAACAGAAACACTAATCACCTCCGCACTTTTTAATGCCTTGTTTTTCTCTGCCATGAAAAATGTTTACTTAGGCTGAAATACTTTTTTACCTGAAGCTCAGACTTAGCATTTGCTTCCTCAATCTCTGTGTGTTAAATGGCCTTTTACAATTCTTGGATGAATATGAGCATGGTTGCATAATACAAAAATCACTTAAAGGTGAAGCAGAAAATTTTGTATGGTGGTCCTTAAAGCTTAATTTCTGTTAAGCCTTGTCTCGTGGTTCATGGAATCAGATGGATTGCCAAAGGGGTAGGGGAAATCCTATTTTTAATTTTGTGCCCGAAAGTGATTAACACTTGGACTACCCTGGTTGCTCTAAATTTTTTTGTGGCTTTGAAGCTTTTACCGAGTTTCACTTTTATCCTTATATTTAGACTGATCTTTCCATTGAATGAGTTAGTGAATGTGTAATATACCACCTACATACTATGTGAATATACCGTCACTCTGACCTACAAAGGGCCTAACAGCTAAGCAGGGTGCTGTAAGCAGCTCATAAAATGCTACCAGAAGAGGTAATATATTCACTCAACAAACCTTCACCCAGGTAGATACATTTTGAGAGAAAAGGAAATCAGGAACAGAGGCCCTGAACTGGAAAAGAGTTGCTAAAAAACATATAGGAAAGAGACTTCAGATATGAACATTTCAGGTTGTCTGAAGAGTAAGTGTCTGTGAAAGGAAAATGTGAAATACCAGGACTGTCTTCTTACTGCATACTTTTGCTTAGTTATAAATAAGTCTACTGGCCATTAACTTATTTTTAATGTAGAAATTGGACAAAATGATTCCTGGTTTTCTGAGAACTATAAGTCACGGATGTCCATGTTTTGTCAACTCATTCTCCAAAGGGCGAAGACCATTCTCCAAAAATCTTTGGCTGATCAGCTGGGTAAATGGAAGTGCCCTGTTCCCCAAATGGGAATGACTGGGGTCACAACAGATCTGGGTGGGGTGAAGGGAGTTCGGCGTGGGACATATGAATGAAGAGCTGCCTGTGAGGTTTCTAATCAGCAGCGCCAAATCAGTAGTTGGGATGGGAGCTCAAAGGGAATATTCGGGCTGGAGGTGGCCATTTTCTAGTAATTGACTTGTAGAGAGTTTTCAAAAAAGCTAGTAAAATGGATAGAAGGCATAAAATAGAGCCTCGGAACTTAGTCTTGAAGTCAAACACCTACTTAGGTTTAAACATGGATAACAGCTTACACGTCCTAGTGCCTTCTTTGTGCTGCACCCTGTGCCAGTTAGGTCCTTATACATTAATTATCCGTCCTCAGTTCAGCTTTACAAAGGAGAGCTGTCATTTCCATTTTACGAATTAGGAAGTGAGGATTCAAAATGATAAAGTAATAATCCAGGGTCACACTGCTAGAAGTACCAGAATTGGGAATTGAATACAAGTCTGTTTTGTCCCAAAACCCATATGCGCATGAGTACTATGTACTATCTGGGCATCATTTAATATTCTCTCTGTGTCATGAACTTTCATGTAAATAACCTCACTAAACCCTTATGGCTCTATAGGTAGGTACGATTATCCCAGCTTTGTTCCTAAGGAATCTGAAAATCACACAGTCCAGTGATTGGTCTTAGGTCAGATGGCAGGATTCATATCTACCTCACCCCCACCCTCCCGTACATCCCATTGCCTCTCTGACATAAAGAGGACAGTATTAAGATTTCTCAGGTACATGCTTGGAAGAGTGGGTGCCTGAGCTGACAACTAATGCAAAAAACATCTTTGAGATCCAAGGATTCAAAATAATACTAAGAATTTGTGGTTTAGAATAATAGGAGAAAGCTTTCCTGGTTCCTTCTCCAAGAAGCAATGGATTTGTCAGGACTCTGTTATTCTCTGAGTGACACTAAAAAATGGAATAGTTCCAGTAATCAATAGGCAAATGAATCCAGTGTTCAACCTCAGTATTTTGCAAAATGAGAAGTTTGGAGTAAAAGATCCTAATGTTCTCTCCCCCCTCCCCACATTAAAATGTATGAAGTTCATGTCTCATCAATTTCTAAAATTTTTAGAGCATTCTGTTCCAGTTGTGCACAGGCCTGCAGAAAAAGGCCCAGACCAACACTAAAACAATCAGCTAAGCTGTTTTTTAATAAACATTTTTTACTTGTGGGAGAGACTCTTTGCCCTGTTTGCTTCCCCTGGGTCACATGGATCAGGATTAGCACACCTTACCTGGAAACTATCTTAATTTTAGGTGACTCTATTCTCTTTGCCTGCTCAGAACATAATGTACTGATGAGACGCACATGGTATTATGAAACTAATTTAGACTGTAATTACTGTTATTTTTCCCCTCTTATTATAGCAGAAGTGAGGCAGAAGTTCAGAAGCTACAGCTTCAGCCTGGGTCTAGGCTACAGTTCTGTACATTTCCAGCCTGTGATATAGTGATGGATCTTGCTCAAAGACAGCTTTAATTACCTTACAAAACCTCAAGGAACTGTCAGATGGCAGAAATTTGTTACCAGTTTTACTCAAAACAGCACAGAGGAATTGAAAAACAGAGAAAGATGAATATTATAGACAGTTTGTTACCTAGCAGGATAGATAGATAATAAACTTGGCTCTTTTTTTCCAGCTAAACTATAAAAATCATAATCTCTCCCTTGACAGAGATTCACCAAATCAGTCTGGCAGTCTTTGGATAGCCTTGGACGTAGGGTTACTGCCAAGGATAAATGAAAATTGCATGTAGCTTGGATTGATCTATTGACCCTCTTTACAAAGCCTTGCTGAGGAGGAAGATACTTTTTTACTTTTATCAAGAAAAGAAAAGGCAGCTTCTCAAGGACTATCATCATGCAGAAAGACCCCGGTGCAGATGGAATCAGAGGCCCCATACTCCTTATGCAGAGGAGATGTTTGTAGCAAAGCTTATATTTTAAAGTATAATTGAGATTGGAATTTAAATGGAATTAGATGAATATTAATCCTTTGTTTGGGTGCATAACCTATTAAATTCCCCTATCTCCATTCTGACGGTATCGCATTTCAGTAGCACGACTTTCATTGCGATATTGGATATAGAGTTGGGAATGGATATGAGGACTCTTTGAATGCTTAACTTACTAAGCTCACAGATTACTCATATACAGACTGCTAAGGGAGATTTTTAAGATTGTGAAAAAGCATACATATGGTGATTTCTAAATGTAGCTGATGTTTAAGATGAAGTGTTTTAGACCCCAGCTCCTCCTGTCAGTCTTTTATGACTCCTGTTTTCATGAGTTCCATCCTGGATCACCTTTTGCTTTATATTAAATGACCACTGCCACAGGCACTGTTGTTAGTTTCATCGCATATGCAACGACATGTCATTTACATCTTAAGGAATGCACACAAAAGAGAAGCCTTATGCTGCACTTGGACTACTGCTTGCCGCTAATGTTTATGTAAGGGATGCTATGATCAGGCAGTTCACTGAGGTTAAGGAATCTGACAACTGGCAGTTTGGGAGCCAGTAAATGGCAAGCCATTGCTGGGGCAGCCTGTAGTGGGTTGCCTGGAGGTCATTCCCTTGGTCACTGTTATATGCACGATAAACATTAGGATAAATAAAAGGCTCTTTGAATTTTCTCCCTACTTCAATTTCAAGAATATCTGTATTTTACATACTATATGAAGCATAAATGTAGGAGGAAATCTCTTTTTTGAAGTCCTCCAGTGAGGCTTTCCTCCTCTGTTCTATCAAATCTGCTCTTATTAATAACATCGGTTACCTCCATGTTGCCAAAGACAAGGGTCATTTCTTCGTTTTCTTCTTACTTTAATTCAAAAGCAGCCTTAACAAAGTTGATTTCCCTATTCTTCTCAATCTGCTTTCTTCACAAGGCTATGATTTCCTCTTACCTCACTGGCCATTTCTTCTCTGTCTCCTGGGCTGACCCTGCTCGTCCTCCTGACCATGGACCCTGCACTCTGTCCTCAGCCCCTTTTCTGTGTGCCCTCACTCCCTATGTGTGTGGTGTACATGTACCATTCAAATGCGAAGTGGTTACAAATTTCTGTTTCTGACCAGGCCTCTTTCCCGAACTCCAGATTTGAATAACCACCGGCCTCCTTGACATCTCCACTTGACAAGTCTAAAACTGACTCAGATTTGCACCCAAAAGTTGTCGTTTCCACCATCTAATCAATGGAAACCCTGGTTACTCAGGCTCTGAAGTAGCCCTCTTGTAGTCTCATGCCCTGCATCTACCAGAAAATCATAGTGGCTCTATTTGCAAGTATAACCAGGATCTAAGCCCTTCTCGCCCATTTCCTTGCCATCACGCTGGTCTAACATGTAATCATCTTATACCCCCTAATAGGTCTTATACAAATCTTAAGATAGATCATGTTATGTGTCTGCTCAAAACTCTGCAAGTAACCCATTTACCTCAGAGTAAATCAGGCCCCTACGGAAGCCTACACAGCCCTATGTCACCCGCCCCCTAAGCTCCTGCTCCTAAGTTAGCTCTCTGCTGTCCCCTCTTACTCCTGATTGCTCATGGGTCACCTAGTTCCGGCCCTGCTAGCCTCTTCCGACACACTGGGCACGTTTCTGCCTCAGGGTCTTTGCTCTAGCGCTTCCCTCTGCTCGGCACACTCTTCTCCCAGATGTCTCCTTGTTTTCTCCCTTCACTTTAACTTTCCAAACCCCGCTCTTACTCCTGGTTTCCCTTACCCTGTTCTACAGTGATTTTTCCCCCCACAGGACAACCACCTCTAATATACTACATAATATACTCGTGCATTAGGTTTCTAATTTATTGCCTAAGATCCACAAGAACAAGAAATTTTGATTGTTTACTATATCGATGTTGTCCAGGTACCAAGAACAGGTGAACTACGTGAAGAATGATTTTTTACGTATAAAATAATTCATGTAAAGTACTTTCCCTGGAACAAAGTAAGTGCTCAATGAAAGCTACTTATTATTACTTAGCTCTTCCAGATGGGTTTTCTTTTGGACCATGCTCCTTGTGACTTCTGTGAGACATAGTTTATAGAAAAAGCAATATATTTTAAAGCGAAAGATTTTAAAGTAAACAGTAGTGGGTTAATGTTACTGTTTATTCACAAGATAAGCCACTGGTAGGGATGCAAAATCACTGAAATTTAGCAATGAGCCCCCTACACACACACACACACACACACACACGCACGCGCTCAACTGTCTTCTGCCTCTTTAGAATATGAGAATGTGCTCGTGTCTTCTCATTATGCTGGGAGACTGTATGTATGTTCTTTATAATTCTATCAACAAGAGTAGTTCTCATAAAATGGTGAAATAGACTAATTCCTAAAAGAAGCCTGACATGCTGATAAGACCTA
Source organism: Mormoops blainvillei (assembly GCA_004026545.1). Taxonomy (NCBI): domain Eukaryota; kingdom Metazoa; phylum Chordata; class Mammalia; order Chiroptera; family Mormoopidae; genus Mormoops; species Mormoops blainvillei. The sequence continues at coordinate 289,018 of PVJD01000502.1, read as the reverse complement.
ACTTGTGTCTTTTTCCAGAGCCATTCACTTGTTAAGGGGGAATTGAGTGGGAACTATAATTGTGGTACAAACGGACTGTGGAGAAAATGGGAGTCTTCCCTTCCATGCAGAATTCCCTTAGATAACCAACTCACCTTCTCTTAAGTCCAGTACTAAAAGCCAGCATACAAGAGAGCAAAGGGACAGATATTTGGGGGCACTGTTGGCTATTTTGCTCAGTTTTTCTCCTTTATATGTAGATTCACACTGTTATGTCTGAGAGAATCATCCTGAGGAAAGAAAATGGTTGGCAACCCATTCTAAGTGAGATGGAAATGATGCTTGTTGGTAGCAGGGAGTTATCTAATGACATGGAAAATGGCCAAGTCTCCTTAAAGACGCTTCATAGCTTTGTTGGATCCATCACCCTTTGGCAAGCAAACTCTGCTTTTTAACTGTTTGTAGCCCAGAAACTACTGAAGCACCAACTGAGATTAGAAGCTGTTCATATTCAGAGAAACACAAAAGCAGTTGCTACCACTCTTGTAATGCAAAAAGAATTTTCATCAAAGTTAATAGACCAAATGCATTTTAGCTTGTGTCCTGGCTGATTGAGAAGAATTTTGTTCACATGACTCTAACCCCACTGGTTACTACAGTATAGGAACATTTTCTCATGTTCTCATTATGTACAAATTTAAGAGGAGAACCAAAATTCTATTATGTATGTAGCAATAACAAACATCATCAACACAGGGAAGATTTGCTTTTAATTAGGGGTAAGTTGCTTTCTACAGATTTACTGAAACTTCTCTTTCCCTTTCTTCCAAGATTCATTTGATAAATTGTAGTGAAGCATTCACTACATACAATGCACAGAGTTGGGTGTGTGTTTTATACATAGATATAAATTCAATATATACTTGTGAGTATCTGCCATGTTCCAGGAATCTTTCCAGGAGCTGAGGACACAGTGATGAATAAAGTGGTCCCTCTCCTCAAGAAACCGACAGCTTTGGGAGACACTGTCATACAATTAAATAATTGAAATTCAATATGCTATTTCCATCAATGGGAACACATCTATGATCTCATTGTAGTACATGAGGAAGAGATAATAACTTAGATGTTAGAAGGGGCTATAATTTGAAGGATATGTACATGTTTTCCAGGCAAGGATGGAAAGAGAAATTTATTTTGTTTTGTGAGAGTTGCCTTTCAATCTTGAAAGACAGCACGTGGTTTTTTTTTTAAGTATGAAGAATGAGAACATAGATGTCCAAACCAAAAGTTATAGTAATGCGATGTTTATAGAGATACCAAACAATGTTTATTTCACCCAATTATATGTAATAAACTGTACCAAGTATTTTTTCATATCCAGAGATGAACAAGACAGACCTTTCCTCACTCTTGCAATTTAGTGTAAGAGAAATGAAAATGACTACTTTAAAAAGTCAGAATAACATAATGTTATAATAGTATGAGATATAAATTGCAATTAACTAGGTTGTCTATTGTAACCTGAAAATTGATCAGGGACAACAGGATTAGACAGGGCTGGTACATTAGGAGCAAGAAGTTAAACAATAAAATTTTTTAAAAAACAAAAAAAGATGTTAGTATTTTCACAAGTCTAGTCCCTTGATCCCTTGGAGTATCATCATATTGCCTTTCTGTCTCACACACACACATTCACACACACAAACACACACACAATGTTGTATTGATGGGCCCTCCTAAGGACAGAAATTCTCTTCCCAGCTTCCACACCCCTCCCTTTTTTCCATCAACTAGCTGACATGTTCTGGACCTTCTTGCTCTCCAATCTTATTTTCCATTCTCTGATACTTGATCTATTTCATGACTAACCGCAAAAACATCTAAGACTACTACTAGCTATGGCCCAAGTTCTATGTTCCACGATCCATGACTAATTCCATGAGATATTGCACTCTGGAGTGGAATGTGGAAGCTATCCCAGAGTCTGACAGTCTTTGCTGGGCCACAGAATAAAAATATGTAAGAAGGAGACAGGTACTATTTTGTATCCTCTTGCAAGAATTGCTATCGTCTCACCCTTTCCTCCCCTACTTCCTTTCTTTTAAGTTAATTTTTATTAACAACTTTTACAGTAGCCTTAATCTCTCACAACACTTCATAAATTGTAAACTCTGGAGGTGTGTTCAGGCTAGCATGTGAGTGTGCTAAATACTCCACTGGCAATTCTAATGTCTACAGACCGTGAGGATCCTGCCTTGACCACCATGGTGTGCCACTTGTTAAAATAACTTTTTCCCAACCATCAAGACTGGAATCTAAACCAAGATTAGTGTGGTTGCATAGACTCACCAGTTTATTTAAATCCTGGCTTCCCATTTGAATCACTGAGACTTCTTTTAAAAAAGTACCAATGCCCATGCTTCACTGCATAGCTAGCTATTCAATGAGACTCTGCAGGATGGGTCCTGGATTTAAAACTTTAAAGAGTTCTAATATGTCACTAGGGCTGAGAAACTAAGAACCATTCAGGGTCTGAAACTCGTGTTTGTAGAGAAGTCTGGTTATTAGTTAGGGGATTATCTGAACTGATGTTTTAAGTGGGCCACATACAGATGTGGGAAGTTGATAAAGTCAGAATAAACACTTTCAAAAAGAAATGACCAAGAAATGCACCCATGGAAAATGGTATCAGATAATTGGATGGATGGATGGAATTTTAATAAGTAGAGATCAAGATAGAGGGCATGCAATGCTCACCTGTTTTTATATATAAGAGATGATATAGTACAATGGAAATAAATTTTAGTGAGAATTGAAAAGATTGTTTATAAATAATATTCTCTTTATGTGTGCTTTTGGGGAAAGTCATTTAGTCTTTAGGTTTATTTTTCTCAAAATAAAAATATGGGACTATGAGTGCTATTTTTTAATTCTAAAATACTAATTAAGCACAATCATCACAAATATATACTTATATATAAACTAAAAAAAGTGTGTATGGGCCCTAAATCCTTAAATTCTCCATAGCATTTCTTATAGACAAATAATTCTGCTTGTTAACCCATTACAATTTAGGTTTTCCTATTTCATCAGATAGATTGTAATTTAAACTTGGTTGCAGAATTTAATTTAAATTCAATAAGACATTTATTACATAATGTGCTAGCCAAATGTCATCCAGTTATTTAAAATGTATTTAATGAAGTTTGTCATCCAAATAATTATTACACTATATTGCTTAAACTAGAAATTATGTACATGCAAATCATCTTTTAACACGCAATTATGCCAATTAGATGCATCTCCTCAGATTTACTTTAAAATAATTTTATTCATCTAGATATTAATCTATCTAAACATATCTGTTTAACACCATTTAAAACTAATATTTCTATAGCTTTGTCACCAAAATCTGGTAGTACTGACACTTCCTCCAAAGAGAGGAAACACAATATTGGGTAGAGACTCTGGTTTTCAAATCACATCAGAACAACATGCATTTGAGCCCAGCTCTATTGTTTACTAGTCAATGAACGTAGGTGAGGTTCTTAAATCTCTCAATGCCCATCTTCTCAACCATAAATTAGGAACGTTACCCCTCAGTGTTGGTGGTTAGGGATTAAACATAATATACAGTGCATGACATATGTGGCAGACAAAAAGATGTGGCTACTATTATCATTATCATAATTATACAACATCGAAGCTAAAAAAAAGTTAAACCCAAATAAATAAGCTGATACATGATGTTTAAAATACAGTTTTTGGAGTGTGTGTGCATATGCTTCATTTGATTTATTATTTATTAATTGTGTATAGTAAATGCTCACGAAATATTTGTGTTTTTTTCAGACTTTTAATTTTTTCCCTATTTTTCTTTTTTTGGTATATTTTATTGATTATGCTCTTACAGTTGTCCCATTTTTCTCCCCTTTATCCCCTTGGCCCTGCATCCCATCCCGTCATTCCCACACCTCTTAGTTCATGTTTATGGGTTGTACATATCAGTTCTTTGGCTTCTCAATTTCCTGTACTACTCTTAGCCTTCTGTTTTCGGTTTTTTTGTCAACATTTTCCCGCCACCACTTTCCCCAGCCCCACCCACCCCCACCTCCCACCCTCAATCCTTCCCCTCTTTGGCTTTGCCAATGGGCCCTTTAAGCATGCTCCTTGATGACCTCCCTCCTCCTTTTCCCCTGTTATCCCCCTCTCTCTTCCCCTCTGGTTACTGTTAGTTTGTTTTTTATTTCAATGTTGCTGGTTATATTTTGCTTACTTGTTTGTTTTGTTGATTAGGCTCCACCATAGGTGAGATCATATGGTATCTGTCTTTCACTGCCTGGCTTATTTCACTTAGCATAATGCTATCTAATGGAACCCAGTTCCATCCATGCTGTCATGAAGGGTAGTAGCTCTTTCTTTCTTTCTGCTGCATAGTATTCCATTGTATAAATGTACCATCATTCTTTGATCAACTCATTTACTGTTGGGCACTTAGGTTGCTTCCAATTCTTGGCTGTTATAAATTGTGCTATGAACATTGGGGTGCATAGGTTCTTTTGAATTGGTGTTCCTGGGTTCTTAGGGTATAATCCTAGCAGTGGAACTGCTGGGTCAAAAGGCAGTCCCATTTTTAGTTTTTTGAGGAAATTCCAAACTGTTTTCCACAGTGGCTGCACCAGTCTGCATTCCCACCAATAAGTGTACTAGGGTTCCCTTGTCTTCACATCCTTGCCAGCACTTGTTGTTTGTTGATTTGTTATGATGGCCATTCTGTCTGGTGTGAAGTGATATCTCATTGTGGTTTTAATTTGCATCTCTCTGATGGCTAGTGATATTGAGCATCCTTTCATGTGTCTCTGGGCCCTGTGTATGTTCTCCTTGGAGAAGTGTCTGTTCAGGTCCTTTGCCCATTTCTTAATTGGATTGTTTATCTTCCTAGAGTGGAGTCATGTCAGTACTTTATATATTTTGGAGATCAAGCCCTTGTCCAAGGTATCATTGGCAAATATATTTTCCCATACAATTGGTTCCTTTTTGATTTTGCTGATGTTTTCTTTAGCCATGCAGAAGCTTCTTATTTTGATAAAATCTCATTTGTTTATTCTTTCCTTTATGTCCCTTGCTCTAAGGGACATATTGGTGAAGATATTGCTGTGTGGAATATCTGAGATTTTCTTGCTTATATTCTCCTCTAGGACTTCTGTGGTGTCACGACTTATATTTAAGTCTTTTATCATCTTGAGTTGATTTCTGTCTGTGGTGTAAGTTGGTGGTCGAATTTCATCTTTTTGCATGTAGCTGTCCAGATCCTCCAACACCATTTGTTGAAGAGGCTATTTTTATTCCATTTTATGCTTCTGCCCCCTTTGTTGAATACTAATTGACCATAGAGACATGGGTTTATTTCTGGGTTCTCTACTATTGATCCATGTGTCTGTTCTTATACCAGTACCAGACGGCTTTGATTACAGTGGTCTTAAAATATAGTTTGACGTCAGATGTTGTTATCCCTCCTGCTTTGTTCTTCTTTCTCAAAATTGCTGCAGCTATTCAGGGTCTTTTATAATTCCATAAAAATTTTTGAAATGTTTGTTCTATGTCTATGAAATATGTCATTGGTATTTTAATAAGGATTGCATTGAATGTATAAATTGCTTTGGGTAGTATGGACATTTTGATGATGTTAATTCTTCTGATCCATGAACACGGTATATGCTTCCATTTATTTGTATCTTCTTTAATTTCTTTCTTTAGTGTTGTGTAGTTTTCTGAGTATAGATCTTTAACTTCCTTGGTAAGGTTTATTTTTCGGTACTTTATTTTTTTTGTTGCTATAGTGGATGGGATTTTTTTCCTGATTTCTGATACTAATATTTCATTGTTAGTATACAAAAATGCCTTTGATATCTTAATATTGACTTTGTAACCTGCTGTCTTGACAGATTCATTTATTAGACTGAGTAGTTTTTTGGCGGAGTCTATGGGTTTTTCTATGTACACAATCATATCATCTGCTTACAATGACAATTTCACTTCCTTTTTCCTATTTGGATGCCTTTTTTTTCTTTTTCTTGTCTGATTGCTGTGACTAGGGCCTCCAATACTATGTTGAATTGAAGTGGTGAAAGTGGCACCCTCATCTTGTTCCTGATCTTAGGGGGAAGATTCTCATTTTTGCCCATTGAGTATGATGTTGACTGTAGGTTTCTCCTATAAGGCCTTCATTATGCTGAGGTATGCTCCCTCTACTCCCACTTTGCTGAGTGTTTTTATCATAAATGGGTGCTGTACTTTGTCAAATGCTTTTTCTGTATCTATTGATATGATCATTTGGTTTTTGTCTTTTCTTTTGTTTATGTGATGTATTACATTTATTGATTTGTGAATATTTTACCACCCTTGCATCCCTGGAATGAATCCCACTTGATCATGGTGGATGATCTTTTTAATGTGCTGCCGGATGCAGTTTGCCAATATTTTGTTGAGGATTTTAGCATCTGTGTTCATCAGCATTGTTGGCCTGTAGTTTTCTTTCCTTTTGGTGTCTTTATCTTCTTTTGGGATTAGGATGATACTGGCTTCATAAAAAGAGTTTGGGAGTCTTCCCTCTTTTTTGATTTTTTGCAGTAGCCTGAGAAGGATAGGGGTTAGCTCTTCCTAAAAAGTTTTGTACAATTCTCCTGGGAAACCATCTGGTTTGGGGCTTTTGTGTGCCAGCAGTTTTCTGATTACTGCTTCGATTTACCCAGCTGTTATCAGTCTGTTCGGGCTTTCTGCTTCTTCTTCATTCAGTTTTGGAGGAGTATATTTTTCCAGGAATTTGTCCATTTCACCCAAGTTTCAAATTTCTTGGCATATAGTTCTTTATAGTAATTTCTTACAGTCCTTTGTATTTCTGTGGTACCAGTTGTGATCTCTCCTCTTTCATTTCTGATTTTATTTATTTGGGTTCTCTCCTTCTTTTTCTTGATGAGTCTGCTTAAAGGCTTGTCCATTTTGTTTATCTTTTCAAAGAACCAGCTCCTGGCTTTACCGATCCTTTGAATTGTTCTCTTAGTCTCTCTGTTGTTTAATTGTGCCCTGATCCTGATTATTTCCTTCCTTCAATTGCTCTGGCTTTGTTTGTTGTTGTTCCTCCAGTTCTCGTAGATGTCATGTTAGGTTGTTTATTTGAAATGTTTCTATCTTTTTCAGGTAGGCCAGCATTGCTATGAACTTTCCTCTCAGAACTGCCTTTGTTGTGTCCCATAAGCTTTGGACAGTTGTGTGTCCATTTTCATTTGTTTCCAGAAAGTTTTTTATTCAAGAAATATTTGTTGATTTATTTATTCAGTTTCACTTTCAAGAAATTCTTGAGCTAATGACCTCATCATGTATTTATGAAGTGATAGCTCACAATGCCAATAAAAAAAGTCTACATATTTTTCTGTTTTGTTGTTTGGATTTTCATATAATAATCTTTCACAAAGTAAAACACAAATATCTAGTAGTTTTTTTCTTTTATTTTCCTTTAACATGACATGAACTATTTTTACTTATAATACTAATTTCCAATATGTAAGCTGTACCCACTGAAAATGCTCCAGTTCCATTAACTTGTCCCTTAGTTCCCTTCCGTAATTACTTTTTCACTCTCACTTCATGGACGAGAAGCAGAATAATTTTTTTTTTACCAACTCGTCCCCTTTCTGCTGAATTCAACAATTTCTTTTGTAGGATAGGAATCACATTGTCCCTCCTACCCACATCTATGAAACAGTATAGAGGACACACATAGGAAAAGAAATAATTTGACTTCTGAAATCCAGTCACTATAAAAATAGGCAGATTAAGCTGGTTAAAAAACAAAATATTTAATTAATTACTTGGTTGATAGGAAGCATGATATCAACTACACTGCTCTGACCCATCCTCTTCCAGAGAGAAACCAGAAATTAACTGCATATATATTTTATTCATTACTGATCAAATAAATTATAATTTATTCATCTTATTTGCTAAAATTCATATGTCACAATATGTGTAGGATTTTACTTAACTGTTGAGCGCTTGCTGTAACTTACATATAACTAGTCTAAGCTCGAGGGAGGTGGATAGGTTTTGAAAAGGAGGAACTAAAAATATAAGATCTAATGTTTGCCCTCTGGAGTGTCATGGTAGGGACACTGAGAAAAGACGTGTGGAGAGAAGCGATATATATATAAAAAAGAGGGCAATTTGTTAAGGACTTGATAGCAGAGAAATGATTTGTGGATCGGCCTAGCTGGAGCTTTTGTATAGCTGGAGCTTAGAGCTCATCTGCAGGATGGGAGAAGATGAGGCAGGTAAGGAAATTTGAAACTGAGCTGTGAAAATCCTTAAATCACTTACAAGTTAAAGATACAATCTTCACAAATAGGTTTTAATAAGTAGGAAGCAGAAGAAGTTATCATAAGCATCATTAAGCACAAAAGAACCATATCCTCCTTCCTGGAGAAAGGCAACTAGCTGATGCTCAGGATTCAACAAAATTGAATATTTAGGTTACATATTAACTCATGCAACTTTCATGCCTTTATGTAGCCTGAAAGAATCTTGAGCTTTTTATTATTGAAATAGTCTGTTTCCAGGTATGTAAAACCTATAATCATATTTCTAAAATTCAATGTTCAATTTTTCAATAAAATAGTTCTCCATGTTACTTGATGTTCAGGCCACAGGCTGGTGTTTGGGAGGGACTGAAAATATGTACGTTGTGCACACACATGAATAGGTAATTGGTGAAAATATTAATTTTATCTGAAATTCCTGTTAGTAAATAAATTTCTAGAAGAAAACAAATAATGCCTATAAGAGATGCGTCTCCCAAGAAATATATGTATCAGGCTTCAAATACTATAATAGCCACTAATTCTTAGGGATATGCAGGCATTTGACAATCTTCTGATTAAATCTTTCTCTTTCTCCCCTTTTGGTAGGCTCTAAATCAAAATATTGACAGAAACAATTTCAGAAGGGAAAATGGAAAAGTACATAGGATAGTAGGAGTTGCATGCTTGTCTATGCATTCATGTGATTTGTATTCTGTTTGACTTCTATAGTGCAAAATAAATAAGAATTCTGAGCCCCTTTTTACTCTAGAACTATGATTTTGGCCAGTTGGAGAAAAAGATTTTACCAAATAAAATAGTGATGTTTTATTTGGTAACATTTTATGTTATCATGTAACCAGTCACGATGTAATGGCATAGACCTCTATGATAACTTCTTAAAGATGAAATGTAATTACTGAATCAGAGTAAGAGCACCTTACCTTTAAACATCTGAATAAACACTTATTATATGTCAATATCCATCCAGCCATTTTTTTTTTCAACAAACACGTATCCAGGGCCCCTGGTGTGCAATGAAGGGAAAAATGGGGCCATGAGGGTCCAAGGTGATGGATTAAAAATATTAGATTCAGGACACAGGAAGAGTCAATAGGGTGACAGCATGGCCTGACTGCACCTGTGGAGGTTCTGGGTTCTCAGTGCAGCTTTGAGACTCCATGACACAGCATGAGGTGTTGTGTGATCTTAGGTAAGCGGTTCAGTATCTCTACACCCTCAGTTTCCTTACCTGTTAAGTTAGATAATAATTCCCTATTCACAACTGTAGGGGGTGTAAAACAGAACAGTGCACATGAAAGCAGCTAGGGGAATGACCAAGCATTGTTGATACATAGGTAGTCATATCTGGCCCTATTCCAACGTGAAAAATGGCACTTGGGGATGAGAAGGGACCAATCCTGAGCAGGCCAGGATGTGCAGAAAGTGTTCTCCTTTGTAAGACAAACTGAAACCTAAAGTCATTTTTGGATGAGAGTAAAAACGTGTGCAGTTTTGTGAGGAAGGGTATGCAAATGACAATAATTCCTATCATGGTGAAAAATGAGTGTTCATGAGGCAACATGGAAGCAGAAGGCAGAGAATCAGTTTACCAAACTTTTTTTATAACCACTTCGAAGACCTATCAATTTGTCAGTACAGCCATGTACCCGATGCATAAAATTCTCCCTTCAGACATAACAAAAGCATGAAAAAAAATCAGTATTCTGTCAGGATTAGGGGCATTTGTCTTGATAAGCTGCATAGGAAGCTACTTGTCAAGGCCTTGAGATAATGAAAATGGCTCTCTTCACATTACAAAGATATTACTTATCTCCCATAGTTTAAAAGCTATAAAAATTCTTACACATTTTGTATTTACATTCTAGGCTTCCACACACTGGGTAAGTGCATGACATTTTGTTTCTGCTGTTCTTGGCAGAATGTATGAAAGGATTGTGTGGGTTGCTGCTACATTTTGTTTTAGAAACCAGTCAAGAAGTGGTTGCCTGTCACTTTAAAAGACTTTTTAAAACTTCAACTTTTTAGCTATGCCTGTTGACCATTTTTGCTCAGCCTGGAGACAATGATAAGAAATTCCAGGTGTTTACCATGGTTCTGATAAGGAGGCTTCCAGATAATAGACTTCCTTGAAAGCAGTCTCCCCAGGAACAGGGGTTGAAAGGGCATCTGCTAGTTTACTTGAAAGTAAGCAACCATAAGAAATAAAGTATATTTCATGTATTTTAAAAGCAAGATCAAAGGAAGGGACCCATAAAAGAGAATTTACACTGAGTTTTTTGCGGGAGATTTTGCTCTCTTCTTTGGGGAGAGCTTTGTGTTTCACGTCGTCACCATTTTTGTACAGGTAGAGAAGTGTATTATTTGAAATAATATCGTTTAACTCAATGCATTCCAGGTTATGTTTGCACAAACTGCTACTCTTTCTTAGTATTCTAAGCTGTGATAATCATTGGAAAAAATAACTACATAGACCGATAGATTTTTTTTTTTTAAATGGTTGTTACCAGAGGGAAGGGGGTGGGGAAAGGTAGTAAAGGGTAAAAAGGTCAAATCAATGGTGACAGAAGATTTGACTTTGGGTGGTGAGTACACAGATTATGTATTATAGAACTGAACACTTGAAACCTGTATAATTTTATTAACTAATGTCACTCAAGATATTAAGTTAAAAAATGTGGTAAAAAAGGTCATGGAAGTCTATTCCTTTTCTACATGAAAAGTGTCCTGACTCATGAACGCACTGACCTTTACTAAACCTCAACTTATTAATTGCTCAGGAAGTGCCATGTTGCTTAATACATTATTTTTCATTTATTTAGGAGCACACTGGATCCTGAAAGGAAATCTACATGGTAACATAGGATACTGAAGCTCAGGACAGAAACTGAATTGTCTAGAGTTGTGCGACTTCCTGCAGTGAACTAAGGATTTGTACCTGAGTCCCACTGACAAGAAAGATAAAACCGCAACACAGCATTACCATCTATATGGACTTACAGGAAGTGCATAGCAAATCTTGCTAGCGGGATTATGCATAGCATTAATTTTTTAAAACAGCCATTATATAGACAAATGTCAGTGTCTTCAAATTGTTAACATTAGAATTTTAAAATTAAAATTGATAGCTAGACACACATGCCTATGTATATACACATATGACTTAAACAAATACAGATATAACTTACATTCATTTGAAATACCATCCCCAGTGCCGTTATTCTTCCTTTCCCAATGGTAATGATTATTATGTATACCATGTATTGTTCTAGTGCATTGTAAAAATTTAAATCCATATACAGGCACCCATGGCCAATTATAGTATATTTTTGTGTGTGCATTTAAAATATTTACACAAATACCATTTTTGGTTTTGCCACTTGCTTTACAAATTTTCATATCATCTTATGATTCTGGGATGTATCTATGTATGTGTATAGTTTCAAGAAGTAGTGAGGACATTAATTTTAACTGTTTCTTATTTAGTACACCGTAGTATAAATACTCCATTAACTTTCTTCCATTTCTTCACCGGTCATCTTTTGTGGTTTCTCACAGCTATGAGCGGTTGCAGTGAGTATCTGTATGTGCACCTCGGCGTAGCTTTGTGAGAGCTTCTCTACATCATGGGCACATTTTAACATTTTCTACACTCTGCTACAATATTTTTCAAAGAAAAGTCCATTGACTCCATTTTGCAGAGGAGAGGGTGGCAATTTCTCAGGTGCATACCTGCTGTTTGTATATCATCTTTGGTGAAGTATCTGTTCAAATCTTGTGCCTATTTAAAAATTTTGGTTATTAGTTTTTCATTGTTTATTTTTTGAGGGTTCTTTTCGTATTCTGGGTACAAATCATTTGTTTTATATATGCAAGCAAATATTTTACCTCAGTGTGTGGCTTATCTTTTTATTCTTTTAAGAGTTCCTTTTGAACAGAAATATTGTATTTCGATGAAGTTCAATTTTTCAATTTGTTTTTTATGTATATGCTTTTGGTGTTATATTGAAGAAATCTTTGCCTAATTCAAGGTCGTTTTGATTATGTCCTGTTTTCCTCTAGAAGTTTTGTAGTTAGGTTCTACTTTTAGGTCTGTTATCCATTTTGAGTTAGTTTTTTGGATATGGTATAAGGTATAAATTGAGATTTATTTTTTATATCACTACATAAATATTTCATCACTACATATTCAGAAAACTGCTATTTCTCTACTTATTTGTCTCTTTGCTTTTTCCAAAAATCAATTGTCCCAAAATGTTTAAACATACTTCTGAACTCTCAGCTTTGTTCCATTCATCTTTTCTCTTTTGCCAGTGCCATAGCCTTATAATAAATCTTGAAATCAGTTGTTATCCTTTCACAATTGGTCCTGTGTTTCAAAGTTGTTTTGACTATTCATTGTCTTTTCATATGAATTTTAGAATCAGATTACTTATAATTTTAATTCTAGCTTGTTTTTACAGGGAGGGAGAGAGAGAGAAGGAGAGAGAGGAATTTAATTTATATATATCAACAGTATAAATCATTTTTCTGTTTACTATTGTAACTTGCATCGTAGTTTTCCCTTCTGTCTTTATTTTCCTCCTTGTAAGTCCTTTAATAGTTATTTCAGTAAAAGTCTATTTTAATAAAATCTTCTAGTCTTTGGATGTCAGAAAATATTTTCTTCACTCTCAAAATATAATTTTACTTGGCATAGAATTTAATGTTGATGGCTAATTTTAATTAGAATTTTGAAGATATTTTCAACTCTCTTCTGGAGATTTGCATTACAGATATGAAGTCTGTACTTAATCAGTATATGTCATACATCATCAAGGTCTAGAACCCACACAGCAATTTGGATAAGGAAAATTTAATATAAAGATTTATTAACTGTGACAGGGAATTAGAATATCAAGGAATTGGATAGTGAGAAGAAAAGAAAAATATAAAAAATACAAAAATAGTAAATATAAGAACCTGTTTCTAATGTCAGGGTTGAGACTCAGACCTTATTGAACTGTGAATAGTCATCCACAACTCACTGCCTGACAGAGAAGTTGCAGTGGTGCCCCACTGGTAGACTCTTCTGATGATCCACCTTCTAGAAGGCTGAGGAAAGCCTTTCATGGGGAATTATGCCAAAAGAGGCAATCTGCTATGAAATCATCCATGTAGTAAAGACTGAACCTTACCAAGGAGACAACTGTACTTCTCCCGTGGCTCTTGGGATGCATTCTCTAAGACCTTGGACTGTCCTGCCTGAGCAGAGTATCTTTGTTTACCACATTGGATGGTCTAACAATGTGAAGTATGTGGTTGAGAACTAAGGTTGGTAACACAGCTGGTCAACTATGTCTACGTGACCCAATAACATATCTGGACATCAAGACCTGGGTGAACTTCTGTGATTGGCATACTCACAGCATATTGACACATACCATCACTGGGAGGAGTTAACACTGATCTTGACTCTGCTGGCAGAGGATGCTGCAAGCTCTGGGCTTGAAACTCTCCTAAAATCAGCCTCTTCCCTTGGATGATCTTAACCTGTATCCTTTTGTTTTAATAAACCATAACTGTGAGTGTAACAGCTTTTAGTGCTCTTTTAGTACTTCCAGTGAATTATCAAACCTAATGGTGGGCTTGGAGAGACCTCTAAACTTGGAATTGGTATAAGAAGTGAGGATAGTCTTGTGAATTGTTTCCTAACTTTGTATCACCCAAAAGGGGGGCAAAGGGAAGCACTGATTGCTGCTGCTGACAACTGCACACTGAGGACGTTGGGGCCAGGGGAGCCACATCTAGTGCAGGAGTGCAGCCCTGGAGAGGCTGCCCGCACTGTTCTGCAGGAGCTGGGAACTGGGGAAGCCGCAGCTGTCACAGGAGGCAGATTTTGGGGAAGCCGCTGTGTTGCAGGAATGGGCTGTGTACTGTAGGAGCCCAACGAGAGCACAATGAACCAGAAAGCAAAACCTTTATTTCCTGTCATGTTTCTCCAGTGCTCCTTACCGACGAAGTTTAGCACCATGCCAACTGGCAAAGGAACATATTTAAGGAATCTATGTGTTTTTGCATAGCAGGTAATGAAGAGTAAATTTAGAACTGAGAGACCATAAATATATAGTCTCCACAACATTTTAATTTGTTTAAGCTATTTTCTTTGGTTAGTTTTAAGGTTTTTCTTAAAATTCTACAGTTTCACTTTACTATGCTTCGTTTTTAAACTCTCATACGAGGGTTTTGATTTTTAGAGAAAGGAGAAGGGAGGGAGGGAGAGAAACATCAATGTGAGAGACAAGCATTGATTGGTTGCCTCTTGTTGCACCCCGACCAGGAACCAAACCCACAACCTAGGCATGTACACTGATCGGCAGTTAAACCTGCAACGTTTCAGTTTACAGACAATGCTCCAACCAACTGAGCCACACCAGCCAGGGCACGCTATAATATGTTTAAACCTGTCCCCTCCCCTCCCCTCCCCTCCCCTCCTCTTCCTTTCTTTTCCCTTCCTTCCCTTCATCATTGTTCAGTCTTGACACATGATGGGCCCATTTAAATTGTGGATACACATTTTTATTAATCTCAAGAAAATTAACATGTATTATCCTTTTGCTTTAATTCTATCTTTTCTATTTGTTTTTTCTAAGGCTGACACTAGAAAGATCTTAAACATCTTTTTTTGTCTTCAATGTCTCTTAAGCTTTCTTCACTTTATTCTAGTTTTTTATCTGTTTGTGATGCACTTCGAAAGCTTTTTCTCAATGCTTAGTTCCAAGTACAAATTTTCTCTCCATATGTGCCATTCTACTGTTGATAGTCGACTGAGGGTTTAGTTTTATGATTATTTTTCACTGGACTTCACCTTGGTTCATTTTAACCACTTATTTTTATTTATACATCTAACTTTGTGTTTTGGGTGTCTTCACAAATTAGGGATTTAAAATACACATAATATCCCCATTTCATTGATGTAAATTCTTCAAATTATTTATGTGATGTGTTTTTTGTGTCATTTGTCTTCCTATGTGTTCTGTAATTTTTGTTTTAGAGATGACCTTCAAGTTCCCAATAGTGAACCTTCCTTTAATATAATTACCTATTGGCTCAGTCTTGACCCAAAGAATGCTGTACTCTGAATAAGCTTTTTACTTAAAGTTTAGTTTGGCACTCCAATTGCATGAACAGAGCAGTAGGTTTTATACTTTTATTTCCTTTGGAAAATCAGCTTATTCAAATTCACATGGGAAACTGCAATAATCAAATATCTGAACTTTATAAAGAGAAAAGAATGAGATCAAGAGTTTTTTCCTCTTCACCTTTTCATCTTATTTCCAGCAAATTCTGGGGCACTTTCCTCCCTCAGCTTCACAGTTTCAAGGAAGGAAACTTGCGGACTGCTGTCTAAAGAATTTTGAGTACCTTGCAAAAAAAAGTTGACACACTATATATGCATGTTTAGTGTGTTGAAATGACTGAAACATTCTGAAGTCCCTGGATGACAGGCATCACATTGAAATATGTGCGGAGAATCGTTAGGAAATCAGAGCAAGATGGGCAATTTTTCAGATGTAAAGCGTACTATTTTAAATGAAATGTTGAGAGGATAGATGTATTCAGATATCGAGTTTACAGAAGATATTAATGAAGTGTCATTTCTGAGAGATATATATTAGAGAAGAAAGAAGCTGCAGGACGAGTTTATTAGTTGCCAAAATGGTGTGACTCCAATGTCTAGAAAAATTGAAGCTTTCATCAAATCCATTACATCCACATGTTTTCTCATTACTTCTAAGTGTGAACATTGTATAAATAACTCTGTGATGTTTTTAGTTATTAATGCTCACGCTAGGTATATGCTGTTACATAGCCATGTGATGAAGTGCAGAGATAGTTGCTTCTTTTTTCTGATAATGAGGGGAGCTTAGCCTCAGTTTGAGGGTTCTCACATAATGAAACGTGACACATTCGCTCATTAACTGAGATTCCTAACTAGTGGATTAAGTTCAACTAGTTAAAAAAAGGAGAAGCAGATTCAGGTCTCAGCTTCTTCAATTCCTAGTTCCAGTGACCATCTCAAGCTAAGTTGAGCGTCGGGGACGTAGCCTCCTCATTGTTCTCCCTGCAGTGATATGTATCCTGCCCTGATTGCATCAGCTCTCTGCCAAGAAAAATCGCTATATTAAATTTATTGTTTATTATTACAATTTTATACATTTCTTCATAATTTTACTATAGTTTTCTGGACACAATTGTAATATATAATTTTGCTATATATGTTTTTAAATTTGATGTAAATGCAGCTCTTGGGGTGTTTTGCTTAACATTGTGCTTGTGAGATATGTCTATGTTGATCTATAAAAGTTTAGCGGCTTTAATTTTTTGTATTCACTGCCATATAATATTCTTTTAAATGAAGATAACAATAGATTGTTTCCCTTCAATGATGTTTTTCTATTACAAACAATGCTGCAAAAATTATTTTTTATGCATATAGCTTTGTGCATTAGTGCAAGAATTTTTCTAGGCATATGTCTGTAAGTGAAATTGCTAGGGAGTAGCATATTTGCATCTTTAATTTATCTGATATCATAAGGTTGTTATCTAAAGTGATTGTACCAATTTATCTCCCACAGCAATGTATGAATTCCATTACTCTTCTTCATCTTATAAAATATGGCATAGTCAGGTATCTTAATTTTTGCTAATTTTAAAGGGTTAAAATGTTATTTCACTGTGGTCTAAGTAGAACCCCCTTGACTATTAATGGATAATGTATATTTTCTTTTTTACTGATCATTTTGGTTTTCTTTTCCATGGATATCTGTTCATGTCTTTTCCTTTAAATTATATTTTTCTTTTACTTGCTGATTTTTAGAAACAATTTTAATTTTCTTATTTTAGCTTGTGATCTGTCTGTCATATTTTTATGGTATTTCTTGATGCAAAACATTCTAATTTAAGTATTTGTTTATTCAGGGGGAGGGGTATAATGGCGAGAAGAAGGGGAAGAGACTCGTCAAAGAACATGTATGAATGACCCAGGGACATGACAACAGTGTGGGGATTGACTGTGGGAGAGGGGGGTGGGCTGGTTGGAGGAGCACAAAGGGGGAAAATTGGGACAACTGTAATAGAAAAACAATAAAAAAATTAAAAAATAAGTAAATATTTGTTTATTCATTATTTCTCAATTTATTTTATTTTTAGTGCTTTCTATGTCTTCTTATAAAACAAGCATATGTTTTCATTTGAAAGGTAAAACGTTTCCATCCATTTTCATATGTTTTTAATCCAGCTGCTATTGGTGTGTGTGGGGGGGTTGGGTGTGATGGAAAAATTCCAAACATATTTTTTTTTCCATTACGGCATTCCATATGTATTTGTTGAAAGAGTGAGTGAATCCTCTCATCTCACTCTTATTAATTTTTTAATAAAAGTGTCATACTGGCCCAAGTGGAAAGAAAATTACCCTTGTGCCATTACAATTTTAATAGCTTGTCTGATGGAGGAAGTACAATTTAAATGCAGTAAAACACAAATACATTAAATGTGGGCAAAAGTTTCTAAAATCATGTTGGTAAGTGGGTGAAATATGAGAAAAACTCTATTTTCACCCAAAGTTATTTTCTCTAATTGGAGTAATATTACTTGACATAAAATGTAGAAACTTTGCAGTTTAGACCATTTTCTCCTTATTGTTCTGATGTCCATTATAAATTTGTATTTTCAAGAATTTAAAATAAAGAAAGAGCCTGTCATTTACCAAGGTATTTACTGTTTTTGCCACTCTTCATTTGTTCCTGAAGATTTGATTTTCTCCCCGGTTTTATATCCTCTCTGTTTGGGATTTGCTGAGCTTCTTGAATCTTCCTTCACCAAATTTGTAAACTTTCTAGTCATCATATTTTCAGATTTTTTTCTATCCACTTCACTTTCCTTTTTTCTGGGACTATAATTACATATATGTTAGATATTTTGATCAAAACTTGTGTGGTCTTTGAGTCTTTGTTTATTTTTATTTTTAATGTATTTCTCCCCTCTTTGCTTCAGATTGTATGATCTCCATTGACCTATCTTCAAGTTCACTAAATTCTTCCTTTGTCATCTTCATTCAAATATTAAATCCAGCTAGTGACACTTGAATTTCTATTACAGCATTCTTTGCTTCTAAATATTTATTTAGTTGTTATATATACTGTGTATCTGCTATTTCCTATCTTTTCATTTATTGCAAGTGCATTTTCTTTTATCTTATTAAATATATATTTATATCACCTGCTGTAAACTCATTGTTTAATAATTCCAACTTGTACTCCTCCGAGGGTTGAGCTCTGTTGATTGTCTTTTCCTTTGAAATTGACTCATATTTTCTTGGTTATTTATATGTAACGTAATTTGGATTGTATCTTAAGCATTGTAAATTTTATACTGCTTAGGCTCTAGATTCTGCTATATTCCTCAGAGAATAATGAAGCTTTTGTTTTTGAAGACAATTAACCTGATCAGATTCAAACTAAAACTCTGGCTCACTTGTGGTGGATGACATCTCAGATCTAAGTTTAATTCTTCTCTGTTTGGATGATCTGCTGGCAGCTTGCCCCATGCATCCATAGTTCATGAATCAGACCTGGGCAGAGTTTATAGAATTTGGCAATCCCTGTGTTTGGATCTCTTTTCCATGATTTCTCTCACTCTTCATCATCTCTGGTTTCTGGCTCCATTCCCTAATTTTTTGGACATAAAGATAGAGGGCTTTCTACCAGATTATTAGAATTTTGACCACTTCTCATTTAGTCAAATCCATAGGAACAGCAAAACTACACAGTAGTATTCCCTTTTTCCTAGTGACAACTTCTTTTTGGAATCTGCCAGTCATATTTCCTTTTTAAAGCCCTCAAGATATTTTGGTATTTTGTGCAGAGCTTATGGTTGTTATTAGCAGAAAAGGTGTTTGAAGCTTTTTGGAGCTTATTCAGCCATTGTAGAGGGCATTAACTTTTTTTTTTCTATGGAATTATAAAGCACTGGTATGGTATGAAGATTTTTAATGAAAAATAAAAATTATTAATTCTTATGATTTATTCTCTCTAGATAACAATATAATCATCTTAAGAAGCTAATTATTTATTCTGGCAAATGCTAAGTTTCAACACATGTCTAGAACTCCTTTTGAACCTTAAGAGCCTCTGCTATGTTTTTTAATTTACTAAGATTTTGCATGTAATTAAATAGTGTCATCCAGCTTAAGAAGAAATTTGATTATTTTTTATATGGGCAAAAAAAGTTTGCATTTAAAATAAATAAATGGCATGTTATGGACTGTATTATACCTCCCTCTAATTCATTTTGCAATCTTAACCCCCAATGGGACTGTATTTGGAAGCAGGACCTTTAGGGAGATAATTAAGATTCAATGAGGTCATAAGGGTGGGGTCCTGATTTGGAAGGACTGGTGTCTATGTAACAAGAGGAAGCGACACCAGCGTTAACTCCTTCTGTGTGTGCACACAGAGGAAGGGCCATGCAAGGACACAGCATAAGGTAGCCATCTGCAAGCCAGGGAGGGAGGTCTCACCCAGAAATCAGTCCTATTGGAACCTTAATCCTGGATGTCCAGCTTCTAGAACTATGAGAAAATAAATGTTGTTTAAGTCACCCAGTCTGTGGTATTTTGTTATGTCAGCCTGAGCACACTAATACAATGACATAACTTGCTTATACCATGTTTTGAGGGTAAAAAGCTGTAGGCATACGAAGCAATAAAAAAAAATTCCAAAGCATTTTGTATAATGACAACATGCTTGAGTCAGCCAAGTGTCCTAATGGAGCAACATGTTAGGGAAACAGTCTCCATGCTGACCATCTGGGCTTTGGGGGAAACAGCTTCATGATTTTAAAGCTATGCCTTGTACATTATGTATTCTTTCGGTAACACTTTGTTAGACTACTGCAAAATGACACACGTCAAATTTGTTTTAGACTGTAGAATGGTAAAAAAACGCAATTTGTAGATTGCCAGTTTTAGCTTTCTGCAAGCTTTCAGCATGAATGAATTTCCACTTCAAGCAGATATTTATTACCGTGTTTAGGAGCCCTTTGACCTTAGGGTGCAAAGATATTTATTTGGCTTAAACCTGCAGGACTGTCATGAATCCACAAAAGAAGTTACTTATGCAGCTTAGGAGAGATAAGAAAATAATCACTCATTACTCTGCCATCTAGCAGCTGTGACCCCAGTGGTGAGCGTTTGTGTGTGTGGTTGTGTGTTTAAATTTGCTAAAGGAATGTAACGGTAAATCACCAACAATAACTGGAGGATCAATAGTCTCTCTGCCCTCTTTTGTGAGATCTGGAGCATGGCCTGAATCTGTCAGACAGAATTAAAAGGCTCAAGGTGTCAGGGAGAATGCCAACAAATAGACCTGCCGCGCTGTCCATTAACAAAAGCCCCAGATCACCGCGATCACCATTGTTACCACTTTAAAAGGGGGACATTTGGGACCTGCCACTTTTAAATGAAAGGTGGTCTGGTTATTCACAGCAGAGATTACTTGTATTTCTAACCAATAAAGTGTACACTAATTCAGTGATAACATTGAATAAACTCTGAGGAAAGGAAGAACCATTATGTTTCACTGTGATGGGGGAAATGACATTCAATCAAATAACAGATAGAGGAGGTTACTGCTAAACTTGAGAACACAGCTCCAGGCTTGCTTGAAAGTTCCCATCACGTGCACAATCCTTCCTTTGGCAAAGGCTAATGCCTAAGGCTCTCTGGGTTCTTTTGTCTTTGTACGACAACAGCAGCAGATCATGCATCTGGCCAATTGTGCAGTGGGATACCACAGGGAGGGATTTCCATCCCAGCACCAGCTGCCGAAGATTTTATGGCTACCAGCATGTGGATTGATAGCTTCCATAAATTCACATCCAGCTAGTGTACCCACAGATGCCATTCTTATTCTTATCTTGAAACTTTACTAAATTTTAGCCTGAGAAATATCCTGCAGCAGTGAATTCTGAAAGCTGATTATGTACCACATAAAAAGTCTTTTTATCCATTTTCAATCTGCTGTCTTTTGAATTCCATCCAATTTCTGCTCTTTCTCAAATTAAGGTGAATGGGAGTATGGTATATAATTAGGCTGTGTTATACTATTCATTACTTTATTCACCTTAATCTTATTATCTCTGCAGACATGCTAGGTCAATTCTAGCAACATTTGAACGAAAGATGTGGTTAATTTTAAATGAACTGAATATAACTAATAATACAGTGGATCGAGATAAACTCTAAATTGAAAGAAATTGTCATAGGAACTTTATTATGTTATTAACATTGGCAGGAGGAAAGTAGGCATTTTATGGGCACAGCACTGGGGTTGTTGTGTCTCTTTGTATTTGGGAAAAG
Source organism: Mormoops blainvillei (assembly GCA_004026545.1). Classification (NCBI taxonomy): domain Eukaryota; kingdom Metazoa; phylum Chordata; class Mammalia; order Chiroptera; family Mormoopidae; genus Mormoops; species Mormoops blainvillei. The sequence continues at coordinate 267,265 of PVJD01000502.1, read as the reverse complement.
CTATGAAGACAAGGAAAAATATCTGTAGATCCCCTATTCACTTTGCATTAGTCATAGGTGAATAATAGTGTGTAAATACTCAGTTGTGTGTGCTTGTGAGCTTTTCAAAGGGTGAATCGGTAGCACACATTTCAAAAGATCAAAAGTATGTAATCAGCAACTTCTGATACTTGACATTTCTAGAATAGAATGTTAACAAAGAAATAGACGGAAGTATTTTAGTGAATTGTAGTCTGAAAAAGATAATGAGTGCCTATACATTCCTATAATGGAAATAGAATTGGGTTGTTCAGCTGAAAAAGTGAGCGGAATGTTTCATTCATAGTAAGCATTATATTATTACAAATATTAGGTACATATAATCTAGGACTTCCCATAATTTGTCTTTTGTCTATAATAACATATTAGGTTATATGTTTGTGAATAAACTACATCGCAGATCTGCAGTGCTCCTGTGCCCTGATTTCTTCACTAGTTTGCTCCCTTATCCTGCATTTTGGGGTACCATGAATGCCATTCATAGTATTCTTTCTTCCCTCTCTCTCTCTGTCTCTCTCTATCCCCTCACCCCCTCAACTTTCTTCTCTGATGTTGGCTACATAAGAGATTATAGAAAGTCATACCCACCCATTCTTATTAATTTCTTGTTGGGTATGCTAACTAATCTGTTTTCTTTTTCAATTAAGTTTATTGGAGTGACAATGGTTAATAAAATTATATAGGTTTCTAGTGTACAGTTCTTAGATACATTATCTGTATATTGCATTCCGTGTTTACTGGCCCAAGTCAAATCTTCTGTCACTATATCTTTGGCCCCCTTTACCCTTTACTATCCCCCCACTCCTCTTTCCCTCTGGTAACCACCATACTGTTGTCTGTGTCTATGAGCTTTTGCTACTATTCAGCTATAAGAAAAGATGAAATGCTTCCATTTGCGACCACATGAATGGATCTTGAGAATATTATGCTAAGCAAAATTAGTCAGACAGAAAAGGTCAAAAACCATACAATTTTACTCATATGTGGGATGTAAACCTGAAAGTAACAAATGAACAAACAAGACAAACGAAAACTTACCTGCTGTCCTATATGGACTCTGAGCTGGCCAAATCCGCAGACCAGTTTCTGTTCTAGCCCAGAGCATGGATGAAGCTTCCTGGCGAGGGAACTCACCCCCAACATCCACTTGGCGTCAGGAATGTGACTTTTATTCCTCCCTGGTTTCTGACTCTCTACTTGAGTACTTGACCACCTATTGTGTTTTATCTAGCTGACCTCCCTTTGTTTATGTGTCTCAGGTTTGTTCCTTCCAGTTTTCTGATTTCCCTAAACCGTGAGTGTCGCGACTCCTACATTACAAGCAGTGTATGCCTGCACTTCTGTTTCCCTGTCTAGTCTCTGGCCCACTGTCTCACCTAGGCTCCAAATTCCCACCCATTCTTCGTTACTTCAGCTGCAACTTACAGCTAGAAATAATCTTGGTTTTTCTAGGAACCATGCTTATTTTTCTACCCTTCTTTTTTTAATATAAATTATAAAATATACAGGGTCCTTGTGAAATATTTGCAAATTACCAATAAAATAGAATAAATAACAACAGAACAAAATAGTATTTCTATGACCCAGAAGCAGTATGGACATTTTGGCATTTTCTTTCTAGTCTTTTTAAACATAATTTAAAAGTGTTTAAGGGATTTTTAGAAATTCAACATTGCACCATACACATTTTCATATATTATTAAAAAAACTTTGATCCACATGATTTTAATAGTATATTGTTTTATTTTATAGATCTTCCATAGTCACTCAATTATACCTAGAATTCTACCATTAATATTATTTCTAAAATAATTGTATCTCTGATAAATATCCTTCTTGGTAAGTAATTGTCTGCATTTCACATAATTTCCTTGGATAAAATTAATCAAATTGAAATTATTGTGTTAAAATAGATAAATATTTTAGAGGCTTTTAGAATATATCATTATATTATATTATACAATGGAGCAAAACTGCCTTTGGAGAACTACTCTCATTTGATGGATGAAAATGCTTGTAGAGTTGGGGAAGGGGAGTGGGGGAGAACTGCAGTATTTTTATATGATGGCACAGTACAAGAGAAGCACAATTTGTGCAAATTTAAGCTCACACATGACCCTGTGGTAATATATGCAAAATAAGTGCCACATTAATAAGTGCCATTCTCCATTTTGTCCTGTGACTCATGGTGAAATGTTCTCTCCTATATCTGACTTTTATCAGTGATGTTTGACTACATCGTACAATCTTATTTCCAATATTTTCTTCATTCTCACCTCTATGGCTCTGTTAAATTATTATATTTGTCCCATTCTCACTTCCATGTTTTTTCCTGGCCTGTATTTTGTATGTTAGCTCTCTTTGGATCTTAATTGTTTCTGATGAGATGCCAGTGTTGAGTTGCTCTTTGGCAGTTTGGCTGGTATATGTGGAGGCATTTGTTGGTGCTTACTCTTCTTGGGGTTTGCTGAACTCTTTGTAAATTTGTCTTTCACCACATTTTGGAAATTTCTGACTTTTTTTTGTCTTCAAATATTTTTTCTGAAAGCCCCTCCAGGACTCAAAACATGCATTTTCTACCTTTTAGTATTGCCCTGCAGATTCCCGAGGCAGTTTAGTTTTCAATTTTCCCATCCCTCTGTACTCCTGTAGGGTCTTAGTCTGATAGGAGCCACATGGCCATTACCAAAGATAGAAGCTTGGCTGTGTGTTCTGGAAGAAATTCATATTTGTGCATGTCTGACTTACCTTCATTTGCAATTGAGGTCAAATGCAGGAATTTTCCAGATGGAATAGATGCCTGGAAAACCCAGATTTACGGCTCATTGAAGGAGAGTTCTGGTAGCATGGCGTGGCTTTCCAGCTCCGAACCAAGTCCAGCCCCTGGAAGGGAGACTGCCCATCATCCGGTTCTGCCAGAGACATTCACAATGAGTCAAGATATTGTTATTAGAATTTCAAAGTCATTTCAAACCCTTTGTGTCTGTGAATGAAGGTGGATTGGGACGGGGTAGCATGAGAGAGTTATCACCCTCTGTGTTCTAGGAGATGGGATTCCTGATTAACTGTCATGAAGCAGGCAGAACTGTAGGTTCGGCTTGTATCAATGTATCGCAAAGTGTGATCACTGAAAAGCTGTCATTATTGTCTAGAATTCTTTTTAAAAGAAGATTCCCGGACTACCCCAGGCTTGCTGAAAAATAAGCTCTGTGGATATCTGCATCCACATGGGGATGATGCCCATGTTCATTAAAGGAGGAGAAGCACCGTTTTGTGTCAGTGGTTCTGAAGCCTGACTGCACATGAGAGTCACCTGGGAAGCTTGTAAATCTTCCAGATTCCCAGACTCATCCTGAGGTCCTCTTAATTGGTGTGGCTTGAGACACAGGCATTGGTATTTTTTAAAGCCGCCTAGGTGATTCTCATGGGCTGTGAGTGTTGAAAAGCGCTGCTCTTTGTGAGTGCTGGTTGCTGTGTGGACGGCCAATTGAAAGACTTCTAAGACTGAGGAAAATGGGACGGAAGAAAACACTAACTAGTAACTTTTTCAGGATGTTTGGGCAGAAAACACATCCATGAATAAAGCACTGACTTCCTTTCAGATACTCATTTGACACATCCAGAGGGGAAAGAAGATGCTGTGAGTTCATCCTATGTTGATATTTCTGATTTGTAAGTCTTAAGTCAATTTTGAACGTGTTTCTTTATTATAGGAGCTTGCAGGACCTAATTCCTAAGTATTCCATGGGGAGATATTATATGTCACATTTCTCAGACTGACTTACTTATGTGACCCTTTTAACTTATGCGGCACCTTAACGTCTTACACAATCAAATACAGGAAGTATTTGTTCTAGGAGGCATTTGTATACAACAAACATACTTGTTAATCACAAGTTGGAATGCTATTATTTGTAATATAAATGATAAGTATTTTCACTATATGCATTTTTTTTTTAATCCTGAAAGTCTCTGCATCAGAGAAAGGCAAATTATTTACTCACATAGTGATCTCAGCATTTGTACTCTGTCCCCCTTGGATTTGTACAATGAGGGCAGATAGCACCTATTCGTGCAAAAGGGGGTTTTACACTATAGTTGAGGAACTGTTGAGGAACACAACTATAGATTTCAGAGTTTATGTAGAAACTTCTCTCCCAGAAGTAAGGAGAGAAAATTATTTTCTCTAATGGAAACAAATTCTTTCTGAGAAACAGTGGGAAGGTGCCTAGGTGTTTTCAACAACCCTTTAAAATGTAGACAAATGACTCCAGATTTTATTACTCTATAAATTTTTCAGGAAAATAAATCTCTATAGTTTTCTAGAAGTTTCTGTGTTAGGATCGCTAGCCCATCATCCTTTAACCCATATTGCTAGCAATCTTTGGTCTGAAAGCCCTGAGCAGGCAAAAACATGAAAATATTAATATTTTCTTTGTAATGCCATCTACTCTCAACCTAGAACACCCTCACTCATTCCAAAAATGTTCCTGATTCAACACTATTTTCTAATATCAATCCTGGCAAAGTGTTCCTTTCATAAGATGACTACATAGAATAACCGAGACATGCAGAAAGACTTGCTAAGTACCCTGTTAAATGGAAAACATAAATAAAAATAGATTGCTAATTGTTTTATAGTAGTTGGTGTGACTATAACAAAATACCATAGACTGGGTGCCTTAGGAACAGAGGGAATCTATTTCTCAAAGTTCTGAGGGCTGGAAGTCCAAGATCAGGGTGCTAACATGCCCCTCTTCCTGGTTGCAGGCTGCCAAGTGCTCTGTTGTATCCTCCCTGGCAGGAGGGGCAAGGGAGCTTTCTCAGCCTCTTTTATGAGGGCACTGATTTGGGACCTAATCACTTCCTACCTACTAATACCATCACATTGGGCAATAGGTTTCCAACATATGAATGTGGGGGTACACAAACACTCAGATCAGAGCACCAATCATGGAAAATGTTTCCTTATGTCCAACTACACTTATCAACCTGCCCTTCCCCAAGATACTAGAATTGCTGCAAAGTTTTTATATAATGAGCTCCAATGTTAGTCAATGGTTAAGTAATTTAAGGCTACTAAAACTCACCGTATAACCTCATTCTCTCACTTAAGTCAACACAGTGTTTCATTGGCACCTCCATCCTTAGTCAAACATGGATTTCTACTATAGGTTGCACAATAACACCACCTGCTCCCTTGATAAGAAGAGGAGTCCCAATTATACACTTAAACTATCTCATAATCATATAACTTCTTTGCCTTGTTTCGAAGGTTTGTTGGAATAGAACTAAAGATACATCTTAAGAAATAGACAACTGCTTTAATTTCCATAAATGTTTGAAGCTTTCTAAGATTTTACCTGTCATTGAAGATTCTCTTATTCTATTCTGCCTAAATATAGGTACGTACAGACTCATCAGTCAAAGTTACTCAGGTCTAGAAAATATAATTTCTTGATGAGCACACCTAGATTTGTAATAGTAGTCGGCCATAGCTTGAAAATTATAATTTTAATAGCACCATAATATTTTTCTTAATGTGTTTTAATCCTCAAAAAGATATCATACAGCATAATGGGTAATAGGATGAGCCCTGACCCCAAACTGACTTCAAATCCTAGCTCTGCCATTTTCTAGCAGTAGTGGGTATATTAATGGGTTTATTATGTAAACTCTTTATCCCTCAGTTTTGTCATACTAAAATGAGGTCATTGTTATTTATGTCAAAGAGTTGTTATAGGATTAAATAAGTTAAAGCATGCAAAGTGTTTAAAACAGAGCTTATCTCTTAGTACTCAAGAAATATTAACAATTACAATATAGATTCTGTAAGTCTAGTTTGTCATTTTGTCTGAGTATATTGTGATTTTACCATTGTTGGATCTGTGTCTAATACCACTTGTTTCAGATGGTGTGGAATGGAAACCAGAAGTGTAAATGGCAGAGAGAGTGTCAGGCTTAATTCACTCTATGAAAGTTGGGTAGGAGGGTGGTAGTGAATGGTGGGAGATGGGCTGGGGGTGGGACAAACCAGGCAGCAAGTCAACAATAGATTTTTCCACGACAAGACATTAATAGGGTTGAAACAATTTAAGCCATAAATCTCAAGTTAGGACAAAGAGTTAACTTGGGATGAAAGTGAATCAGTTATGACAGTGGCTGTCAGACAAGAGACTGTGCGGATAAATGCTGACAACTAAGGGCCCTGCCATTTCTGCTGGCTCTTATTTTCCTAATAGTATAGGAGACATTGCGTCCTGTACTATTCCTAAATTTTCTCACGGTCATTTCAAGGATGTGGGCCCTGATGAGAAGATAATTTGGGAGAGAGATCTTTGATGATGTTTTTTTCCCCTTAGAAAAAAAGCATTCACAGGCCTATCTGCCTCCACCTCACTGGCCCCCAGGGCCCTTTGTATGCTGTGGTCATGAATGTCCTCTCCGCACCGATTCTGTCGCTGATAGCGTCCCTTGGTTTTGTTTAAAAAAATGTTTACATTTCATTCTGTGAGTTTATTCTGAGGAAATTCTCAGTTTTATTATAAAATTCTAGGTATGCATGTATATATTTACTGCTGGTTTTTTTTTTAAATTTGACTTTGGTCAATTTGAGGGCCTTCCTCATCTCCATGGTTACATACTTTTTCTGCATTTTAAAGACTTTTTTTCTCCATTTATTTATTTACTGGGCCTTCGATACAGGTGGCTGGAAATAGCTCCAAGTTTTCTGTGTATTTTTTACTTGTTAAGTTACCTTTTTTTAGGTAATGTAGTGCACCAATTTAAATTGCTGTTCAGTTGAATAATTTAATTAGTTCATTTTTCTCAAGCAAGAAGCTCACTATACACATAATAGAAATTTATTGGCTTTACGGGAAGAGTTTACAATGCACTAGTATTCTACTTAATAGCTATTGTTATTGTAAGCTATCTTCAGGCTTTATACGTACATAGTAAATGATATAAATTAGAGTTAAGGAGGTACTTAAAAATGGTATTCGGGCAGTGGTAAGCAGAGTGTTTATTAACCAATTTCATTCTGATAAAGAGGGAGCCATAGCTGCTATGAAAATGACCGAAGGCTGCCTAGAGTAGTCAATATCCATGTGACTTAGGGCCCCGAATTGCTGTGTGATACAACAGAAGTGACATAGGACTGCAGCTGCTGACTTAATGATGAAATTGAGAAAGACCCTTACTTCTGATGTAGGCCAACAGCACATGCTGTGCATATTTCCACAGACCAGCCACAGGTGACCCAGCTGGTTCCTAAGTGGTGTTAAATTTAAATTGCAGACTGATTAGCAGCTGTATGTGTAGGAATACATGTGCTGCGTATGCATGTGTGCTAATGCCCATGAGCTTGTATGCATCTCAGGGGAAAAGGGCATGGGAGAGATTATACTACAGCTGGCCAAAGGAGTTATATTTTCCGAAACTGCTTTTATTTGAGGGATGTGGCTTTACAACCACACCCTCTAAAGGATCTGGCTTGGTAATTGGTTGGATACTATTTTTCCATATCGGTTCAAACTCTGCATCCCCAAACATTTGTGCTTGCCTCCTCTGGCTCTAAATAAGCCTCCTATTTTCATACCTCCATCACAGCAGTTGGCCAACTGATCCTTCAGAATAGCATTAGATGGCCAAATAAGTAGCACCATCTGCTGCAATTTAGAGGAATCCTCAGCGGTGCCGTGACAGCTGTCTGGTTCTGAGGCCTGAACACCAGAATTCATTTGTCAGAGAGGACACATATCCAGTGTTAAAACGGTCATTTTCTATAAAAAGAATGATTTTTTTTCTAGCAATGCAGTACCCTGTTTTTATAGAGGCCAGAGTCTGGCCGTGATTCTTCAAACTACAGCCCCAAATGTGGATGTTGACAAAATAGTCCTTCTGAGCAATTAGATTTAAAGCCCAAGCTCTCAAACCGTACTTTAATGTATAAAAAGTCATTACACCCACCCTAAGTGCCTAATTACATTTATTCAACACATAGTCCTTAATAAACTTGATTATCTGGTTCGTGAGCATAGAGTATCACAGAAGCTGCAAGTTAGAATTAGACATGGTAGGTTTATAAATAACTCTCAAAGTCAATAATTAGAAGTGAGCAGAGAATTGGGTGACTTATTAGGTAGAAAATATTAAAACATAGCCGCCATTTTATACATATTACAATGATATATTCATGTATTCATCCATTTAATACGTGTCCATTTGTTAGTGACACAGGAACTTTTCTAAATACCGAGTACATAGAGGAGTTAGTAAGATAAGACCCCTGCAGTTAGAGAGTTTCAAGCCTAGTCAGATGGGCTACATCAGTAATAATGCAAGGCAGGTTGTGCAAATACCTTTAAAGGAACAGATAATTTAACATGAGAGCTCAGGCTAGGCTCAGATTACTGCAAACCACAGGAAGGGTTCATTGAGGTTCTGACATTTAACACTGACTTTGAAAAAAGCGTATATAATTTGAATATTCAGATAGAGAGTGTGTGACATTCTGTGTGAATAAAAGAGTGTAAGAAAACTTGAAAGCCCAAAGAACTATGGGAAACAGGGAGGATCGTCGGGGGATGAAAGCCCTGCAAGGGAGAGGCTGTGTCTATGCTTTTCATTGCTGGATCCCCAGGAAAAGGACTGGCACATAGTAAGCCCTTCATATTTTTGAATGACTGATTGAATGAATGAATAGATGAATGAGTAGTTTAATCGTATATTATGCAAAATGTGTAGCATTAGATTAATAATTAAGACATACAGGACTGAAGAAAAGTCTGTAGATGTAACCCTCACAATAATCAAGATATGGAACATTTTCTTCCCTCTAAAATGTTTCTGCATGACACTTTATAGTCAGCTCTCTCTACCTACCATTGACCATAGCCAAACTCTGATTGGTTGTCACTATAGATTAGATTCCTCTCATTTTTTAAAAATGTTTATACATCTATTAGAAACAGACACATCGGTGACCTATTTTTGGAGTGACCAGGCATGGGCCTTCAAAAAACTAATTAATGTGTTCGAGAAAGCATTTGACAAGATAAAGAATTTCACCAGAGAAGAATAATTTATTTTTCAAAAAAGAATAAAATGAAAATTCTAGAAATGAAAACTACATAATAGAAATTAAGGGCTCAATTTGGGTTTTAATAGTGGATTAAATCAGCAGAAGAGAGGACTAGCAAAAAGGAAAATAGGCCAGAAGACAACATCCATGATGAAAGGAAAAGAGGAAATAACAAAAAAATCGTAATCAAATATGAGAAATAGTAAAAAACGTCAGATTTTTGTTAGAGCCTTAAGATGTGAGTATTTGTGTGATCATTTCTTCACTCCACCATTATTTTTCCGAGAAGACTTCCCCTGGTAAGCGGTGTGCTCCCAAGTTTGCAGGGGAAAGTATTTCCAGTATTCTTCACCATCATGTAATAAGTTCGAGTCAGGTGTTGAAGATACAGCTGAAGACTGAGTACAAACAAACCTATTTGGAAGATGACATTAGTCATAAAAAAGTTTGTTACTCTTAAAAAGGTCAAATAAGGAATTTTTATGGTTTTTTTAGTATTTAATCAAGTTGATGAAATTGTAGTTTACATACAACAAAATGCACCCATTTTAAAATATAAGTCTTTGTGTTTGACAAATGTATAAAACATTTCCTTCATCCCCAAAAGTGATTTCTACATATTTGAGGATTTTTCAGATTTTTTAAAAAAATTATCATTTATTTCCACAATGGTCAGGTAATATAGTCTGTGTGAGTTTAATCATGTTATTGAGATTTGTTTTATAACTCATCATATAGTGTCTCTTAGCAGAGTTTTGTGTACACTTGAAAAGAATATGTATTCTGCTTGTTGGGTAAAGTGTTCTAACAATATACACTAGGTAGTAGATGGGCCATGCTGTTCACATTATCTATATCCTTACTGATGTACTACTTCCTTGTTCTGTTGAGGAAAGAGTTAAATTTCCACACTATAATTGTGCATTTGTTATTTTTCCTTTTAGCTATTCAGTTATTGATTTAAAATTTTGGAGTTTTCCTGTTAGGTATACACCATTTTGAGTTGTTATTCTTCTTAATGAATTGACCCTTTTATTATTATTAAACATATCTCTATGAAAGGTCAAATTCCTTCCTGAAGTCTACTTTTCTAATATTCAGCAACCACTGTAACTTTCTTATAATTAGTAAATTTATTGTATATCATTTTTCATCATTTTGCTTTAAAAATATATGCATTCTATATTTTAAATGAATTTCTTATAAACAGAATATAGGTGGGTGTTTCCTTTTTATCAAACTAACAATCACTGTGTTTTATTTAGAATACATAAACTGTTTATATTTGGATGTGTTTAAGTCTAGAATCATTCCATTTGTTTTATAGTTGTCATATCTGCTTTTCATTCATTTTTCTTCTTTTCTTGTATTTTTAAATATTTATTTTATGTCCATTCTTATAAGCTGTATCTCTCTGTTGATTTTTAGTGACTGGCCTAAATTTTACAATACATAATTTTAATGTATTATTGTCTGTCTTTAAGTATCATTCTGGTACCTCATGTAGGACATAAATCTTACAATAGACTTCCATTTTCCCTCCTGTCCTTGGTGCTATTATTTTCCTATATTTTACTTCTATATAACTTAAAATTCATTTTTATGTCTTATGTTACAGAGTCAAATGTAAAGAATTTTTTAAGGAAAAAAATATATTTTCACACTTTTAACATTTCTCACACTCTATTCCTTTTGAAGATCCAGATTTCTATCTGAAGAACCTTCTTTAATATGCCTTTTAGTTCAAATATGCTGACACTAAATTTTTACGTAGTATTTGTATGAAAGCATTTTTAGTTTCTTTTTATTTCTGAAGGATATTTTTCTGCAGGTAAAATATTAGATGATTGTTTGTTTCCAGCAGTTTAAAAGATCATTCTACTGTCTACTGATTTACAATCTTTCCTCTTTTTTTGCTGAAAAAAGCCAGGGATCATTCTTATTTTTGTTCTCCTAAATGTATTGTGACTTCTTTCTCTGGCTGCTTCAGTGTTTTCTCTTTACTCCTCTTTTCTAGCACAGGCATTGGTATGATTTTCTCCCTGTTTATTTGGCTTAGGGTTCATCAAACTTCTTGGATATTCATCAATTTTCAAAACAACTTTAGCCTTTATTCCTTTACACATTGTTTTTGACCCACTCTTTCTTTTCTATTTGTACTAAAACAAAATACATGTTTGACCACTTGATATTGCTTGTACAAGTCACTGAGGCTTTTTTTTTTCATTTTTTTCTTGTTTTTTCTCTCTACTTGGGCTTCAGTTTAGATAGATTCTATTGCTGTCTTTAAATTCACAGATCTGTTCTTCACTGTCTAGTACAAGTATATAGTTAAGTCTGCAAGTTAATTTTTTCATCTGACATAATTTTAAAGTCATTGTCTATTAATTTCTTTATTTCTGTCATTTCTATGCCTGTTTTTATGTACAGATTTTTTTCCTGGTTATGGGTAACATTTTTCTATGCCTTCACATGTCTATGAATTTTCAATCAGATGCTGGCCATTGTGGTGTTATATATTTTACACAGACACACATACACACACAGCCGTGAACCTTTTTATCCCTTTTTAAAAATTGTTGAAGTTTTTTTTGGCAGGCAGGGAAGTTATTTGCCATCAACTTGATCCTTTTAAGCTAGTTTTGATCTTTGTTAGAAAGGTTTTAGAATATCTTTTCTCCAGGATCAGTTTAGTATTACTAAGATCAAACCCTCTGAAGTCTCTAATGAATGCCCTGGTTTTTTTAATTTTTAAAAAAGATTTTGTTAATTTTTAGAGAGAGGGAAAGGGGGTAGAAAAGGAGGAAGAGAAACATGAAGAAATATCTACCGGTTGTCTCTCCTAGGCACCCTGACCAGGGACCGAACCCGTACTCAGTCATGTGCCCTGGTGGGGAATTGAACCAGTGACCTTTTGCTTAGAAAGGCAATGACCAGCCAACTGAGTCACATTGGCCAGGGCTGCCCAGAGTTTTTATTGAGGAATCTAATCTCTGGGTGGTTGGAAGATGAATATCTCCTACCCCTGTGTAAACTAGGGAATTATGTAGCTTACCACTTCTGGCAGCTTTTTGTTTATTTGCTTTTGCTTAGTATCACAGAGTTTTTGTTTATGAGCGTGTAGCTTGGTATTCAGCATCAGACCCAAGTAGACTCCTATACAGACTTTTGAAGAACTTCCTCTGCATAATTCTTTCCACCTCAACCTTCCCACGATTAAATCTCTATTTCTTCAACTCAGCAAAACTGCCTTGCTTTGCTTCAGTCCTTCCCTCAGCACTGAGTCCTTGTAAATGTCTATAAAGCCAGGAAAATTATAGGGCTCAATAACTGTTTCATTATTGTTATTAATTTTTTGGTGAAAGACAACATAATTATTTTTTTGAAATTTTAAGTGTAATATATACGGTGCCAATAAAAAAGATATTTTTTGTGCATTCGATTCAGAATTTAAAATTTGATTTGGTTCTAAAGAACTAATAATGCAATTTTTTATTGAAATGCCAAAATATATGCACAGAAGTAAAATGCAAAGTTTATGCAATTTTGTTTTTCAAATCCTGTTCTTTGACTATTGAACTAGTGTCAGTGCAGAATCCTTAAATCATTGGTTCTCAAATTTTATAGTGTGCAAGAATCAGCTAGAATATTTGCCAAGGAGCAGATTCCTGAGTCCCATCTCCAGGTAGTCTGATTAAGTGTGGGGTAAGGCCAAGGTAATACAATTTCTTAGTAACACTCTTGTTGATTCTGATATAGAGGATCCAAGAGAAAATTCAGATGAAATGTCCTCGTACTGTTGGTATTTTCCTTTTGAGTGACTCTGTAATGACAAATGACCATGGTGACTCTGCAAGATGAAAGCATAATTTATGTGTTGCAGTGCCTGGAGGCTATGTGGGTCTTGCATTCAATCATTCCAAATAAGCAAAAATGGGAAGTAAAAGTTATTTTTCTTTCTAATTTGAACTTTTCTCCTCTCAATTCAGGAAACTAAAGAAGATGATATTTAAATTTGAAATGAATTAAGTATTCTCACGCAGGTAGCTTGGAAGATGTTTTAGGTGCTTTATAATCACAATAAAGATATATTTGAAATGTTTAATGCAGCTCAACTGAAAGCCCAAGATATCTCAGAAAAATATGAAAAAATGTCATTTGTGACAAGATTTCATAGCACTTGAATTCTGACTTTAATTTTCTGCAGCAGCAGGTTGACATCAGGCAATATGCTGTTTGCTAGTATTACTTTCTGATTACTCAGTTGACAAAATAGATCATATTTTCTCAGAAGTAAGTCTCTGAAGCGCACTGTGTCCAGGAAAGTATGGGAAACTGAGGACATTCTCCCCACACTGAGGTCTCCTCTATCTTCTCTCTAAATCAGACTCCTTGAGGTGGGGGTGGGGAGTCACCATGCCCCAGAAAACCTTAATGAATAAAAGCTGCAGTTTGATGGATCCACTGATACTTTGAACACTGAGACAAGCTAGCATTCTCTTGACCCTACCAAGGTTCAGATTAAAACCATAAGAAACCTAGGAGACTGATTCTTAAAAATACCTTTTAAAGACAACTATTTTATGGTTGGCTTATTTCCTGGATTGAGGGAAAAAATCTGAGAGAGCAGTTTCTGATTCTGAGAAAGTTTTAGGGGAAAAACGTTTCTCCTTGCAATGCTGGACCTCATCTATTTTTCTTCAAGCTGGAAACTTGCCAGTGTACTTCACAGTGGAGCAGCCACTAAGCTTCAACCCAAAACCATAGATTGGGTTCTAATTTGCTGGAGGCTCTCAATCCATCCTGGAAAATGCCTTTAGTAAAAATCGCAAAGTCTAATGGTGCTAGCTCTTGCCACAACAGGAAAGAAAATGTAGAAGCGGACTTGGTGCTCCCAGACTTGCACTTTGAGAAATCTAGGTGTGCTTTGCTTTAACAAACACTACCGTAGGAAATGCTAAACACATATCTCTACTAATTTTTCTTGTCCTACTTAACCAAGTCTTCTCTTTATTGAGCAGTTACTACGTAGCCAGAAATAAAGCACTATGGGTGTTTTCTTGTTGAGTCTTCACAACAATCGTATGAGGTCGATGCTATTATTATTTCTCATTTCACGGGAAAGCCAGCTGAGGAGGATAAATATGGTAAATAACTTGCATGAGAGCAAAGCATGAACATGGTAGAGCAATAAGTGGCAGTCAACATTTAAATCCAGGATTATCTGACCATAATGTCCATTATCATTGTGATAATACTGTTAACTCAGCCTCTCAGCCTTTATCCTTTCCGTCTATTGGCTACATCCACAGGACACCCGTGTCTGTAAATTCCATTTTTCCCTGACAATCTCCCTGCCTTATGACAATATAGCACTAACCTGAGTTTTAGAACTAAGAATTTCTTCTAGGTTTGGAAGTCAAAGTTCAAGTCACATCTAATGGATCCTTTATTTGACTTCCTTTGGATTCCCTTTAATCTTTTTTTTTTTTTTAAATCAACCAGAATGGGGCATATGTAGACATAAGGTGCCCATATTTTTCCAATACACCTTAATTCCTCTGACTCTTCCTATCTCAGTATTGACCAGCTCAGGAGTTCTGCTTCAATTTTTCCTATTTTATCTATTGCTCTAACTGGACTTAATTTTGAACTAAAATCCTAGTCTTTACTCCCAGCTCTTCACAAGGTTATGCTTGGCTTTTGTATTTCCACTTTCTAGGACCAGACTGTTCTCATGTTTTCATCTTTTGAGCTGAATATCTTACACATACAGACAGACTTTAATGATGACCACCACCTGGACTCCCTGTTGACTGGATATCCTTGAACAAACATTTATTAATCATTTTCCAAATGTATGGTCTGTGTTGAGCTCTTATATAAAGAGGTATGTTTTATCTCATTGTGAGGTCCATTGTCCAGTGATTCTGCTCTATGTTAGAACTAAGCCAACCATTTTCATTGGTCAATTAACCTTATTCAATTTTTTATACAACTGCCTTCCTCCAGCCTTGCCTTGGTAGGAACGTCTCTGCTTTATATTTTATAGTACTACTTTCTGGCATCGATTTACTAAAGACTCACTATAGTACATGTATGAAAAACTGGGCAATGGGACCTCCTGTTTCTGCTCTTCCCTTTTCTCTACCATGTCACTACTAAGACATGACCCGAAGCTGACCGTTTGAATCCCTTGCCTTCATCCTCTTAGATACATATGCAAGTGGTCATCTTTGTCACTTTGCACACTCTTAGAGAACATGCAATCTTGAAGTGCCTAGCAAGTCCCTTTGTAAGTACTCACTATTGATTAAAGTTGTAGGAAAACAGTGGTTGAAATCTTCCAAGACAAGGATTGGCAAACTATATCCCATAGGCCAAATCCAGCCCCCACTTGTTTTTGTAAATGAAGTTTTATTGGAACACAGCCATGCTCATTCATTTTGTTGTTTTCTATGGCTGTCTCTGCTAGAATAGCATGAAAAGATAAATAGTTGCCAAAGAGAAACAATGACTCGCAAAGCTTATTATCTAATAGTTTACAGAACGGTTTACCAACACTTATTCTAAGACATTCTGAAACCCCTTAAGAAGCACATTAAATGATAATACATGGTTATTTTAAGTGCTCTAATGGTTAAGAGAGTATATTGAAGATGGATATGTAATGAAAAGGATATACGCTTTAATATGCAGATGTAGTATTATAGAATTGTACCCCTGAAACCTATGTGCTTTTAGTAATCATTGTCACCCCAATAAATTCATTAAAAAAGGATACACTCATTATCCTTGTTTGTTTGGCTACACACATATAACCTGAGTAATAATCAAGGAGGCATTTGGCTTGAGCTTTTAGTCATATTTCTCAAGTCTCTGTCCACATAAATGATCCTTGATCCCACATTGTGCTAATATTTCTTTCAGAGTTAATGCCCAACAGCCTCTTTATAATGTTTTATGAAACAGTACAAGGTATATGAAGTCATAGGATTTTGGTCAATGTCTTCTTGCCATGTTGATAAACATTTATGCAGCACTTAACATCGGCTATGTCCAACCTTCTTCAACTCCAATTTCCACCACTGATCTGAGTCCCAAGTGAAAAAAAACACACAAACTTTATTCCAAGCTTAGTGTTTTAATATTTGATCTTGGTTGATTTGTTTTCTAAATTTAAACAGTTTTATGGTCCTTGAAAAGGTGAATTTGCTCCTTTAGGTTTGTAGCTCCCTCATCTCATAAGTTCACCAAGGCTAAGTCAACTTTCCATTAATAATGATGATAGCAATAGCTGTGAATGCTTATTATATGCTATAATTATAAGCATTGTAATAATAAACCATAATAGTTTTGAATGATTATTATGTGTTATATATGGAAAATGTTTCCAAGTTCTAACATCAATTAACTCATTTAATCCTTACAACATTTCAATCAGTCTGGCACCATAGCCAATGCTTTTATTCACTATGCAAAAGACATATTACCAAGGAGTTTTTGTTGATTCTTCAACATGAGTGGAACATAAGAAAGTAGTATTACTAGTTGAATGTCTTTGAGGAGGTTACTTAACAAAATGGGATATACACATGTTGACATAAGTATTTCTAGATCTAACTTATAAAAAGATTTTATGAGTTTTTTTGAGCCAAACTGAGGACATGCCCCAAAGCAAGATTTCAACAGATTGAGAAAACAATTTTAAAAAAAGGCAATTTTGCAATCATTTTTATGCTTTTGGAATCAAAGAAGGGAATGTAAGGAAGATTATATGAAATGCATTGGTGGTAGATTAAGGAGATGTGAGGGAAAAAAGCAAGGAAAAGTCTATGATTGGATAAAAAGTACAAGGGAAAGATACACATTTCTTTTACACTGGTGAGCACAGGATAGTTAACACTTAATATTTACAATAAATAGGGACGGTATATGGACAATAAAATCATATGCTGACTTGAGAGTAGTTACACCTCTGAGGGGCCTGGATAAGAGGATTACTCTGCCATCCCAAAGGTATGTTAACTTAGATGCACAGGAATAATGGACAAGGCCTACTTCAGGCAAAGATTAACCTTTTACCAAGGATGTTATAGGCCTGGGACATGAATACTCACCATGACCTGCCTAGTTAGGAATTTATGATCAGATCATCCTGTGACATTACTTTTGATCTTTGAGCTTGTCAGATCACATAGCCCCATTTTTGTGGAAACACATATATTTTTAAGTACACATACACACATATATATATATACACATATGCACATACATACATATATTTATATGTATACAATAAACTTTTGTTTCTAGAAGCAGAGAAAATTAAATTTACTCATCAAAAATATTATCGAATACTGTATGGCAGGCATTGTTGTAGCTGGGAACAAATGCTTCAATTACTTACCAGATATGTCATATTCTCCTAAGTATCTTTTTTTTTCTTTTCTTTTTTTCCTATTTCTTTCTCTTTTTTCTTTCTTTCTCTTTTTTCTTTCTTTCTTTCTTTCTTTCTTTCTTTCTTTCTTTCTTTCTTTCTTTCTTTCTTCCTTCCTTTCTTTCCCTTTCTTTCTTTCTTTCTTTCTTTCTTTCTTTCTTTCTTTCTTTCTTTCTTTCCTTTTTTTTTGGGGGGGGGGGCTGAGAATAACAAACTCGTATATTGGATTAAAACAAAAAATCCCCAAAACAAAATAAATAGTTTTAGTATCATACTAAGGGTAACTTATGGAAGTTAAATGCAAGAAGTGCAAGCAGCAAGCGGTCAGAGGCCAAGTTAATCTCCATCGGTAGCTCTCAGTCTCCCTCTCTTGCTCTTCCTTCCCCTTGCCCTTCAAATGCTCATCTACTACCTGGTCCCTTGTCAGCATCTTTCTAACATCTGCATTCTTTTCTCTGCCTCCCTGCACATAGCCTCTTTCTGTTTCTGAGTGAACATGAAAGGCAGCACACTTCAAGCTCTTATGACTCTAGCTAAAATTTTAGACCCAAGTCTTGAACCTGGTGTCCTCTTCTGTGCCCCATCAACAGTGCCTGGCAGCAGGGTTGCGAGTGTTCACATGATGTACTAAGGGAACAATACTTAAGAGTGGGTCGGGAATAAGGCATGAAAACTGAGTAACAAGTTTACTATGTATAAAATATGTGACTCTTTTTAGTTCTCTCTCTTTGAATGCTTAGAAGCCATAGTAATGCTCTCTAAAACCAGGTAACCATAGCTCTCACTGCCTTCAAAGATTAGGGGAAACACCTCCACAAGAAATAAAGAACACGTTCAGTGGGACAGTGGTACACTGTGTTCTTAGACCTTCACCCCTTGAATGATGCAACACCCTGGCATCTTTCTATGTTCCTATGTTTGCTTGTAATGCCAATAAAAGTTGCAGTGAAGACAACAAATACCAGACTTTCTGATAGGACGTGTAGCCTCATCAGTCTTAGACCTTATCCTTCTCTCCAAAATGCCGGTGGGTGTACAATCTGCGAAGATTAGCCAAGGAGTGTGACAGGGGTAAAACGGGGACATTTTGAGTGGTGTTTTCCAGACTTGCAGAAATCATAGAGCTGGGCAACCCAAATCAGGTCAGGGATGATACAATTTGCCACTTCACTGGCAGAATTGCCGCCACTAATTTCTTTTCCTTGCGCTTTTCCTAGGTTAATACTGTGTCTAAAAAAACCCTTCAGTTGCTATTGAAGAGAAAGCACTGGGAGATGCATAGCCAGTTGAATAGCTAGTCTTTCCAGTATCAGCTCTCCTGATGTAACATACTATTTTTTAACAAAACGTGGAAGTGTTTCTCTTACTTGAGTGACTGGTAGTTACAGTTATCCTTTGCTTTTACCATATTCATATCGAGAAGATTTGTAAACAATGGGAGGCTGAAAATGAGACAGATGCTATAGTTGTGACAATTCATTTAAAAAGTAACAGAAATTAGAAGATAAAGCTTATGCTTTCAGGTAGAGACTTCATAGACGTACCAGAGAGACTTGCATACCACATGCTCACTTGCACAGAACTTTCCAGGTGCAGGAGCTGTCATGTAATTATCTAAGTTGCCTAAATTCTGTTTGTCACAAAACTGTCCCAGGATCCCTCAGGTCTCTCCTACGGAAGTTTTAAAGATGGTGTGAAAAAATTGATCAGATGCATATAGACCTCAGGATATCCTCTGGAATGTAATTTTTAAAAGCCATTATATGAATTTATTGTTTCTACTTTTTCTTTTTATTTTAAGTAGGTGGTACTAACATTTTGCTATTAATTAACCCAAACTGAAAGAGATGTTTTCTCTAGAAATACAAAAATGGGCAAACTGTTTCAGTACTGACTACCATGCTGACAAACTAAAAGTTAGATTTAGGGAAGAGTCATTTAGTTCTATCTAGATCAGTGGTTTCCAAATGTGAGTGCCCATAAGAATCGCCTGGGGACTTAAAATAATACCAAAGCCCAGGTCACAGTTCAGATATTCTGATTTAATTTGTCTACTGTGTTCTCTGGTCATCAGCATTTTTACAGTAAACTGAAATTTTTCAAACCTATTTCAGATTTACAAAAAAGTTGCAAAGATATTACAGAGAGATCTCACGTGCTGCTCACCCAGTTTACCCTCTTGTTAACATTTTACATTACTGTGGTCCATTTATCACAACTAAGAAACCAGTCCTGGTACAATACTATTGATTAAACTCCAGACTTCATTCAATTTCATTATATTTTGTATTCTTGCCCCTTTTCTGTTTCGGAATCCCACCTAGGATATGTCTCATTTTGTCATCATGTCTCCTTTGTCTTATTAGGTCTGTGACAGTTTCTCAATCTTTCCTTGTTTTTCACGACCTTGAAACTGTTGATGAATGTTAGCCAGGTATTTTGAAGAATGTCCCTTTTCTGATGGTTTCCTCATAGTTAGATTGGGGTTATGGGTTATTGCGAAGAATACCAAAGAGATGCAGTGCCTTTTTTATGCCACAAACATGACTTCTCACGTAAGATTGAACCTTGATCACCTGTCCAAAGTTTCTCCCCTGTAAAGTTATTTTCTACCCCCTTTCACCTCCACATAGTCTAGTTTTTTGAGCCAATTTTTTAAGTGAGTGTTTGGATTTACCTCCTGCAAGGGAGGGGATATAGGCATCAATTACTTGCAATCATTTTCATTTTCGTAAAAGGATTTGTGTTTTCTCCCATGTTCATTTGCTTATTTAATCCTTTATTTATATAAAAACAAACACATGGATACATGTTTTATACTTTGGGTTATAACAAAAAACTTATGTTATTTATTTTGTTACTCGGGTTATTCCAGTTTTGGCCACTGGGGCCTGTTTCAGGTTGGCTGCATAAATATTTTAAAAGCCTACCAGGTGATTTTTAAGTGCAGCCATGAAAGAAAGCTGATTTATATGCAGCGGACCCATCTTTCTCAAAGTGTAGTCCCTGGACAAAAAGCTTCACTTGGGAATTTGATAGAAATGCGAGTTTTGGGGTCCCCACCTCAAATCCACTAAGTACGAGGTGGTAGAATCCAGGTGAACCTGAGGTGCTCTAACTTTTGAAAACTACCGAAGTCGATAATATTAGGCATACCCTCTAGCTTTTAATGACGGACTTAAAAAGTCTCCACAGCATCACTCCATAAAATGCCCGTGTAGTTTAAGATGAGCATCCCATTTTAGGTCTAGGGTTGCAAGGCTAGCACTTGCCAGTGGCCTAATTTCTCCCAGGCAATATGCACTGATTTTAGAAAACCTTGACAGAGAAAATGTCCCTGCCCTGACACAGAGCTCCCTCTCATCACCCGACAGCCATGAACAGAATAGGCACATGATAGAATGCCTTCCCCAAAATATGCCCCTTTTTTGTGATGCCATAAATATTGGTGGACTACTAATTATTAAAATGTGAAAAATTACTGTTAAGGAAAAGACCTCATCTAACCCCTGGCTTTTTTTATTATTCTCAAAGCAGAGACATTAACTTTTTCTAACTTATGCTTCAGGTGTTGAAAAGCTAATTCACAGCTCCCCAGCCGCCTACTTGTGGGGACAGCTTTCTTCTGCTAAGGCAGTAATTGCCTCACTGCTAGACTAAATTGCCCTGAAGAAGAAAGCATAGCTTTGCTTGCTTTATCTTGTGGGTTTAAAGCGGTGCCTACCCTTGCTTTGCATAAAAGCGATCTTCCCCTTCAGGTATTTTTACTCTAATCCCTGGGCCTCCTTTCAGCTGGGACTTGAGAAGCAAGGTTATGAAGACATACACTAACATGCAGTTTGTTTGCACTGGTAATGTTTTGGAAACAAGTCAGGGATTATCCTCCTGGGGGAAAGGGGCAGAAACTACCTTCACCGCTGCACGTTCATGGAGACAGCATGACAGATACTATGAATAAAAACTCACATTTAATTGGATGGGTCACTTAGCAACACTCGAATGAATCAGAGCATTAGATTTGATCACGCAGGCTAGACCTAAAACCAGAAAATGTAAGTATAACCTATTTTTCCCAGAACAAACCATGTTATAGGTAAAACTGGGTACATAATAAGATTAATAAGCAGTAATTTCAATACTTCTACTCTGAGATAATACACAGGATTGGGTTGTGAAATCAGACCTACAAATCTAACCAACACCACTACAGGGGTGTAGGGACTCAGGAGGAGCACGGGGACAGGGAAGGGCCTGGGACACCCAGGACAGCCAACCAGGTCCTTTTTCTCCTGCATCACACATGGGCCTCTGAGTCAGGGCGGTAAGTGAGGTCTCTAAATGAGATTCCTAGGGTCACCTCACACAGCAGGGGGCATTTAAATGATGAAATATTGCCATTTTATACCCCAGGGTAGTGGAGCTTAGGTGAAATTCTGTAGAGAGCTCTGTCTTACAAACCCAGAGGTTCTGGTTTATACATCATAGATAAACCTTTCACTGTGGACATCTCTCACTAAGGACATTCAGAAGTCAAGGCCCTCTCATCATAGAGTGTATTATTAGTCTATCTACTTGGAGGTTCAGGTGACAAGGAGATTGGACTGGGTGACATGTGTTTTCTTTTTACTTTCCTGTGAGGCAGTGCCCCGGTGAAGAGAGTGAGTGAATACAGGGCCAGCTGTTGTAACCTCCTCCTCCCTGTGGCTCAATCTGTTGTTGCCGGAACTCTAACTACCTCTACACACACACACACACACACACACACACACACACACACACACACACACCACTTAACACTCACAACGGACTTTGTCAGTTCTTCAGATAGACCAAGAAACCCAGAGGAGTGGGAGTCCTCTGTGGGATTTACAATGTTTTTTCCTTTGCCTCTAGCCTTCCACAGTGAGATCTGCTGCTGAACCTTCACAGGACCAGGGCACTGCCATCTGCACCCCTTGCAGAGCTTCTGTAGTCCATGATGCCTGACGCTCTGCACTGTTGGTGCCATAGGAAGGTGCCCCTCCCGCTGCTGCTCTGAGGGAGCAACACACTTCTTCCCTCTGTTGTCTTTCTCCGCCTGGGTTGCTATAAGTTTATTAACTGGTCTCCCTCTTAGTTCAAGTCCCTAGGTCTGCCTGTCTCTCACACTGCATCCAGATGTTCTTTCTAAAAGGCAAACGTGATTGTACCCTTCCCATGATGAGAAACTTTCCATGGCTGCTCAGTGCTGTCAGTATAAAAGCCCCAACTTCTAGTCTCTGGCATAATCTGGAGTCTGATCATGAAGTACCTGTCTTGCTCCACACTTGTCCACTTCCCCCAGATAACTCAGCTTTAGGTCAGCTCTTCCTTGTTTTCACAATTCTGCGCCATTCTAATTGCTGCTCCCTCTGAGTGGGGTGCTCTTTTCTCTCCTTTTTATCCCTGTTAGTCTTTCCATTTTGCATGGTTTGACTCAAACATCATCTTCTCTGGAACAATATTCCAACCCTCATATTCTAGAGTAGATACCCTTGCAGGAAAAAGGGCAAAATGACATATACTTTGGTACTTACGTATGTCTGTTCTCTGTCTCTTACTGTTGTTTGAGCAATCATTCTATGCTTTATTTGTTTACAACTTCATTGCCTGACATACGGAAAGACTAGACGGATGGATGCAATAAAGAGCATGGAGGGGAGATTCACCATGACAAGGATACACTCTTCCCAGGCTGAAAGGAGGGGTGTGTCTATAGAAAGATTGCTGGGAACTGGAAAGGTAACTTCAGGTGGCTCAAGCCTGATGAGGATATGGAGGTGGCGGAGTTGCTTGATGAGACTGAGTATTCGGTTAAGGACTTGAAGAGGAAGTTTGGAGGGGGCATGATCATGGGATAGGCCGCTGACTGGAGAGAAATAGAAGAGTTTAAGAGAAACAGTGTTCCATGGAGGCAGATTGCAAGTGGTAACATTGTGGGGCAGCAGGGGAGTTGAATGACTCTGCAGTGATTGCAGTGATATTCTGTTGACTTTGCATACAGTGTGTAGAGGAGGTGACACATCCTGGGGCTGATGCAGGGAAGGGATCTGGGGAGCTTGCATGGTGGACCTACAAAAGGCTGAGGGAGTTGAGGAGGTCGATAAGACAAAGGTTGAAATCATGGCCTGGGGAGATTTGCCCTGAGGAGGAAGGATGGGAAGTCAAGGAAGTTGTGGAAGCATTTGGCATCCTTGGCTTTTACTATGGTTTAAACAAAATAAGCTTTCATTGCCTATAAGAATTGTAAGACTCCCAATTTAAGATGTGTCATTCACATTCATGTCAGAGGTCTGCTTTGAATGTCAGAAGGAATAACAAGACTTTATTCCATGGGTGGGAGTAATGGGGGAGCTGGAACTAAATTAGTTCTCTCTACAAAAATTGATAAATCTTTAAAATTTGGTTGTTTTTTGGCTATCTGGGTATCATCTGGAACAGAAAGGTAAAAAATTAATGAAGCTAATTTTCTGTTCAGAGTTACCTTCTTTGATTTCAAATATTTTCAGTTCTCTTGTCTCTTGGGCTAATTGATGTTATAGACAAGGTCTGTAGCTGCTAAATTGCTTGCCCAACACACTGTTTAGCAAAAGATTAAAAGCTAATTGGATCAAAAATTTCACAGGAAAAACACCAAGATGAAACATCTCTCTGTTAGGCACATCCCCGGAAGGAACACTGGGATTAAGTGAGCCACAAATAGTACATGACGACCTCACCAAATGCCACGTTACCGACTCTGACTAAGACAGTTATATAATAAGGAGACGCTGCTTTGCTTGTGTTGAAAGAAAAAAAAAAGAACTGTTCAGACTCTCCCATCTCAGATGCCAGACAATCTGAATTGTTTTAATCCTCATAAATAGGTTGATTTTGATGTGATCATTGGGGGTTTTTTACAATCTTTATATGCCCAAGGCATTTTTTATTATTGGAGACCCCCCCTCCCCATCCCACGTTATACTAAATAAATTAAAATGTGGAGAGGGCCCATGTAAATTCCAATTTGCATATTTATTTCTGTAATAATGATTAGCTATTTAGTGAACGTGATACATATCATCACAATTTAACTGAAATACTTATTGCTTTTAGTTTTGCAGTATTCTTTTATTATTTTGTAGCTGGTAATACTTTTCCAAGTCTCAAACATTTTGTTGGCCTTCAGAAAGTTCACCAATGACAGGCACTGTGCCTGATGCTACTAGCGGATGAGAGACTGAGTGTAGTGGGGGAGGCTGAATTCTTTGAGGAGATACTGTAAGACCAAGTCAAGGTCACTCAAAAAGTGTTCAGATCCAAGCTTTGTATCTAATCCATGCGACCCAGGCAAGACCCTTTGTCTCCTTTTCAGTTTCATTCACCAGGGCCACCACCAATGTTTTTTTTTTCTCAGCTTTTAGTAGAAACATAAATAATAGGGCAAATACAATAAAGTAATAACACTTATGAAATATCAGATTGTTATGGGAACAAATAAAAGGGGCAGGAAGTTCAAGAAAGTCATTTTGTTCCCCTCAGTGAAAATATGGTTAATGTTTTGGTGTTTGTTTTTTTTTCCAGATTTTATATGGGGAATCAAATAAGATTAAATCAGATAACTTTCATACTTTATAGTACTGTACAAACAACACAGAATTGGAGTCAGAAGAGTTGGTTTTAAATTCCAGGTTGTTCCTCAGAATGATGTGGAGAAATTGCTCAGTGTATGTGGACCTCAGTCTCCACATCTCTAAAAGGGGGATGTGTTGAATTGAATAGTACCACCCCCCAATTTATATCTATCTAGAACCTGTGGGTGTGGTCTTATTTGGAAATAGGGTCTTTGAAGATATAATCAAGTTAAGATAAGGTCATACTGGAATAGAGTTGACACTCATTCAAGAACTGGTATTTTTATAACATGAGGAAAATTTGAACATGGACATATAAGAGAAAAGGGGGAAGCTATTAGAATGATACATGTATAGCCCAGGAATTCCAAAGATGGCCAGCAACCAACAGAAACAAGAAGAGGCAAGGAAGGATTCTTCTCTGTGCCTTTGTGGGGAGCATGGCCTTGTCGACACCTTGATTTCTGGCTGCTAGCCTCCTGAACTGTGAGAGGATACATTTTTGTTGTTTTAGGTCACCCAGCTTGTGGTAATTTATTCTGGCAGCCCTAAGAAACCGATACAAAGGGTATAATTGAACTTACCTACCTCACTGTGGTACAATATCACGTCTAGTGAGGGTCTGACCCAGTAGAATGGGGGTTAAGCAGGTTCAGCCACTAGGGTCCAACATCCAGAAGATTGATTTTGGAGCAACCATACCACCTTACAACACCCCTGTCTGCCTTGGTCGCCGTGTGTTATCCTTCTCACTTCTAATTTTCCTCTCCCAGCTTCCAGTCACCCTTCTATTCATTGACTTATGATTTATAACTTCCTTTTCTAGGTTAATATCGCATAGGCTAAGAATCAGTGATTTGATTTTTTTGAATTGACCTTCAGAGTCTCTGCCAATATCTTCCTTCATTGTCCCAGTGGGCCAGGGTAGTCATCCCAGGTGAAATCATAAAGATGAAAGCACAGATAATATTGTGAAGCCCTGTGTATTAGTTATTTGGAAAAAAAGTTAGCCACATCTAAAGTGAAAAAGGAAGTAACGTGCAGAATGTGCACCATGTACACCTATGCAGAGACACAGTGGAACAGGCACTGGCTTGGATTCAGGTCCCAACACTGCATGTGGCTAAGGTGGCCATGTCACATTGGCACCTGAACTTACAGATCTGTAAAATAGGGGGGAAGGGAGGTAGGGTTTATCAAGGCATTTTAAAGAACACCACTTAGTAGTTTTTCCTTATCATGTCAATAAGCAATTTTTTTCCATATTATTTTTCATTGATTATATTGTGCTTAACTTCATTGTTTTGTATAATCATTCTGTAAAGACTTTTAAATTTTATTTTAAATTTTAAATGTGATGTCATTGAGATTATTATTCAAAATTATATCTTGCAGAGAAGACCTTGAAATCACCTCAAAATACCTTGCTTTTAATCTAAATCTTGACTTTACCATTTACTGATTTACCCTAATCTTCAGTAAAAAGAGAATAAAAATACAGGTAATAGGTACCCTTACTCAGTATATATGACTATCTGATGAGCTAATATATAATGAAATGACTTGCTTACTATGAATAGCAATGTCTGTTATCATGGCCAAAAGGTTTATTCCTGGCTTAATTCTAAGGTAACAACAACAATAAGAATTATAGCTAATACTTTTTGTCAAATAGCACTTCAGATTTATTTACCTGTTTAATGTTCATTGTAGCATGTGATCATCCTATTTTAAAAGTGGAGAAACTGAGGCGCAGAGACTTTACCAAGGGCACACACAACTAGAAAGTGCTCCTACATGGAAGATGAACCAGGTTCAGTAGCGCTCTTAAGCAGTACACTAAAAGTCGTAGGATTCAGATACCTCTTAGCTGTAGTTTCATGCCCTGTGTTTTAAAAACATATGTGTCTCTTTAAGGAAATAAACAGTGAACCACAGAGGAGATCACTTCAAAATGTAAAACGAGCCCATGGAACATTATTGCCACTGAGTCTAAAAGTGTCAGTTTTCTCCTGAAGAATTGGGTACATGAAGAGACACATATAAATCTACTGTCTGCAATGGTTGCGTTCTCAAGCATAGGAGTCAAGAAAAGAGCCGAAAGAGCAGAAAGGGGTCACCAGGACTTAGATCACAATTCCGTGCCCTGATAAATTCTCTGTAATGCAAAAAGCACAGACATCCAGTGGAAACGACCAGTGTGAACTTTGAAAGCCAGTCTGCATCATTTCAAGTTTCCTGTTTGCCACCCTCCATTTTTCCAGAGAAAACCTTCCAAATTGAAAGGCAGCGAGGGGAGGAAGAGCTGTAAAGAATGGGATTGCTCCAATCCCAGGTAGGAGGGAGGAAGGGCTCTAAAGGCAACCCCTAAACTACATTATAGAATTATTATTCCTATATATTATGTCTACCTCTCTTTCTGGCCCCCAGCAACCCCTCTTCCATATACACATGTGCACCAGTATCATTCATCACTCATTATTATTTCATCTGCATAGATAACTGAACTTGTTGCTGCCATAAAAGTAAAGGAACAGACTTTTAAAATTGCTGCATGAAGGAGCTCTTCTATATCGGTGCCATTAAATTAAGTTTCTGCTTTGGATAATGCATAAAAATGGCATGTGAATTTTTTTCCCCTTGGGTGACTCATTTTGTTTGAACTCCAAGGCAATTCCTCAGAAATAGGAAGAGGCTATTTAAAAATGAGTTGAGAGATTGTCATTTAAAATTCATTTTTTTAAAGTGAGAAGATACTCTCTTCTAACACCAAATGACAGAAATTTGAGAATCCTAAACCCAGCTGTCTCAAAGGTATCACCTTTAAAAAGGAAATTTAAGAAATGTTAAGTAGCCTTTTTAAAAGCAATTTGAAGGAAGTGGAGGAAAGAGAATTAAAAAATCTTAATTTTTAAGTGAAAAATTATACCTTTCCTTACATGAAGAGTTTCTTGGTACCTTTGTCTTATATGACACTTAAGAAATTATGAGCATTCTACAGCAAAATGTAATACCTCTTTTAAAAAATTATAACATAAACCATGGTCACTATATCTTAAGTGGACAGTATTATAATAGTTGTACCTTTTTATTAGACTTTCAGTTCCTTGAGATAGTCTGATGGCAGGGCTAAATGTTAAAGGTCACCAATAGAATTCATATTATACAATTTTTCTTTATCAAAATCTATTCACTTTTTCTTTCAAAATATAATTTATTTTTTAAATCATATATTAGTGATTATGCTATCATGATTGTCCCAATTTTTTCCTCTTTGCCCCCTTTCACTCAGCACCCATCACTCCCTCAAGCAATCTCCACACCATTGTTCATGTCCATGGGTCATGTTATAAGTTCTTTGGCTACTCCTTTGCCTATACTGTACTTCACATCCCCATGGCTATTCTGTAACTACCACTTTGCACTTCTTAATCCCCTCACCTCTTCACACATTCCCCCACACCCTCCTCCTATCTGGCAACACTTAAAACACTGTCTGTATCCATGATTCTGTCTCTGTTCTTCTTGTTTCCTTAGTTTGTTTTTGAGATTCAGTTGTTGATAGATATGTATTTATTGCCACTTTATTTTTCATAGTTTTGATCCTTTTCTTAAATGAGTCCCTTTAACATTTCATATAATAATGGTTTGGTGATGATGGGCTCCTTTAGTTTTTTCTTGTCTGGGAAGCTCTTTATCTGCTCTTCAACTCTAAATGATATCTTTGTTGGGTAGAGCAATCTTGGCTGTCTGTTCCTGCTTTTCATGACTTTGAATATTTCTTGCCAATGCTGTCTAGCCTGCAAGGTTTCTTTTGAGAAATCAGCTGATAGCCTTATGGGAACTCTCCTGTAGGTAACTAACTGCTTTTCTCTTGCTGTTTTTAAGATTCTCTCTTTATCTTTACTCTTTGGCATTTTAATTATGGTGTATCTTGGAGTGGACCTCTTTGCATCCATCTTGTTTGGTATTCTCTGTGTTCTGTAGACTTCCACGTCTATTTCTGCCACCAAACTAAGGAAATTTTCTTTCATTATTTTTTTCAAATAGATGTCCAATTTCTTGTTCTTTCTCTTCCCCTTCTGCCACCCCTATGATGCAAATGTTGAACCTCTTAAAGTTGTCCCAGAGTCCATTTACACTATCCTCATTTTTTTGGATTCTTTTTTCTTCTGTTGTTCTGATTGATTGTTTTTTGCTTCCTTATGTTCCAGATCATTGATTTGATTCTCAGTTTCATCCACTCCACTGTTTTTTTCCTTGTAAATTATTCTTTATTTCAATTAGTGTATCGTTTGTTTCTGACTGGATCTTATTTATGCTGTTGAGGTATTCACTAACTTGCTTGAGTGTCCTTATAACCAGTGTTTTGAACTCTGCATCTGGTAGATTGCTTGTCTCCATTTTGTTTAGTTCTTTTTCTGGAGTTTTGATCTGTTCTTTCAATTGGTCCATGTTTCTTTGTCTCCTCATTTTGGCAGCCTCCCTGCATTTGTTTCTGTGGATTAGGTAGAGCTTCTATGACTCCCTGTCTTGATAGCATGGTCTAATATAGAAGGTTTCCTGTAGGGTCCAGTGGCACAGCTTCCCCTATCACCCAAGCTGGGTACTCGAGGTGTGCCTTTCATGTGGGCTGAGTACACCTTCCTCTGGTAGTTGAGTCTTGATTGCTGTTGGCAGGTCAGTGGGAGAGATTTACCTAGACCAGTCAGCTGCAAGGATCAGCTGTGAACACTGATCACCAACCTCTACCCTCCATGGAGGATCAGCTGTGCAGAGGAGCGTGGTGGTGCTCCCATGTAGTCTGTAGCTGTCCACTGGGTGTATAGGCCCTGGGGTTTCCTGGATAAGGCAGGCCAAGGTCCGCCTCCACCAGTGTTCTGTCTGGGGTCACCCTACATAAGCTATTATGCAATCTGCAGATTACTGTGACTTGTGCAGGCTTGGAGTTTCCTAGGCAAAGCCAAAGTGTGATCCAAAGCTGGCTGCTGCTAGACAGCACCTAGGGCCACTTAACAAGAGGTATGGGGGCTGCGAGCTCACTAAGATCAGCTCTTGTTTGTTTGAGAGGATTTAGGAAGTTATGAAGCATTAGCCAAGGCTAGCCATTCATACGGAAAAGCCACTGTTAACTGCTTGGGTGGGCCCATAAATTGGGTAGGATGGAGATTCAGGGGATCTCCAGGGCAGGGCAAACAGTGTTAGCCAGGTTGATGGAGTCTCAGATATGGTACCTGCTTGATGGCTCTGTGGCTCTGTGGATAGAGGCTTCAGAAAAGGGACAATGGTCTCTGTCAGCTTTTCTGTCTGGGAGAAAGCTATCCCCTAGCTCTTGCCTTGATGCCATATACGTCAGTTCTTCTCTGTATGTCACTGGTGCCTTTCAAGCTGCTGCCCCAGTGCTGGAGCTCAGGGGAGTAAGTCTGAGTAAGTCTGTGTGTGGGTTCTGTAAGAGGAATTGCTTGGGACTCTAGAAGTTTCTTGTAGTGACTAAATCCCTGCTGGTTTTTGCAGTCAGATGTTATGGGGACTTATTTCCTGCCACTGGAACCCTGGGCTGGTAGACCTGATGTGAAGTGGGACTCCTTGCTCCCAAGATATCTCTCCCGAATTTTTATCAACCACATGTGAGCATGGTACCAACTCATTCTGTATCTCCACATCTCTGGCTCTCCCACCCGCCTGGAAGTATGTGGTTTCTTTAACTCTGTAGTTGTCAGGCTTTCACTCAGCTTGATTTCTGATGGTTCTGAGTGATGGCTGTTCAACAGTTCAGTTGTAATTTTGATGTGGTTGCATGAGGAGGTGAGCTGTGTTTACCTATGCCATCTTGACTGGATGTCCAAGAGCAGTCTTCTCAAAATATAATTAAAAAAAAAAGTTCCTCCAAGGAATGTCTTGGACAACTGGGAGGACTTCAGATTCCTACCATCTTCCAGCTCCATCCCACACACACTTTTCCAACTTCCCCCACTTGCTCATGAAATTATTCCATATCATTCCTATCATTTTATTTGATCTGTGTTAAAATAGAAATGTCTCCACATGGAGTGAGTCTTTAGGTGAATGACTTCCCAACTGTTTAAAACATTTTTTTTTAGCTGCACAATTCAAAGTTCAAAGTCATTCTTTTCTGGCACTTACACTAGGAGCAGATCAGGTAAGAGAAGACTGGGGAGATATATGAGGAATGTGCCAGGTCACCAACTTTTGGTGACCTCCTATCCCTGAGTCCCAAGCAGAGGCCTGAGAGCCCATGTTCAATCCTAGGTTTTCTGAAGGATTCAGTCTGTGCAGATTACAGCACAATGTGCTTACATCCTTTTCTATCTGTGGCAGGGATCCTTGTTTTTTCCAATCATTCTGGAAATTCTGGAGAAGGTTAAGTATTTACATGTTTCTCTTAGTCACCTCTAGCTTCAAACACCCACTTCCTCTGAATTTATTCCATTTGTGCATCATTTCACCTTTGTTTGCCAGCTGTTCAGGAGTACCTGTTGTGACCTAGACCTGCATCTCAGATCTGGTTCCTCTATTTCCACATATACAGATAATACACGATGTGGGTGGCCCTATAACACAATAATGTGAGCAGCTTAAGAGTGAATATTAGATATCTAAGATTTTACAAGTATCTCTGTCATTCTGTCAACTTGGCTGCTGGCTTTTATCCAGTCCTCTGTTTTTCCCTTCTTCTACCTCCTCAGTTCTTCTTTCACCTCACCACATCATTTCTTAGAAAAAGTAGTTTAGTTGGCTTTCTCCTACCTATTCTTAGTGTTTTCACCTTTCTCAGACATTAAACCAAAGATATAATTTTCTTAGAGGGACTTCTGGTGCCAGCTTATAAAACAATATCCTTTGTAACTTACCACTTAATTCTGCGTTAGCACAAATAAAGCATCACAGAACTTAGGGTGGCACAGAGAAATGGAGAAAGCTCCTAGGAGAATGGAAGTAGAATGTATGCAGGTGGGGGAAGACACAAAGGAGGAGAAGTTATAGGAAGGAGATGAATGACATTGATACAAACATCCCACATGGCACAATATGGCTTAGACCTGTGCCTGCTCCCTACAATGGCTCTCCATTTGCTATCTCCATTAACTCAAGTTCTTGATTCTAGATTGTTTTTTTAAATGAGAATTGTGGCATTACAAATTTTTCTGTTACTGCCTACAGATTTCCAAATGTTGCCTTTCAGAATTACTTTTTTTTTTACCACCTCTCCACCAGCTAATAATATTTTCTCTCTACATATTCTTGCATTAATGACTCAGGATCATAACCTCCTGTGAATTGTGTATTATTAAATCTCTTTTTCAGCAGCTGAGATTAGAATAAATAGAAGTTAATAAGTTGCAGAGAGTCACAAAATGAGTCATTAGAGTCAGGGACAGAATTCAGACACTGAAACCTCAAGTCTTGTGTCTCAATAGACCTGCTGGCTTCATATTAATTCAACTGACATCCATAAAAGCTGAATCACACTGTCCTCTTCTGTGTCATTTTTCCTGCTCAGGCAGGATTCTCTGCCTTCAATGCTTCTTTCTCATTCCATTATCTATCATCTATCTATCTATCATCTATCTATCTATCATCTATCTGTCTGTCTATCTATCTATCTATCTATCTATCTATCTATCTATCTATCTATCTATCATCACCTAACTATGATCTAAATGACTTTTATTTTTATATATTTTTATATTTTTTATTGTTGTTCAAGTATAACTGCCTCCATTATCCCTCCCCTACCTCCCACCCTCAATCCTTCCCATCTTTGGCTTTGTCCATGGGTCCTTTATACATGGTCCTTGATGGAAGTTTACAAACATTCCTAGGACTTTCCATTTTACATAAAGATTGAATGCCAGTCTTTTCAAAGAAGTTGAAATGATCCCATAAATAACAAAGTAATTTATTATTTTTCCTGCAAGCTGTTCACATGAATTCTTTTCACTTAAGCCCAGTATTGGGTGCTTTTTACCTTAGGTTACTTGAGCTAAAGGCTCTTTTCTTGAAAAAAAAAGTTTGGAAAGAAAAATGAGAACATTAGTCTTGGGAATCTTCAATACTTGGGAAAGGTAAGGAGGAAAGGACTTTTGAATTAGAAAATAACCATACTCAAAAGTGCCAACAGTCAAGGTTTGCCAAATCCAAAAACTTGCATGGAGACTTATTTATTTTGAACCACTATTTCCATTTGCTATATTTCCCTAAAGAGTATTATATATCAATGCATGTCCTTATTAATCAGGAAGGAAATTAAATGACTGGCTTTGGAAAGTGGTATTGGAAAAAGTGTTCAAGGTAAGAGCAAGAGATTAAATGCACATAGCTAATGAGATGATGTGAAATAAGACATCTACTGAGAGAGGCTCCGATGGTGAAAAGAGGGGACTAGAAGTCCGACGACCTGGTTATTCTTGTGATAATCAACACGTGGTAGTCATGGATACCAGGTCAGACAAATATTCATTGTGAAGTTCATATTACATAATGGATGGAAAAGAATCATAAACCCTATAAAGTCCATGGCATGGCTTCATCTTCAATGAGCTAATACCAGTGTGATGCCAAAGGATGCCTTGTAAGTTAGGCAAGTTCATTGCCCACACAGCACCTCACCAGGTAGGGTTACCAGACAGAATATAAGATGCTCAGTTTAGCTTGAAATTTAGATAAGCAATTAATATATTTTTTCATATAACTACAACCCAAATTATTTGTTATTTATCTGAAAAAAAATTTAACTAGCATTCTCTATTTTATTTGCTGACTCTTGCAACCCTGTTGACCAGGGAAATGTACTTGGTTCAGAACAGACTGTCAAGATTGCAGCTCAAAATCTGATGCTGTTGGTACAGACAGTAGGCCAAGTCATTTATTACTTGTTAGAATATAGTTGTCAAGAGAACCAGATATCCATTATAAGCTATCTATACATTTTTCCCCTGGAGGCAAGTTAAATATGAAACCTTTTAAAACACCTAATGGTATCTTAGTAAGCAAGTTCTCCCCCCTTATAGGGATGCCAATCCAATGAAATGTCAGGTTAAACTCCCTGGGACGGGCACTACTAACATTTGCTTCTACAATTCTTTTTTTATTTTCTCAGTGTCCATGGATGATTAACTCACCTATCCTCTTCTGACTGACACATTATATTTTATATTTAAATGACTACTTAACTGAGTATAATCCATTCTTACCTATCATAGAACAAATCTGTCTCTTCAGTTTGATTCTATATGTCTCTGCTTGATCTGTTATATCTTGACTTTAAACTTTAACCTTAAACATTAATCTTATTTTGCAATATTTAATTATCATGGTGGTAACCTTCCTCTGGTCCATATACTGAGAAAAGATTCCAGGTACATTAATAAAAGGCTCACCAACATGGAAGGGTACTTTTTTATTGGTTCAAAGAACATATAAAGAAAAAAGGGATATTTTTGAGAATTTAAGATTTTTTTTTCTGGCTGACTTACTACTATAGGAAGTAAATTAAGATGACCTTTAAATAGACTAGACAGACTCAGCAATATAATAAGTAGTTGCATATAAGTCAACACCCCTTAATAAATAGTTTACAGCAGAGTCCCTATGACCCCAATTTCAAACTCAGAAAACAGTTCCAGTCATGAGCAAAAAGATGAGTAACAGTTTCTTTAGAAGTCTTGCCAAAGCAAACCTCGTGCATCAAAGTGGAATAAGTAGTGGCCTCCTGAATTGCAAGGTCTTCAAGGAAATTAGGAACAGTGGGTTTATTAAGTAATCTTCTCCATAACGGGAAAGGCATTATTTTTCTGGGTGTTCCTGACAGGCAATTGAACTAAAGGACAAATTCACTCAATAGACAAAAAAGACACGTCATTAGAACCTCTGAGTGAACCTGAGGGTTGTTCACGTATCTTTGGATCGTTACCTTAAATTTAGCCATCCACACAGTAAGGGTTAGATTTCAAAAATGGAGACTGTTTTTCTGCTTTAATGTTATCCATATGTCCCAAAATAATTCTTAATTTATAAAGAAGAAAGGATTCTAAATTATTATCAATTGATAGTACACATTTACAAAGTGTTATATCTGAAGAAATGAGAAATAAGAGCTACTTAAAAGAAAATTCTAATTCAAGAGAAAAATAGTTGCAAATAAATGAACTTTTTTAATTATAGAGAATTTTGAAATGTATTCTCAGTAGACTGGAACAATCGATGTTGTCTGTATAGAGGTCGCACTTCACTCTTACAAGGTTTAGGCAACTCAGAACTTCACACAAAAAGCATTTCATTGTGTTGCCCATGTCTGATTTAATATCCTATAGGGAAAAAAAAAGAGGGAATATCTCTCATGGGAAAAGAAAAAAGACTTTCAACTCTTTTACAGTATTAAAGAATATGGACATTGGAGGGATTATTCACTTTACAGATATTTCCTGAGCGCCTGTTATCCGCCAGACACTGTGACAGAAGTTGGGAATGCAGAAGCAAACCACGTTGTCAGGGTTCTTTGCCTTATGACTTCACTGCTGAGCACTCTGCTGCCCAATACAGTAGCCACTAAGTCACATGTGAATATTAAACTTAAATAAAATTTACAATTCAGTTCTTAGGTCATGATACTCACATTTTGAGGGTTTGATATTATAAAACGTTTTCATTATCACAGAAAGTTCTATTATGTAGCCTTGGTAATGAGAGAACCAAACAGTAATAAAATCACCAAACAAATATATTATTATAAACTGTGATAAATATTCTGAAATAAAAGATGAAGGTGCTCAAAAAGCATTTATAAAAGACTTTGTTGAATAAAAAATATTTTATTCAAAATAATTTTCAACTCTGAATAAAAGATTTAATGAAGGAAACAGTTCCTAAACCCCTGGGTTTTATAGACCCACTGAGAAGGGACTGAGTAGTGATACAGAATCTAACTGTTCACATATGTCGATGAAGCAGATCCCAAAATAACAACTTCACTTGCTACTAACTCAGTAGCAGTTTTCTGTATTTTACAAACAATATTATGTCCAACTTAATATCATATTTGTTTCTCTGCACAATATTGCCCTACTTTTAATCCCCATCCCCTCAGCATGTGTATACCAATTAACCTATGTAGTAAAAGCAACCTTGGCTTAATGTCTATAGAATTTTGCCAACGCTTTAGTTTAGAGTTCTATTGTAAAAAATAACCTGCTGAACCTTATTTGATATCCTAGGCTTTACTGGGGAAATAAATGAAAGTATTAGAAGATGATACCTGTTCACCTACTAGGAAACTTTGAATGACAGATACAATCCACATATACTTAGGAAAGCACATTTTCTTCTTATTAACCTGAAGGGGTAAGCCTTTTACACCAACAAAGTCCTTTATTTAAGTCAACACATAATTTTAACTGAATTTGGCAAATAAATGTGAGTCAAATCTGCTTGCTAATAATTGTTCCTCATTTGTGAACAAGGAAAACACGTTCAAATCTTGACTGAATGTAAAAATTTATTATCTAACTCTTAACCAGCATTATGTAGACACTTTTTATGGTCAGTATATACTCAATCATTCTTGCTTTTGCTATTTGATATAAAGTGAATTGGGTTGCCAATCATTTCTGAACACTAATCTTACCTCAGCTATAAACTGAGTTATGGTTTAATGTAATATATTTTACAGTGTCCGTGTCTTTGATGCCTCAAAAGAGAGACATGAATAATTTAAAACTATTTTTCTCAATGTATATTCATTGAGCAATAATATTAGAAAGGTAGAAGATTTGGGAAGTTTAATTGTGTCATACAAGTATAACATAAAATCTACTCTTATGTCAATAGGAACACATATGTATGAGGTCTCTCTGGAAGAAGTTCAGACATTGTTAATATAACAAGAACAGTTTGCGAGATGTGGATGTAACCTGGCAGCCAAGTAGAGTGGACTGGGATGTGTTTGTATGAACAATGATGACTTTACTATACTTGTCAGTGGGGGCCGTAGACACCATTGAGTGAGCATGTGTACTGTGTGGCCGTCACATTCAAAATA
Source organism: Mormoops blainvillei (assembly GCA_004026545.1). Classification (NCBI taxonomy): domain Eukaryota; kingdom Metazoa; phylum Chordata; class Mammalia; order Chiroptera; family Mormoopidae; genus Mormoops; species Mormoops blainvillei. Next base: position 230,012 of record PVJD01000502.1, on the reverse strand, counting down.
ACTGAGCAAATAGAGCTACGAAACTGCATCAAATTTTGTGAAGCTTGAACATTCCTCCATGGGAACCATTTGGATGATTCAGAGGGCTGCAGTTGTGGGCAGCTGGTGACTGGCAGCTTCATCATGACAACATGCCCGCTCATGCATCACGTCTTGTGTAGAGTTTTTTCACGAAACATCAAATCACCCAGGTGGCTCAGACCCCCATAGCCTAGATTTGGTGCTCTGAGACTTCTGGCTTTTCCCAAAACTAAAATCACCTTTGAAAGGAAGAGATTTCAGGCTGTGGATTCAGGAAAATACAATGGGCAGCTGATGGCGACTCAGAGAACTGTGTGAGGTGCTACGCTGAAGTGAACTGAGGCGTCATTTTCCTATGTAATGTGGCTTGCATCTTGCATCTTGCGTCTTCATCAATAAATGTCTCTGTTTTTCATACCACGTGGCTGGATACTTTCTGGACAGACTTCATGTGTACAAGATGCAAAAGACAGAAAATCTGCCTCTCAGGCTCGGCCTCTAGAATTCAGACAAATTACAAATCTCGTCAGCTCTTCCTAAAGGCTTAGCACTTCCTTCATTGCAACATTTGACAAATTGGGATCAACAAGATGGACCTGTAGTTACTTTTCAGAGAGCTATTTATTCTGTGTTGTGAAATCTGACAAATGATGGAGGGCACTACAGAGGCTCAGCTGTTCAGTGAAAATAAAAGAATTACCATTCCAAAGGAGGAATTGCTCTCACTACACATAAATATTAGTCTTGTATTGAAATCCATATAAAATACAGACCTAATTGCAAATTTACCCCTTATTAGTATCTCATAAACATTAAGAGAATTGTAGATGATCTGTCCTTTGAGAAGCTTCCTTAAATACAGTACTTAACCAATTCAGCATTAAAAAAGAGATTTAATACCAAATATCGACTTCAAATCAAATGCTGTATAATAAGATTTTATGAGAAACTAGCTAAAGAGGTCATTTCAATTACAAATTCAAATTCTCATAGTAGAGACCCTGGACTTACTCTGTATTTTTCCTTCTCTGTTCTTTTTATATCTATTACTCAGCCAAAAATTAATTTTAGATTTTCAGAAACATAGCTATTATATATCCAAAACTTAAGTCAAGCAGGCCAGGTTTCAGCTATATTGTGTCTATGGAACATGCTCCAGAGATAGAGAATGCACAAGGTAGGGGAAGAGCCAGGGAAAGCCCAAAGGCTATGAAACAGCTGAGACTTCTGAGATCCCTGAGCATGCCAGACCAGGCTTTTATCTGCCAGGAAGATGTCTGTTGGGAAGAACCTGGAGGGACCCGTTGAGGAGGATGCTGATCTCCCACCCCTTTCCTTATGTGCTGAGATCCTATGACAGTGTATACAGGACCAAAGGAAAAAAAATTGCAAGCTTGGATCCAGGGAAGGGAGGTAGGTGTCAGACAGGAGGGGTGGTTTCTAATATGATATAGGAAGGAGACACAGATACTTCAATTTCCTAAGATAGAGGAGCAGAACTAAATAGTGACTTAAATAAAAGGGCTGTATTTATGGGAAAGGTGCTTTAATAAATGAAGAGTGCAAGGAAACAAACATTTTTAAGACCACAGGATTTGGAGTTAGAAATACCTGAGTTCAAATTACAGATCTATCTTGTAGCAACTATGTGAAAGTGCTCAATTTACTTAACATCTCTAACTCTCAGTTTTCCCCTGTATTGAAGAAAATAACAGTATCATGAACATGGCATTGTTGTGGGCTATAAATATACTGTTATATAAAAAGCACTTAGGAGAGGACTTATCTACTGAACTGATATAGTAGTAGTAATGGAAGCATTAGGAATAATTTGCCAACATAAGGGTGAATATTTTCCCCTTTTATTACTGGTTCATCATTTGCTCATTGGTTCATCATTTGTTCATTTGCTCATCACTTTTTTCATTTGCTCATCATTTATTCAGTGACCAGACTGAGCTAAGTGTTGGGAGTGTGAAGGCACATTAAAATACACTTATGTGTGAGAGACTAGCCATCCTGTACTATGGACTAATGTGTCACTGATTAAGTATACTGGTAATTTCCAGGCTGTGAAAGAAAAATGCGTAGTGATCCTGGGGGCTAGGAAGAGTGTGGTCAATTTTGTTAGACAAGGGAGAGGGGTTAAGGCAAGGCTTCCTAAAGGAAGTGCATATTTGAGCTGCAAACTGGCAAATAAAAAGACATTTACTCTGTAGAAGGAGTAAGAGATATTTCAGATGGGCCTGGTAGGATCTTGGGATTGGGATCAGAGCATCCAGAGACATAAGAGATATTCAAAGGATAATAGAAGCCGTAGAAGTGGAAATCAGGAAAGCAGAGAAATTCCCTGGCAAAAACAGATGACCAAGCTGCTACAGTCATGCCTTAGACACGAAACAGAGAAATTAGAACCTGATGTTCCTGCCATTTTACTAGTAGGTTTCCAACTCCAATGAGCTATGTGACATTAGAATGCATTTAATCACTATAAACCTCTACTTCTCTGTCTATAAAATTAAGCTCAACTACCCACCCTACAGAGTGATTGTGATGATTAATTAGGTGCTATATGTAAGGGACTTAGCAAATCCTAAGTGTTCAAAATTATTGCGAATATACCCTTATAACCAGAAAAACATGCTGTGACTCAAATGGCTGGCAAGCAAGAAGGCAAGAGTGAATCCTGAGTGTGAAGGACTAGGGGGGAAGAGAAGCAGGCTGGCTAGGGAGGGCTCTGAAGTAGAGGAATGAAAGTGGGGAAAGCATCAAAATCATAATGTTCAAAGTAGGCTTGGCTACATAATTTTCAGGAGTCAGAGCAAAATGAAAATGTGAGCCCCTTGTTTAAAACGCAGAGAAAAGTACCATTAGAGACCCTAAAATATGATGCTTTTACTTTTAAAACTACTTTACTACATATATAACATCATGGGGTGATGGTCATGCATGAATAACGACATAATGTGGTTCCTACATTTATCATAAGATTTTTTTTTGGCTTACTTTTCTGCAAATTCTTTTATTAAGTCATTAAAATATATACTTTATACAATTTTATTTTCAAATGATATAATTTAAAATTATATCAGTGCTCTTGTCAAATGCAATCATAAATGATTTTTGATAATTTTTAATTTTCAGAAGGTTCTTCTGATACAACTTATTTTATTTTGATGCTTCAAAATAAAGATTTTATTTATTTATTTTTGGAGAGAGAGGAATGGAGGGAGAAAAAGAGGGAGAGAAACATAGATATGAGAGAGAAACGTCGATTGGTTGCCTCTTGTACATGACCCAACAGGGGACCGAAACCTGCAACCCAGACGTGTGTTCTGCCTGGGAATGGAACCAGTGACCTTTCGCTCTACAGGTCGATGCCCAACCAACTGCGCCACATCAGTCAGGGCTGATGCAACCTTTTTAAAGGTTGTGACAACTTTAGGATCTTTTCTGATAAATTATTTTGTAATATCAGTGTTACTACCTATAGAGCTCATGATTCTTTTAGAACAGTTTTTCTAAAGAGATTTAGCTCCTCATACAAATCATTTTTATTTAAATACGAATTTAGTTTTAAATATAAATTTATACAATGGCATTTTAGTTTCCTGTGACATTTGTTATAACTTATTATACAAGTTATCAAAGATGGCTTCATGATTTGTATAGAGTAGAATTCAAAACACCTGTTTTTCATTCGATTGTTATATCTTCAGTCTTGAGGAAAAATGAATTATAAAATTATCTTCCATGTTAAAATTAGTTCAATCAAATTTTCATATAATAGTATTCCTTTCTTTCAAATGCAACAGTTACACTGACTTTTTATTTCTAAGCTTCTGGATATTTGCTTTGCAATGTTGAGGTTGTTTCATAGCCAAAGATTCTAAACTCTTTGAAGAATTCTAATAACTCCCTGAGTTATTTACTCCCTGAGTAATTGACACATGCATTGTCTGTATACATGTGTTTATTTTGTAATAATTTGCTGACAAAGTTGAGCGCCCAAGCATCCGCAGTTCCTGTCACTGTGCAGTCTGGAGAATTAATATTGGTCCAGATGCTGTGGGGACAGGCTCCAGGACTGACTCCCCCTGGGAGTCCCAGTGCTGCCCCCGTGCAGAGCCCCTCCTCCCATCCATGGCTGTTGCTGCTGGGCTGCCTCTGCTGCTGGTGCTGTTTTTGCTGCTGTGACCCCTGGTCACTGCCATCAGTCTGAGACTCTAGGTCTCCCAGACCATCCCTAGGCATGTGCATATGTGCTGGGCAGCCATGCCAATTGCTTGGTGCCTGTCACTGCCTGTGATGCCCTCAGCCCTGAGCCTTCACATGTCTACAATGCTTCCTTGATAGACAAAATTATTAAAAAATTCAATAGGTTGGCAGTAGAACACTGAACCTTATATAGGGCACTCCTGAAAGCAGGGCCCTGTGTGACTGCACCAGTTACAGCTCCTGAAGCTGGAGCTGGTCCAAAGTGAGATGAGAAACCCTCCATCCACAACATAGGGGCACAAGTCCCTGAGAGAAGGATGTGGCAAGTAGAGAATCTAACTTTCTGTAATATGTGAAGGAAAGCAGAGGGTGCCATGAGAGAAGATATGTCAGAGTTGCCATCCAACCTGTCATTTAGGTTTGGAAATAGTCTGATTGTTCTGAGCCTGGTATGAAGTGGGCTAGGCTGCTGCAAGCTCACTGTCCCTTTGCCAAGCAACTCTAGTGCTCATTTAGAAGGAGTACTCCCGCTTCTCCAACTTAGGTGGTTGGCAGCATCAAGGTTACTAGGAAATCTGTCAGATTTTCAGCAGGATTTTAGCAACTGGGACCAGTGTGCTATTAGAACCCACTCCAATTAGGTGAGCTTCTGGACAAGCTCTCAGCCTTAGTGCGACAGGAACACAGATTTAGAATTTGGACCAGAGCTGACAGGAGAGCTGAGGACGCACTATGAGCATCTTTTCTTTTTTTAAAAAATTTTTTTAGTGTATTTTATGGATTATGCTATTACAGTTTTCCAATTTCTCCCCCTTTATCCCCTCCACCCTGCACCCCATCCCATCATCCCCACACCTCTTAATTCATGTCTACAGGTTGTACATATCAGTTCTTTGGCTTCTCAATTTCCTATACTATTCTTAGCCTCCCTCTGTCTATTTTTGTTTGTTTGTTTTGTTTTGTCAATATTTTCCTGCCACGACTTTCTCCAGCCTCACCCATCCCCAAATCCCCCCCTCGAACCTTCCCCTATTTGGCTTTGTTGGACTCTGTGGGAAAATTTGCTAACTCAGATGATTGAGGCCTTTGTTTTGAAAACAATTATTTTTTGAAATTTCCCTGAACTAAGGGAAATTAGTTATTTTATTTGAAAATACATCTGTGAAGCTTGAAATAATATGTTTTCCAAAACATAGATATTTCTATCGTTTTGTTCTGAGAGGACCATTTGGTCCTACAGAACTCCTTCGTTTCTCTTGCTCTTTACATCACCCACACTTTATTAAAGAAATCATTAATTATCTTTATAAATCCTCAAAACTTTAAAATAGCATCCTTAGGGTATGATACAGGTATGCAAATTACACACAAATGGTGATCCGAGCTTAGTCCCTGAAAACATATAAACACAAATACCTTTTTTAATATTACTAACTTTATTTTAGCAGAGGTAGAAAAATTTTAATATACTTTTGAATTATTAACTAATCTTTTACCAACTCAGCACATTTTTACAAAAAATGCCTTAGATTTTATTAAACTTAAACCTTAATTTAAAATAGCAATTTCTGATAGGCTGGAAAAAAAACTGGCTTAAATGAAATGCAGTGATTTCATTGCTGTGGATGTAAATGATCCATTAATGTTTACTTGGGGAAAAAAAAGTTTCCTTTGAAATGTCACATACAGCAAAAATTGCTATAATGCTATCATTAGCATTTAAAATATACCACTCTCCAAAAAATTATATGTGAAAAAGGGTCTGAGTCAGATTTTCTGTAGAAAATATAATCAAATTATTCCATATTTAACTTGCTCTTTGAACCTTATAAAAAATAGATCTGCACCCTGATATCAGATATTGAGGGACATTGTCAGCAATTCTTATTGGTTTGGGAAAGTAAGAAAACATGGATGAAATATTGCCGATGCTGCTCATTGTCTATCCAATAGCCATTCACTCTTTCTTCTTCACCAAAAGAACCCATGCTTTTTTTAGAACAGCACTGAATTGAGGCCAAGAAAATGGCACCTTCCTTCACTACCTTAAATTTGAGGGTGTGGGGAAGACACAGCAGAAAATGTTGAACTTTTAAAACATATTTTATTATTATACTCTTACAGTTGTCCCAAGTTTTTCCCTCTGTCCACCTCCACCCGGTCCCTCCATTGCCTCTTACAATCTCCCCCTTTAGTTCATGTCCATGGGTCATGTGTGTAAGGTCTTTGGCTTCACCATTTCCTATACTATTCTTAACCTCCCCCTATCTATTTTGTACCTGCCAATTATGCTTCTTAATCCCTGCACCTTACCCTCATTCTCAATTCAATGATGTAGGAAGACTATACATTTCAATATATATTAAAATAAATATAAGTCTAAAGTTCTAAAGTAGTCTGGCTAATTTGCTCTATTTCAAAACACTTACAAAGAAGAGTATGAACTTCAATTTCAATTCTTAAGGTAAACCAGAATTTTCAATATGTGTGTTGAAAGTTCCAATTCATAATGGACTAGTTCTATACATGAGTAGGCAGACAGAATTTGGTTCTATTTTAACACAAATCACATAGGGACATTCCCTGATTCTTCTAATTTTAATAATAGTTTTTATTAATGTATGACATATGTATATACAGGTCATGAGTATACAGCTTCATGAATTTTTACAAAGGAAACATGTTTGTGTAACCAACTTCTTTAGAAATACAATACAAGCAACACCACAGAGGTCCACTTGCGGTGTGTGACCTCGATGGGCTGCCACGGGACTTCCCCAAAATGTAACCATCATCTTGACTTGTAACGCCATCAATTTGGTTTTGGAAACTTTATGAATACAATTATAACAGTGTATATACTCTTTGTGTCTGGCTTCTTCTGTTCAACACTGCTTTTGTGAAATTTATCCATGTGGTTGCTTATAGCATAGTTTATTTTCATTTCTGTACAGTATGTTTGAACAGACCGTAATTTGTTTTTTTCATTCTACTGTTGGTTGGTTCACATTTAGATTGCTTCCTATTTGGGACAGTTATGTTTAGTGCTGCTATGAACATTTTGTTCATCTATTTTGTGTAGAAAATCCACACTTCTTGTGGGTATATATCTAGTAATGGAATTAAGAGGGTGATAAATCATGTATATATTCAGCTTTAGTAGATATAGCCAAACAATTTCCAAAGTCATTTTTACCAATTTATCTCCACAGCAGTGGATAAAAATTCCAGTTATAACACATCCATCCTCAGTAACACTTTTTTTGTTAACTTTATTTTAAAATAAAAATATGTTTTGGCTAGGGTGTGCAGTGGTATCTTCTTTAGCTTTAATTTGCATTTGCCTGATGACCAATGATATTGAGCACTTTTTATATTTTTACTGACTATTCGAATATCCTCATTTATAAAATACATGTCCAGGAAAAGACTATTGTCTATATTTCTATTGGCTATCATTTCTTATTAATTTTATGAATCTTATATATTCCGAGAAGGGATTTGTTATTTAAATACATTGCAAATAACACCTTTAACTTTGTCACTTGCCAGTTTTTAAAGTTTGTCTTTAATAAAAATATTTTAATTTTAATGTATTTTAGTTTATAAAAATTTTATTTTATAATACTACTTTTATGTCCTATATAATAAATCTCTACTTACTTTATGGTCATTCTTCTATGATTCCATAATTTCCTTATGATAGCTATCATTTTTCTATGATATCAACTGGACATTTTATTTTTTAGCTTTAATATTTGATCAATAATTCTTCTAATATTTATTTTTGGATTCAGTGGAGATACAGATGATTTTTATATGGATAGTCAATTTAACTAATGCTATTAATTGATTAAAAAAACACAAATTGTAACCTTCACAGTTTGTTAGTCACCTTTGTCATAAATCAAGTATTCACATATATGCAGACATTTTTTCTGGACTCTATGTTTATTGGTCTCCATGTGCTAATGCTATTATTCTTAATTAGTCAGACTTTTTATGCCTTGATATCTGGCTTCATATGTCTTGTAAAAGCTACAACTTTATTCTTTCATGTTGTTTTGACTATTCTAAATCTTCCATATCCTATAAATTTTAGAATAAACATCAAATTTCATAAAAAATTCTGTTCAGTTTTTATTGAGATACCATTGTATCATTTGATCAGTTTATAGTGATTGGAATATACCAGTTGTTCTAATCCAAAATATAATACTCCTGTTTGTTTAGTTTTTCTTTAATGTCACTTAGAAATGTTTCAAAGTTTTTGGAGTAAAGATCTTACACATATTTGTTAAATTTATTCCTAGGTATTTGAGATTTTAATGCCATTATAAATAGTACATTTTGAAATTTTATTTTTATTTGTATTCAGAGTTATAATTAATTTGTTTATTAATTTTACTTCCAAGAAACTTTCCAAATTTGTTTATTAATTTTGATGGTTTATCTGTAGATTATTTTTTTCTATGTATAAAATCATACCTTCTCTGAATATCTTTCATGAATGTTTCATTTTTTCATTTTAAATAATTTTAATTTTTGTATCTTCTTTTTCTCTACTATAACTACTTATGAACTCCACTAAAATATGATATATATGTCAACATCCTAACTACATTGATCTCCGAAAAAACATTTGGTATTTAATGGTTAAGCATGATGTGTATTATAGTTTTTTTGTAGGTACACTTACCCATATTAGGAATAATTATTTATATTCCTCTTTTTCTACGACATTGTGATGAGTACTAAATTATACCAAATGATTTTTTCTGTAACTATTTAGATGATCATGATTTTTCTGCATTATTTTGTTGATTTTAGGGAATTATCTAAATCTTGTGTATATATTTATGTGTGTATGCATATGTGTGTATATATATGTGTGTATATATATATAAATTACTAGAACAAATTTCCATTTCTGGAATAAATCTCAGTGTTTTTGACATTATATCATTTATATATAGAGGTAGATATAAATATATTTTATACCTTGCATTTATATCATATACTATATATGATGTATATATATATATATATAGGTATCTACAAAAATACTATTTGTATATGAGGTCTGTCCAGAAAAAGCCCAGCCATTGTTAATATAACAAGAACAGTTTGCATCAATGTAACCTGGCAACCAAGGAGAGTGGACTGGAATGCACATGCGTGAACAATGATGACTTCACTGGGCTAGTCAGTGGGGGTGGTAGACGCCATTGAGCGAGCATGTGTACTGTGTGGCTGTCGCATTCAAAATTACTGAGCGAGTAGATTAACGAGTCTGCATCAAATTTTGCATTAAACTTGAACATTCTTCTGCGGAAACTATTTTTATGATTTGGAAGGCTTTTGGGGTTGATGCAATGAGTGCAGTGCAAATAAAACTGTGGCACAAATGCGTCAAGGATGGTTGAGAATCTGCTGAAAGTGATCCACATTGTGGGAGACCTGCAATAAGCAGAACACCTGAGAGTGCTGAATGTGCACGGGCTGCAATCAACAAAGATTGCACAACTGTGTGAGGTCCCAAAGTCAAAGTGCCTACTTTGGAGGGGACTGAGGCGTCATTGTCCCATGTACAATGTTTCTTGTATCTTCTTCCACAAATGTCTCTGTTCTTCATAGCACATGGCTGGATACTTTCTGGACATATGTGTATATATGTGTATTGGCATATATACTATATATTTATATACAGTATACCTGTGCATATATGGATCTATTTTGTATATGTGCATATATGGATCCATAAACGTATCTATCACATATACTAATGGTAATATATGTCTTATGGATGTAATATATTATATGCATTCATTATAAATGCATGCTTATTAAATATTATATATGTCATATACAAATATTACACATAATGATCTTTGGATTCATTAGAAAATTCTAAAATATTTTAATTTCATGTTTATCAGAGAGACATGTATTCTAGAAATTTTAAAATTTTTCTAATTTTCTATAGTTGTTTATAATAACCTTATTATAGTTTTAGTATCTATGGGACTTGTAGATATATATATATATATATATATAATTCTTTTTCACATTGTTATTGGTGCATTTTGAGTTCCCTCTTTTTCTTGATCAGTTTTGACATGATTTTATGATTTTTATTAGATTTGTCTTAAATGACTGACTTTGTTGGATTCCTTCAGTATGCTGTTGTTTTCCTTTTCATAAACTTCTGCTTTTCTTATTATTTTTTGTTTATTTCATTGGATATAACTTACTTATTTAAATTTTTGAGAACGTGAAATAGTTACCAAAATTAACACTATATAAAGCAAGTCTCAGCAAATGCCAAGAAGGCTAAATATTCTAAGTATCTGTTTCAAGAATTAAGAAAGAGTAAATTTTAATGTTTAATTTTCACTTTCATTCAGTTAAAATTATTTTGAATTTCTACTTTTTTTTTACTTTTTTCAAAATGAATTACTTAAATCGAAAATACTTAGTGATAAAAAAAATTCTTAGTGATTTTTCTTTCTTTTACAGGTTATTGATTGTTTCTTCAAATTTTTCCTTTTATTAATTATTATTGTCCTGTATATTTTGAGGCAATGGTATGGGTTTGTATACATATTTAGAATGTTGACTTCTTCATTGACCTTTTAGAATTATGAATGTCCCTCTTTACTCCTGTTAATATTTTTAGTTTAAAGTATATTCACATATCAATACAAACATTCTTTTGGGTACATAGTGTTTGCAAGGTATAGCTTTCCCCATTCTTTCCCTTCAAACTTTTAATATCGTTACTTGTAATACAGTCTCTAACACACAGAATACAGATTTTAAGGTGTTTTTATTTACTATACTGACAAAAATTGCATATATTTAAGATATACAACATAATGTTTTGCTATATGAAATATTTTTTAAAATTCACTCTTTCAATTTACATTATCAATTAAAATAATACTTCAACTATATTTAGTTATTTATGTCTTTAATTCTCATTGGATTTTACTTTTTTCATTACAAAGTCTAGATATTCACACAACAATTAATTTCAAATAAATCTTGAGACTTCTTCTCAAAGACAGAAATGTGAGGACTAACTTGTTAAATACTCAATAAGGCTAAGTACGAGGGGGAAGCCGAAAGAAAACAGATTTTATTTATAAAAAATATGTATACATTCTTACATGTTTAAAATCAGTCACCTTCAAAATACCCTCCATTTGGTGCAATACATCTATCTAGACTTTTTTTGCACTGCTCAAAATGGTTTTTGAACTCTCCAATTTTGATGCCTTTTAGATATTCTGTTGTTTTTTTGTTTTACCGCTTTCACATAGGTAAAACATTTCCATGTAAGGACTTTTTTCATCCTAAAACAAACAAACAAAAAGTCGCCCTGGGTGAGATCGGGTGAATAGGGAGGGTGAAGCATGGGGGTCATGCTATTTATGGTCAAAAACTGCTGAACGCTCAGCATGGTGTGGGCAGGTGCATTCGTAAATCACCCCTCATGAAATGGGCAAACATGTTGAAAGGCTCTTCAAAAAAAATTTCGCTGAAGACAAACATAGCCTCTCAAAATAATGCCAGCTGCTACACTGATACACGTGGGTTCCTAGAACACTCACCTAGCAGGAGAAGCCTGTACTACAAGGGACCCACCCTCCAGAAGATAATTCCAGGGTTTTCGGGTCCCCTTGTATTTAGTTTGAGATTTGTTGAGGTTGCTTGTCGTCATGCGAAAAAGCCTGGGCTTCAAAGTCAGACTTGAGTTCACACCTTGTCCTGACACTTTCCAGTCATTTAATATTAGGCAAGTTTCTAATCTCTCCAGTACTCAATTTATCACTCATCATTGAGGAAAATAAATAATAGCAAAACCAGAGATGATGTGAGAATTAGACACTATTTATGGAAGATAGCTAACATAGGTCCTGCCACATAAAAGAGACTGAAGAACAGTAGCTCTCTTTAGAATTATCAGTAAACTCCTCTTGGACTTCTTTCTCAGGCTGACAATTTACATCATTTATGATGAGAAATAGGTATGAATAAATAATTTTCTTTGTATTTCAGGAAAGTTATTTTATGTTGTCCTCACAGAAATCTGATGGATAAACAGAGTAGGGTGTTTTATTATTTTACAGAAGAAACTTTAACATTGAATAAAGATTAATCATTACAACTGTCATGATTAGTGCCCCTAGAATTCTTTGAAAGCATTGCCCTTTACCAAACCCCAGAAAGAGCTAATATAGTTAATAAAAACATACAATCTCTGATATTATATTGCTTTGGGAACTATCTATTATTCAAAATTTATTTCTACTTTTAACTTCTTTGCATAACCCCAAATATCCAAGAATTAGTTTTGTTCCTTTGTTTGTTTATATTATCCCCTGTCATTAACTAATTACTGTTGCTCTTTGCAATGGTATCGTAGATGTTAACACACAAGCCCACGATAGAGGTTAAGAGGTCTGGTGTCTAAACCTGACTGCCAATCATTTAAAATCACAGAAATTGCCCTGTCTTGTGTCTGGATTTAAATTATCTTCTGGATCAAATGAGGGGGCTTTAGTATTTCTCTAAGGTCTTTTTTAGTGCAATAATTTCTTGATTACATGGACCCAACAGTTGTAACGCTGACAATAAATTAATAGGAGAGTTCCGTCATCCATTCTTTTTTGATACTATTGGATGTACTGTTAGGCAACTCATATTCCGCATGAATAACAGCACTCTGCCTTGAGAACCCTGTAAATAACTCATTGAACCACTGCAAAGTTCTCCCCAGTCTATAAAATGTTTTCTGCAGGAATGTTCAATAAATAGTTACTGATATATCCTTGAGCACAAGAAGGTTTCTGAAACCCTGATGCTTCTTTTTATTTCACAGTGGGAACAATCAGGATGGACTCTTGAAATTGCTTTTACAGTTTTATGACTTATTTGGAGCTCTTCATTCCACTCTTAAAGAAAAATGGGCATATTCAAGTTTACCTAAGATGAACTCTAACAAAACTTTCCACTCAAATGATTGAATGATGTTTAGTGGTAACATGCACAAGAAACGGACTTTGGTAAAATCTTTGCATTGATTACCCTTGGAGTGTAAATAAGAGTTAAAGCAACAAAATATAGAGGGGGGTTGTGTTACTTGGCCACTGATAACTCCCACAGCATGCAGAACAAGGCTGCTGCAGCAAACACAGCAGACAGCGTTAAGAAGATGTGAAAACAAGATAGAAATAGTTTCATGTTTATTTTAGTTTTTTTTTAGTTTTACACAATAAAAAATGGATTTGTGATGAACCAGCCTGAATAAAGGTGCATATCACATATTTTTTAAAAGGTGTGATGTTATTTTTTTTAGACTTTTACACTACTTGGAATAACAAGAAAACATAATTTACAATCATACAAATGTGAAATTTCTGAAAACAATACAGTCACAATGAGACTACTTTGAGGATTTCAACTTAAACAGGAACTTAAGTCAGAGTATACTTTGATAGACACAAAGAATTGAAGAACCAAAAGGTAGTTATAGTCAGAGGCACTGACCTCTTTTCCCTTAGACTGCCAAATTAAAAAATTACAATGGGCACACAACCATAGTCATCTGTAGTGAATGCCCTGTCTTAAACCATAAATATATAGGTCACTTAATAGAGTTGCATCTTATCGGTCACATTGTCTAAAAGGGTTGCATGTGATTGGTTAATTCTAATCCCAGAGATCCTTATGTACAAGTATAAGCGCCTGTTTTTTTCTTAAAAGTCACTTTGGAGCAAAAAGCGTAGGTGACCACAATGAGATAACATCTCATACCCACCAAAATTGCTATCATTAGTAATTCAACAAACAACAAGTGCTGGTGAGGATGCAGAGAAAAACGGAACCCTAGTGCACCATTGGTGGGAGTGCAGGCTGGTGCAGCCACTGTGAAAAACAGTATGGAATTTCCTCAAAAAATTAAAATGGAACTGCCCTTTGACCCAGTGATTCCACTGCTGAGGACATGCCCTAAGAATCCCGAAGCACCAATTCAGAATAATTTATGCATCCTTATGTTCATAGCAGCACTATTTACAATAGTCAAGATTTGGAAACAGTGTAAGTGCCCATCAGTAGATGAGTGGATAAAAAACTGTGGTACATTTACACAATGGAATATTACACAGCAGAAAAAAGAAAATCCTACCTTTTGCAGCAACATGGATGGAACTGGAGACTATTGTGCTAAGTGAAATTAGCCAGCTGTTGAAAGACAAATAGCATATTATCTCACTCATAAGTGGAACCTAGTTAACAAAATAAACTAATGAGCAAAATAGAACTAGAGGCATAGAGTTGTGGAATAGACTGACCGGTGTAAGAGAGGAGGGGGAAGATGAGGACTGATTGAAAGAAGGTGAAAAGATTAGTCAAAGAACATATGAGAAGGACCCATGGGCATGGACAAGGGTGTGGGGATTAACAGTGAATGAAGGGGACTGGCTGGGTGGAGGGAAGGCTGAAGGGGAAACATTGGGACAACTGTAACAGCATAAACAATAAAACATTAAAAAAGGGGAGGTAATTACTATTTTTTTAAATAAATCAATCAATGTTATACCTATTTTTTATCAGATCAGCAAAACATATAATGTATTGTGGGTATACCACAGAATTTTAATAATTAGTTTCTGTGTGCCACAAGATGAAAAAGTTCAAATATTGCTTTATAGATCAATGGATCTCAAACTGTGGTCTATGAATTTGTTGGATACCCTGGAGTTATCATGCATGGCTATGAATTTATTAACATATTGAGCAATGTAAATAAATAGCATGTTTATATGCTTATGAACTACAATGTACCAAGCATACATATTTGCTATTTTAATCAATGAAATATGCAATAATTACTAGCTAGGTGACAGTGAAAAAAGTTATTTAATCTTTTTGTGCCTCAATGTCCTCAACTGTAAAATGTAGATGTTAATAATAATACCCTCTTCATAGGTGTTTTATTAAATAGCCAAATTCAGGAAAGTTCTTGGAAGATCACTTTGTCAATAAACAACATCAAATAAATTGTTGTCATAATTATTATTACTAGAAATTTTTGAAAAACATTGATGACAAAGACAACGGGTGGGGAGGATTGAATGTGGGAGGTGGGGGGTGGGTAGGGCAGGGGAGAGTAATGGGAGGAAAATGGGGACAACTGTAATTGAACAATAAAAAATACAAATAAAAACAAAACAAAAAGCATTGATGAATTAATAGTAGCTTCTTATCATTATGTATTTTTAAGTGAATGACTATTAAAAATATAATACACTGCGAGGTATATTTTGAACTTAGAAAAGTCATTGATTTGGTTATCTATTGCTGCAAAACAAACCTCCCCCGAACATACTAGCTTAAAATAACCATTTTGTATTGCTCATCATTTTGTGTGTCAGTTATTCATGGACAGCTCGACTGGGTGGTATGTCTGATCCATGTGGCATCAGCTGGAGCAGCTGGCACTGGAGATCCACATCCAATTTATGGGAGGGGACCATACAAGGATGTCAATTCCAGGCGGCATGGTTTGTTGGATAGGAGAACATTTTTTGGAAACTATCTGTTACTGTCATTAGTCTTATGGAAGTAGAGCATGATTGGTGAGATAATCTTTATATCCACCTTCAGCTCTTCAATCCCATGAATCTAATTGGTATATGCTTAATGGATACCAGAAAGCTTTTATTAATACCAGTGTTTCTACCCATCAGGCATTCTCAGTGCTATTTTTGTTGGCACATTTTATTTCTTTCCTACAATATGAAAGCAGAATGCTCTGCCTATTTCAGACACATTTGCCATTTACAAACCTGTAAGTGTTATTTTACCACGTATTTTCCTCTGTGTATTAGAGTGTGAGCTCTCTTCCTATTTAAAATTTAAATATTTCCTTGGATTGCTCCTTCTATATGTCAGATTTTGAAGATAAAGGTCAACAAAGATTTTTTTTTAGTTTGTGGCAATAGACATCAGAAACAGTCTGCATAAATTGAGGAATTTTTTTTTTTTTAAAGCTTGTAGGGCTATGCTGAGCTGCTCATCATCTAAAAGTCCTTTTGGGGATCAAGTGGTTTCTGTTAAAGAGGCTTAATTAAACGTCTTTTATTTTGTTTTATTTTTTAAATTAAATTTATTGGGATGACATTGGTTAATAAGATTATATTGGTTTCAAGTATACATTTCTATGACATATCATCTGTTTTTTTGCCTTGCGTGCCCACTACCCAGAGTAAAATCATCTGTCACCATATATTTGTCCCTCTTTACCTATTACTACCCCCAATTCCCCAACATATTTTAAAAGTAATCTAATCTGCATAGAAAGAGAAAGTAACTTTTAGTATGACACAAAGCTTCAGTTTAGAGGGGGCTTTTGTTTGTTTGTTATGCTTTGTTTTTTAAATGCATGGCTCTTCAAGTGTAAAAACGCAATTCCCAATTTTTAGAGTAGGAGTTTGCAGGTTTGGCTCCATGGTTGATTAAGATCTTCTAGAATGCTCCAGGTTCTTCTTAATTGGCTGTTCTAAGTTCTTGCTTATAAAATTTTTCTTTTTTTAAGGCTTGAGTTGTATGCTTATGCTCTTTGTATATACCTGACATCACAATTTATCTTATTCATTGATAATTGTCTCATTAATTCTAGTTAGATGTCTTATTTTGGCTGGAGCTGGTGAACTGCTGGTCACATTGCCTCACTGAATGTGCCCATCATGACTTTGTCCTATAACCTTGGATGTTCATCATGGCACAAAGATTTGTCACAACTGAAACTTGTAGGACAGACACAGATGGTTGAGCAGATTTCCTGATTTATTGTTGGCTCACGATCATAGAGTTCAAACAAAATAAATGATTAAGCTCTCATAAAGCTTTTTTTTTTTCTGGGAATTCTGAATAATTCTAGCCAATGCACTTTCCTGAAATTCAATTTCCATGATAAGTTTTTGTATCTTGACTGTACTGCCACTGAAGATTAAAAAAAAAAAAGCCCTCTTGTCAGGAACATATGCCATTAAGTGCACTATTTTTGGACCTATTTGCACTGGTTTAGATTTAATTTTTGACTGCCTTACTAAGTTTATGAAGAGAAATTAAACAATAAAATATACCCTCTATTGGTCCAATTGCCTGGTAGAAAGAAATGAATATTTCTATTTCCCTCTAAAACTTTAAAGAGTAAACAGTAATAGTGCATGTCTTTATTTTAAAACCATCCTAAGTGTTGGCAGTTAGCTTCTTTTTCATGTAACAGAAAGGTTGAATGAGTCATGTCAAGCGATCCATGGGATTAACATAGACAGAGATGTTATATCCTCTGCATGCAGCTGTGAATGGCATATCTATGTTGCCATCTGTAAACTTAATGGACAAAATGTCCCAGTCACTGCTTCAGGGTTTAAAGTAACTCAGTTATCAGCAGCCACATTTCCTGTTACCTAATACCCAAATTCAATTCTATGGGGAAATTTAGTCTGGCTCTTGGAGTAGGTAGAAAAATCTGCTAACTACATTATGCTCTTTCATAACCACATTAAATTGAACTCTTAGCTAATACTGAGTAAAAACAAATACCATTTACTTTGAGAGAGTACTGTGTTTCATATGGATTAATGTTCATTCTCACCGCCTTTATATTTCAGCTCAGTAGTGAAATTAAACAATGCATGGTAATGTACCAGCTTTTCCTCTGTGTTAAATAGGATCTGAAAATAAACTGTTCTGTAAAGTAAATATGTAGCACTTTTAATTTAAATTCTATTTATGTAAATTTTTATAGTGACTGTTATGTTATTCTCTCCATGTGGAAAAATACATAGCCCTTCTTCCAGAGATAAATTTCACCTTTTATGTTGTCTGCCAAATCAGTATCATAATGTTTATGTTGATTCTAGTATAATTCTCTCCATTTATAGAATGACATTTCCTCACTTGAAGAGTTCTAGATTTACAGTAAAATTAAGCAGAAAGTACAGGGAATCCCCATATATTCCCCCCAACACACACACACATATGTACGCACACACACAGCACACAGTTTCCCCTATTATTAACATCTTGAATTAGTGTGGCAACATTTATTACAATTAATGAAGCAATATGAACTTATTTTTATGAGTTTAAGTTTGCATTTTGCATTAAGACTCACTCTTTTTGTTGTGCAGTCCTATGGATTTTGATGAATTCATCAGGTAATTTATTCACCATTACAATTATAATACAGAATAGTTTTACTGTCTCCCTGTTCCCTGTACTTCACTGCTTTATCTCCTCTATATCCTCCCTTTGCTTCCTCCTTGAATTCTTGGAAATTACTGATTGCTTCATTATCTCTATAGTTTTGCCTTTCTCAGAATGTTGTATAGTAGGATATAGTATGTGTTCTTTTCACACAGACTTATTTTATTTAGCAAGATGCATTTAATATTTCTCCATGTCTTTTCGTTGCTTCATAACCCATACCTTTTATCTCTGGACAATATTCCATTGTATAATGCATCATAGTTTGTCTACCCATTTTCCTACTGAAGGACATCTTGGCAGCTTCCAAGTATTGAAAATTATAAATACAGCTGCTGTAAACATTTTATGTACAGGTTTTTGAGTGTCCTGAAGTTTTCAACTCATTTGGGTAAATACAAAAGAGTGCAATTGCTGGATCATATGATAAGCCTATGTCGAGCTTTGTAGTAAATGTCCAAACTGTCTTCCAAAGTGACGACCCCATTTTGCCTTACCACCAGCAATAAATGAGAGATCCCATAGCTCTACATCTTCATCAGTACCTGGTGCTTGTCAGCGATTTGGATTTTGGCTATCGTAATAGTTGTTTAGTGGTGTTTTTGTTGTTTGAATTTGCAATTCCGTACTGATGTAGGATATAGAGCATCTTTTTATATGCTTCTTTGCCATCTGTATATCTTCTTTAGTGAGATATCTTCAGAGCTTTCTTTGTTTGTTCATATTTTAATCAAGTTGCTCATTTTCTTATGGCTAAGTTTTAAGAGCTCTTTGTTTATTTTGGATAACAGCCTTTTATTAGTTATCTGTTTTGCAAATATTTTCTCCCAATTTGTGGATTATCTTTTTATTCTCATAACAACGTCTTTCAAAAAGAGGGAGTTTTTAATTTTAATGAAACCCAATTTATCAAATTTTCATTCACAGATAGTGCTTTTGATATTACATCTAAAAATTCATCACCAAGCCCACTGTCCCTATTATTTCTCTTATGTTATCTTCTAGTAGTTTTATAGTTTTACATTTAGGTCTATGATCTCTTTTGAGTTCATTTTTGTGAAAGGTGTAGATTATCTGTTGAGATTCTTTTTTACATATGGATGTTCAATTGTTTCAGAACCATTTTTGGAAAATACTATCCTTTTCCACTGAGTTACCTTTGCTTCTTTGTCAAAGACCTTGTGATTATATATATCTGTGCATTTATTCTGGGTTCTTTATC
The DNA here is from genome assembly GCA_004026545.1 of Mormoops blainvillei. NCBI lineage: Eukaryota > Metazoa > Chordata > Mammalia > Chiroptera > Mormoopidae > Mormoops > Mormoops blainvillei. The sequence goes on along the minus strand of PVJD01000502.1, from coordinate 210,265 downwards.
CTGTTCCAATGACTTACCTGACTAATCTTTTCCCAATGTCATTCTGTCTCGATTACTGTAGCATCATAGTAAACCCTGAAGTTAGGAAGTGTTAGTTTTCCTGTTCTATTCATCTTTAGTATTGTGCTTCATTGTCTGGGTCTTTGGTCTTTCCACATAAACTTTTGAATCTATAAATTAGGGGAAGAATTGGTATTTTTAACAATATGAAAAGCATAGATACATTTTCATATAGAATTTATAACTAATCCATAAACATGGAATATCTCTCCATTTATTTAGGCCTTCTTTAATTCTTTTCATTAGAGTTTTGCAATTTTCCTCATAAATTCTGTACATATTATGTTAGATTTATACCTAGGTATTTCTCCTTTTCTTCCTTTTCTTTCTTCCTTTCTTTTTCTTCTTTTCTTCCTTTTTAACTTCCTTCCTTCCTTTGTTCCTTCCTTCCTTCCCTCCTTTCTCTCTCTCTCTCTTTTTATTTCTTAGTGCTAATTTCAATGATACTGTGATTTTAATTTTCCAAGAATACTGCTGTTATGTAGAAAACTGATTTTTGTGATTTAATCTTGTCTCACTTATTAGTTGCAGGAGTTTTCTTATCATGGTTGAATCTTCATTTTCTAATAATGTTATCTGCAAACAAAGAAAATTTTATTTCTTCTCTCCCAATCTGTATACTTTTTATTTCCTTTTAAGCCTCATTACATTCACTAGAACTTCCAGTTCAATGCTAAGTAAAAGTTGTGAGAGATATATTTGCCTTGTTCCCAGTTATAGAAGGAAAGCATCTGTTTTCTTATCATTAAGTATGTTGTAGCTGTAGACTTTTTGAAGATGATCTTATAAGTTGAGGAAGTTTCTCTTTATTCCTAATGCACTGAGAGTTTTTATCATGAATGGATGTTGGATTTTGCTAAATGTTTTTTTTTGAATCTATTGATTATTGATCATAAGGTTTTTCATCTTTTTTTATTGTTGTTCAAGCACAGTTTTGTCCATTTTTCTCCCACCACTCCCCATATCCTCGATCCCACCCCACCTTAACTTTGTCCATGAGTTCCCCATACATGTTCCTTGACCACCTTTCCCCTCTTTCCCCCCATCTTCCTCTCTCCCCTCTCTTCTTTCACTGTCAGTTTGTTCTTCACTTCAATGTCTCCAGTTACATTTAACTTTCTTGTTTGTTCTGTTGATTAGTCTCCATTTATAGGTGAAATCATATGGTATTTGTCTTTTACTGCCTGGTTTATCTCGCTTAGCATAATCCTCTCCAGATCCATCCATGTTGTTGTGAATGGTAGGAGCTCCTTCTTTCTTTCTGCTGTGTAGTATTCCATTGTGTCAATATACCAGTTTTTTGATCCACTCATTTACTGATGGGCACCTAGGTTGCTTCCAATACTTGGCTATTGTAAATTGTGCTGCTATGAACACTGGGGTACATAGGTTCTTTTGCATTTGTGTTTCTGGATTTTTAGGGTATAATCCCAGCAGTGGAATTGCTGGGTAAAAAGGCAGTTCCATTTTTAGTTTTCTGAGGAAATTCCATACTGTTTTCCACAGTGGCTGTACCAGTCTACATTCCCACCAACAGTGCACTAGGGTTCCCTTTTCTCCACGTCCTCCCCAGCGCTTGTTGTTTGTTGATTTGGTTATGATGGCCATCCTGGCTGGTGTGAAGTGGTATCTCATTGTGGTTTTAATTTGCATCTCTCTGATGGCTAGCAATGTTGAGCATCCTCTCATATGTCTCTGGGCCCTGTGTATGTCCTCCTTGGAGAAGTATCTGTTGAGGTCCTTTGCCCATTTCTTAATTGGGTTCTTTGTCGTCCTGGAGTGGAGTCATGTGAGTGTTTTATATAGGTGGAGATGAAACCCTTGTTTAATGTATCATTGGCAAATATATTTTCCCATATGCTTGGTTCCCTTTTCATTTTAATGATTTTTTTTTAGCCATGCAGAAGCTTTTTAATTTGATGAAGTCCCATTTGTTTATTCTTTCTTTTATGTCCCTTGCTCTAAGGGACATATTGGTGAAAATATTGCTGCATGGAATATCTGAGATTTTCCTGCCTATGTTCTCCTCCAGGATTTTTACAGTTTCGCGACTTATATTTAAGTCTATTATCTATCTTGAGGTTATTTTTGTGTATGGTGTAAGTTGGTTGTCAAGTTTCATTTTTTTGCATGTAGCTGTCCAGATCTCCCAACACCACTTGTTGGAGAGGCTATTTTTACTCCATTTTATGCTTTTGCCTTCTTTGTCAAATATTAATTGACCATAGAGACATGGGTTTATTTTTGGGTTCTCTATTCTGTTCCATTGAACTGTGTGTCTGTTCCTATGCCAGTACCAGACTGTTTTGATTACAGAAGCCTTGTAGTATAGTTTGATATAAGGTATTGTGATTACCTCTTACTTTGTTCTGCTTTCTCAAAATTGCTGTGTCTATCCGGGGTTATTTATGGTTCCATATAAATTTTTGAATTATTTGTTCTATATCTGTGAAATATGTCCTTGGTATTTTAATAGGTATTGCTTTGAATCTGTAAATTGCTTTGGGTAGTATGGACACTTTGATGATGTTAATTCTTCCAATCCATGAACACAGTATATGCTTCCATTTATTTGTATCTTCCTTAATTTTTTTCTTCAGTGTTTTGTAGTTTTCTGAATACAGGTCTTTCACCTCCTTGGTAATGTTTATTCCTAGGTACTTTATTTGTTGTTGTTGTTGTTGTTGTTGTTGTTGTGAATGGTTTTTCCCCCCCTGATTTCTGATTCTGATATTTCATCGTTGGTGTACAAAAGTGCCTTCAATTGCTGAATATTGACTCTGAATCCTGTTGTTTTGCCAAATTCACTGATTAGGTCAAATAGTTTTTTGGTGGAGTCTATGGGATTTTCTATGTACACAATCATACTATCTGCAACAATGACAGTTATACTTCCTCCTTTCCTGTTTGGATGCCTTTTATTTCTTTTCTTGTCTGATTGCTGTGACTAGGACCTTCAATATTATGTTGAATAGAAATGATGAAAGCAGACACCCTTGTCTTCCTGATCTTAGTGGGAAAGCTTTTAGTTTTTGCCAGTTGAGAATGATGTTGGACGTATGTTTCTCATATATGTCCTTTATTATGTTGAGGTATACACCCTCTACTCCCACTTTGCTGAGTGTTTTTATCATAAATGGATGCTATACTTTGTCAAATGTTTTTTTCTGCATCTATTGATATGATCATATGATTTTTGTCTTTCCTTTTGTTTATGTGATGTATTATGTTTATTGACTTGTGAATATTGTACCATCCTTGCATCCCTGGGATGAATCCCACTTGATCATGGTGGATGATCTTTTTAATGTGTTTCTGGATGCAGTTTGCCCATATTTTGTTGAAGATTTTAGCATCTATGTTCATCAGTGATATTGGCCTGTAGTTTTCTTTCCTTTTGGTGTCTCTATCTGGTTTTGGGATTAGGGTGATGCTGCTTCATAAAAAGAGTTTGAGAGTCTTCCCTATTTTTTGATTTTTTGGAATAGTCTGAGAAGGATAGGGGTTAGCTCTTCCTTAAATATTTTGTAGAATTCTCCTGGGAAACCATCCAATTTGGAGCTTCTGTGTGCCAGGAGTTTTTTGATTACTGCTTTGATTTCCCTAGCTGTTATCAGTCTCTTCAGGCTTTCTGCATCTTCATTCATTTTTGGAAGATTATAGTTTTCCCAGAATTTGTCCATGTCACCCAGGTTTTCAAAGTTCTTGGCATGTAGTTATTCATAGTAATTTCTTATAATTCTTTGTATTTCTGTGGTACCCGTTGTGATCTCTCCTCTTTTATTTCTGATTTTATTTATTTGGGTCCTCTCCCTTTTTTCCTTGATGAGTCTGCTTACAGGCTTGTCCATTTTGTTTATCTTTTCAAAGAACCAGCTCCTGGCTTTATTGATCATTTGAATTGTTCTCTTAGTCTGTATGTCATTTAATTCTGCCCTGATCTTGGTTATTCCTTCCTTCTAATTGCTCTGGGCTTTGTTGTTGTTCCTCCAGTTCTTGTAGATGTCATGTTAGGTTGTTTATTTGAAATGTTTCTATCTTTTTCAGGTAGGCCAGCATTGCTATGAACTTTCCTCTCAGAACTGCCTTTGTTGTGTCCCATAAGTTTTAGGTAGTTGTATGTTCATTTTCATTTGTTTCCAGAAAGTTTTTGATTTCTTGCTTGATCTCATTATTTACCCATTCATTGTTTAATATAATGTTATTCAGTCTCCATGAGTTTGAGTGTTTTGACTTTTTTCCTTGAGGTTGGTTTCTAGCTTCAGGTCCTTGTGGTCTGAGAAAATGCTTGGTATGATTTCAGTTTTCTTGATTTGTTGAGGCTTGTTTTGTGTCCTATCATGTGGTCTATCTTTGAAAATATTCCATGTGCATTTGAAAAGAATGTGTATTTTGCTTCTTTGTGTTGAAATTTTCTATACATATCAGTTAAGTCCATTTGATCTAGGACATTGTTCAATGCCATAATATCCTTGTTGATATTTTGTTTAGCAGATCTATCCATTTTTTACAGTGGGGTGTTAAAATTCCCCAGTATAAGTGTATTGCTGTCTGTATCTTTCTTGAAGTCCTCCAAGATTTTCCTTATATATTTGGGTGCTCCTATGTTGGGTGCGTATATACATATATATATATATATATATATATATATAAAAAATGTTTATGTCTTTTTTTAAAAAGATTTTATTTATTTATTTTTATAGAGAGGGGAAGAGAGGGAGAAAGAGAGGGAGAGAAATATCAATGTGTGGTTGCCTGTTGTGTCCACTGCTGGGGACCCGCAACCCAGGCATGTGTCTTGTCTGGGGGTTGAACTGGCGAGCCTTTAGTTTACAGGCCAACGCTCAATCCACTGAGCACCAACCAGGGCTGTTTATGTCTTCTTGGTGGATTCTTCCCTTGAGTATTATGTAGTGTCCTTCACTATCTCTTTTTATGGCCTTTGTTTTGAAGTCTATTTTGTCTGATGTAAGTATTGCTCCCCTGACATTTTTTTCCTGTCCATTTACTTGGAATATATTTTTTCAACCCTTCACTGTCAGTCTGTGTAGGTCTTTTGTTCTGAGGTGTGTCTCCTGTAGGCAGCATGTATGTGGGTCATGTTTTCTTATCCATTCAGCTACTCTATGTCTTTTGATTAGAGCATTTAATCCATTAACATTTAAGGTTATTATTGATATGTACTTATTCATTTTTCCCCCGTTTTACCTGCGTTTCTCTCTTTCTCTCTCTCCTCCTCTTCTTACAGCATTCCCTTTAGCATCTCTTGCGGTGCTGGTTTGGTAGATGTGTATTCTTTCAGTCTTCTTTTGTCTGGGAAACTCCTTATTTCTCCTTCCATTTAATTGAGAACCTTGCTGGGTAGAGTAGTCTTGGTTGCAGGGCTTTGCTTTTCATTACTCAGAATATTTCTTGCCATTCCCTTCTGGCTTGCAGTGCTTCTGTAGAGAAGTCAGCTGCTAGCCTTATTTTTATACCCTTGTATGTTACTTCTTGTTTCCCCCTGCTGCTTTTAAGATTCTCTCTTTGTCTTTAAAACTTTACATTTTAATTATGATGTGTCTTGGAGTAGGCCTGTATGGGTGTACCTTGATTGGGACACTCTGTGCTTCCTGAACTTGTATGGTATTTTCCCTCTCCAGGTTCTGGAAATTTTCTGTCATTATTTTTTGAAACAGGGTTTCTATCCCTTGCCCCTTTTCTTCTCCTTCTGATATTCCTATGGTTCGAATCTTGTTGCGTTTCATGTTGTCTTGCATTTCCCTTAAGGTATCTTTGTATTTTTTTAGTCTTTTTTTGTGCAGCTGCTCTACCTGGGTATTTCTTTCTACTTCATCTTCCAGCTCACTAATTTGGTCCCCTACTTCATCCAGCCTGCTTGTAATTCCTTTTAGGGTATTTTTTATTTCAGAAATTGTATTCTTCATTTCTTCCTGGTTCTTGTTTAAGTTGTCTATTTCCTTCTTCATACTGCTGTAGTTCTCATTCAGTTCCTTGTAGTTGTCTGTGAGTTCCTTGAGCATCCTTATCACCATTATTTTGAATTCTATATCTGATAGTTTGCTTACCTCTGTTTCATTCAGCTCTTTTAGTGGGGAGTCTTCTATTCCTTTTGATTGCTGGTTCTTTCTTTGTCTCCCCATTTCCAGGGACTTTTCTTGTTTGGTTCTGTGATTCCTGATGCTCTGCTTTGCCAACTATCTTTGTAGTGTGAACTTCTATGGTAGGAGTTCTGTGGGACTTGGTGGTGTGGTCTTTTTGATCTCCTTGTGTGGGTGCTCTAGGTTTGCCCTTTCTTCAATTTGTGTGGTGTCTCTTCTTGCAATTGGGCTTCTCCTATTGGTGTCTCTTCTGTTGGTGGGTTCTCTCCTACTGCGGGTTTGTTGGTATTCACAACTCCAACCTTATCTTCTATGTGATCAGGGGCAGGGCGAAGGTAAAATGGAGTAAAATAGTGGGGGAGTGTTCTGTGGGAATTAAAGTACTAACAAATAGGGGACAGATGGGAGATCCTTTGAGAAGTACCACAATAAGCGTAATAATTTACCCAAGTAGCCACTTTTTATAAAAGGTGAAAAAGAGATAAGACTCTTAATGGGGGCGAGGGGAGAATGTGAGCTGACTCCAGAAAGTAGAACACCTATGTGAAGTTAGATGATGAGGTATAATGAGAGTAGGTGATAGAAACTTGGGGTAATGTGGGAGAAAATAAAGTTAACCACAACAGTAATAAAGCTCAGGAAGATAAAGAAATGGGTCAAAACCTGGGTAGGATTCTGTGTGGGATTTGGAACAATAAGACAAGCAATATTTAATCTGAATAAAAATAATAAAAATTAAAAGACCAAGAGTAGGGTGTTATTGGAATATGGGTTCAGTGTCAGAAGAGAAATTAAAATGTAATAAGAAAGGTAGAACAGGAAAACTAGTCAAACAAGTAAATCAAACCAAACAAACAAAACAAAGGAAACTAAACGTAAGGAAGAAAAATAAAAAAATTTAAATATATAAAAAAATAAAAATAACAATAAAATAAAAAATAAAACACAAGTTCTAAAGGATATCAAAGAAAAATTTTTTCTCAGTTGTTGGTGTCAGTCGTCCGATCTCTCTCAGGATCTGTCTTTGGTCCTTTCACAGCTCCAGGTCTTATTGTCTTACATGTACAAGAGGGAAAAAAAAGGGAAAAACGAAAGAAAAAATGTCTCCTGCTGATTTTAATCCCACAAAACGGGTTCTGCTCTCTTTCTTTATGCCACAGTCAGAGGGTGGTTGGGCTCCATTTCTTGTTCTGTTTTGTTTTGTTTTTTTCCCTCTCCTGTGGATGTGTGAGGATGGGGACTCTGGGCTGCCATGTTCCCTGGTTCACAGCCTCTAGCTGAGCCCTCAGAGCACTGCAAGACCCACACTGTCCTATGCGTCAGGCCGGTGACTTCAATCCCCCTCGGTGTGCAACCCTTTGATTAGTCTGTGAGGTGCACCGAGTGGGAGCAGCTTGCACCCCTCCTTCTCACTCTTTGCTGGCTTGGGTGCTGCACACATACAAAGTCCTTTTTGGGCAGTTTAGTCCCCTTATTAAATTAAGTCTCTCTGGGGACAGCTACCTCTTTGGCCCGAGTTGCCCCGCTTTGATCAGTCTTTGGGGAGCCCTTATTTGGAGCAATTCACGCCCCTCCTCCTCCTTCTACTCTTCCTGCCGGCCGCCACTGCCACCACAGTGCACCAGAGGTCCTTGCACAGCAGCTGAGAGCCCTTTTTTGAGTGAATTCCCCTTGTTTGCGGGTGACCTTTCCTAACGATCACTGGGATTATCACTCAGCTCAACTCTGACCAGTCCCGCGACTCTGTGGGTCATGGTCAGTCACAACCCTTCTCTTTTCCCATCTCCCGGTGTTGCCCAGCTCCCCAGTTTCTCTAGCACTGTCCCCAGCCGGGGACCACAGTCTCAACTGCGGTGCGCAGTCTGCTCTGTGTCTCTCACTGCCCAGTGACCAGGTCTCAACTGGTGCAGGTCTGTGACTTCCCTGATCTGGGAGGGGAGGGAGCTGGCAAGTTACGGTCACTGAGCTGGCTCTCCTCCCAAGCTCCTGCGGTAGCTGCGGTCGGAGACACAGGGCCGGGGACTGCCGAAGCCTGTCCATGGCACAGAACCCTGGGGACCTTCCCAACAGCCTACAAAACCTCCTTACTGTCCGTTTTCTATTGTTCTCTGCAATCTTTGGCTTCCAAACTTCAAATATGCTGGGATTTCATTGGTTGATCATTCAGTTCTTCAGAAGATCAACTAGGTATTCCAGTTGGGTACACAAGCTAGAGGGTTTAGTTCCCACCTACTTCGCTGCCATCTTCCAACCTGATTTTTTCATCTTTTACCTGTTGATGTGATGGATTACATTAATTGATTTTTAGATGTTGAACCAGCCTTGTATTCCTGGAATAAATCTCACTTGGTCATGGTACAAAATTATTTTTATAGATTGTTAAAAATGCTTTGATACTTACTGAGTATTAGTACACCTGCTATCATGAGAGATACTGGTCTGTAGTCTTCCTTTTTGTAACGTACAGTATATCTTGTTTTACTATTAGTGAAATGATGGTATCTTAAAATGTTAGGAAATATTTCCTTTGCTCTATTTTCTGAATGAGATCATAGGGAATTGGTATCAATTTTTTCTTAAATGCTTAGTAGAATTCATCCATGAAACCATCTTAGTTATTCTTGCGCATTATTTTTTCAAAGGTTGTTAATTATAAATTCAGTTTTGCTAATTGATATAGACCAATTCAGATTGTTTGTTTCTCCTGCTATGTGTTTTGGTAGTTTGTGTTTTTCAAAAAGTTAGTCTACTTCATCTATGTTATCAGATCTGTGGGCATAGATATTTTTCATAATTCAAGGGGAGACTGCCCAAAAATCTGGAATTTATTTATAAAAAGTTATGTATTTATTCTTACATGTTTACACCAGTCACCTGCAAAGTACTTTCCATTTTATACAATACACCTATCGAGAGATTTTATTTTTACTGCTCAAAACAGTTTTTGAACTCATTAATTGTGATACCTTTTAGTGCTTCTGCAGTTTTTGTACCATCTCTTCCACATCAGCCTTTTTTTAACTGGGGAAAAAAAAACAGTTGCTGGGGGAAGAGATCAGGTGAATGGGGGGGGGCACAGGGGATCATACCATTTTTGGTCAAAAACTGCTGACCACTCAGCATAGTGTGTGCAGGTGTGTTTGTGTATATGTCACCCATCATGAAATGGGCAAACATGTTGAAAGGCTCTTCAAAAAAATTTCACCAAAGTTGAACACAGCCTCTTACAGCATTGCCAGCTGCAACACTGATACAGAGTGTTCCTAGAACACCCAAATAGTGGGGGGAACCTATACTACCAGGGGCCCCCCTTTCAGGAGATAATTCCTGTTATTTTTGGGGTCCTTCCTAGTATTCTTTTACTTCTTTTTTATTTCAGAGAATAAGCAATAATGTTTCGATTTCTGATATTAATAATTCAAGACTTTTATTATATAAAGGATGAAAAATTGAGGTTTATCAATTTTTTCTCTTTTCAGAGAAGCAACTTTTAATTTCATTAATTTTTCTCTGTTGTTTTCTTGTTTAAATTTTATGGTTTTCTGTTCTAATTATTTTTATTTGGTGACTGTCCAATTATTTTTTACATTATTAAATTCCACTGTAATTTTGTTGTGGTCTGACAGTATACTTTGTATGATTCCTGTTTTAAATTTGTTAAAGTGTGTGATAGTCCAGTATATGGTCTATCTCAGAAAACATTCCCTGTGAGCTTAAGATTAACAAACACTTCGCTGGGGTTTGATGAAATATTCTATAAATGTCAATTATATCAAGTTGATTAATGATGCTGTTCTGTTTATTTATATTCTTACTGATATTCTTGTTTGATGAATCAGCCAATTGCTGCTAAATGGCTATTCAAATCATCACCTATGAGTGGATTTGTCTTTTTCCCTGAAGTTGTCATTTTTTGCAACAGTTATTTCGATGTTCTGTTGTTAGGCACATACACATTAAAAATCATTATGTCTTCTTGAAGTATTGACCCACTTACCTTTATGAAGTGCTTCTCTTTATCCCTGATAGTTTATCCTGAATTCTGCCTTATCTGAGATTAATATAGTTATTCTATATTTTCTTTGATTAGTGTTAGCATGGTATATCTTTCTCTATCCCTTTATTTTTTAACCTACCTTTGTCTTTATATTTAAAATGACCTTTTTTATAGACAACCTATATTTGGGTATTGTTTTTTGTCCACTCTGGCAGTCTCTGTTTTTAAATTGGGGTATTAAGACTATTCACACTGAATGTGATTATTGATGCAGTTGGGGTAATCTACAACTTTGTAATTGTTCTCTTTGAATTGCACTTGCTCTATGTTTCCCTTCTGTACTCTCCTTCCAAATTCTCTGATTTTAATTGGTTTTTATGTGATTTTATTTTCTCTTTTATCTCAGCATATCAATTATACTTTTTTTTAGTTTTTTAAGTGGTTCCCTTAAAGTTTGCAATATATATTTACAACTAATCTGTGTTTACTTCCATAGAATAGAACATTATTCTGCTTCATGGATAGTATAGGTACCTTGTAACTGAGTAGCTAAGTTCTTCCTTCATATCCCTTACATGATTTCTGTCACTGCTGTCACATATCCATATGCTGTAATCACCCAATGCATTACCTTGAACACAGTTATCTATCAGGTCAATTAAAAATAAGAAAAATAAAATATTGTACATTACTTTCTTTTATTCCTTATCTAATTTTTTCTTTACATAGATCCAAGTTCTGGCATATCATTTTTCTTCTCTCTGAATAATTTCTTATAACATTTCTTGCAAAGCAGGTCTATTGGGAAAAAAATGCCCTGAGTTTGTGTGTGTTTGAGAAAGTAATTATTTCTCCTTCAATTTTGAATTATAATATTGTTAAACACAGAATTCTAAATTAGCTTTCTTTCCTTTCAACTCTTTAAATATTTTACTCCAGTCTCTTCTTGTGTGCATGGTTTCTGACTAGCAATTTAATATAATTCTATCTTTATTCATCTATAGGTAAGAGAGTTCCCAACCCTACCACACACACACACACACACACACACACACACACACACACACACACACACACAGATTCTTCTTTAAGGTTGTCTTTTTGCCTTTGGTCTTCTAAAGTTTAAATATGATATGCTTAAATATAGGCTTTTTGTTGTTTGCGTGTTTGTTTGTTTGTTTTCTTTTTTGGTATTCTTCCTGTTTGGAATTCTTTGGGCTTCTGGAATCTGGAGTTTGGTGTCCATCAATAAAGAATTTAGAAAATTCTACATCATTGTTAATTTAAATAATTTTTCTGCTCCATTATCTTTTTGCTCTATGTCCAGTTTTTCAATAATGCATATTTTATACCTTTTGCAATTGTCCAGCAGTTCTTGGGTATTCTATTTTATTTCTTTTTTTCTATTATTAATTCTTTCTGCATTTCCACTTGGGAAGTATTATTGATGTATCTTTAAGTTCACTAATTTTTTCCTGAACTATGTCCAGTCTACTTATGAACCCATCAAAAATATTCTTTATTCTGTTGAAGTGATTTCTTATTTCTAGCAGTTTTTTTGTGGATTCTTTCTTAGATCTTTCATCGCTCAGCTTATATTACTCATCTGTTCTTGCATGCTGTCTGCTTTTCTTTAAGTTCCTAAACATGCTAATCACAGTTATTTTAAATCCCTTATTCACAATTCCAAAATCTGTATCATATCTGAGTCTGCTTCTGGTGCTTGCTTTGGTTCCCCTGACTGTGTTTCTTCTTACCTTTCATATAAACTTGTAGTTTTTTTATTGAAAGCTGGACATGATTTATTAGGCAATAGGAACTGAGGTAATTAAACTTTTAGTGTGAGGTTTATACTAATCTGCCTAGGGATGGGTTGTGTAGCTGTAGGTACTAGAGGCTTTACTTTTTTCCCGGTGTCCTTGTTGGGTAATTTCCTCCTTCCCTGTTGTCTCTAGTCTTCCCTGAGATCCTTTTCTTAACTAGTCTGTGTCTTGCAACTCTCCCAGTTGTAATCAACTGTTATTGCACTAAAGCCCTGTTGATGTTGTGATTGGGTATTGGAGAGAAAAAGCATTCTATTGTCTTATAATTAAATTTGTATTTTAGTGAGCACGAGTCCTTGGACTATGAACTTCAATAACGTTTCTTAGCCTTTTATTTTTCTCCCTTTATATTAGATAAGAGGTCTCCAGGGGACTAGAGTTGGCTAATTTCTTTTTTTCCAGGTCGGATAAGGCTCTGGAAGTTTCCTCTAGAGAGCCAGCATCTGTTATGGAGAATACTCTGGTCATATTTCAGATGGTTACTTTTACCCATCCTCTGCTGGAGATTGGGGGAGATTTTTGGATCATGCATTTTTTTCTAAGAACAGTTTTAATTGATTCCAAAATAATTCTAATAAGTTATTTTCATTATCACTTAATTTAAAATGTTTTCTAATTCACTGTAATTTCTTTGATGCTCCATGGGTTATCTAGAAGTATGCTTCTTATTTTTCAAAGATTTAGGGGCTTCAACCGTTGATGCCACTCAGCCAAAGATTATGTGAGGTATTGTCTGTGGTTGAACAAGTTGGGTTTATTACTCTTTCCAGCAAGGGAGAATTTATACCATAAGGAACCATGAAACATATTAGTAAGAAGGTGTTAGGAAGGAACAATGATAAGATTTGCGTTTGGCTGAGTAATTTTGGAGAAGGCTCAAGGGAATAAGGATGTACCCTAGATTAAGAGATGATTACAAATAGGGACAGTTCGCACTGGTTATCTCAATATATCTCATCTATAGGCAGTCCAGAGAGGCTGTAGCTGTAATTAATAAAGCAGCAGTAATCGCTCATATTTGCTGAGAATGTGGGATGTTTGGTATTTTGTTGGATGTATACTGATCTTTCTTTGTCTATGTTTAGATAAAATTGTGAACTAGTCTTGCTTTATTTCTCTCTGTCATTGTCTCAGAGTGATTTGTCTGTCATTGGTGTCTGTGAGATTATCTCCAATTATCTCCAACCAGAGAAGTCTTAAAACAAGTATTCCAAAATTTTATATGAAACCACACACAAAAAACTTTGAATGGGCACAGCAATCTTGAGAAAGAAGAACAAAGTTGGAGGAATCCTGCTACCTAATAGCAAACTGTACTACAAATTTATTCCACTTAATTACTCTGGACGTTATGATATTCGACCTTTGTATACTAGAATAGGCTTTAGATTACTACATTTACTACTTTCTAAAAAATACAAAAACCTTATAACATTTTAACTTTATACTTACTTTTACCTTTTGAGCTATTGTTTTTGTTACCTAGTTTACTTCCACATGTTTTTAAGTACAGTCATTTCTTTTTATTGGTGTTTTGAAACAGCCCACATAAATATATATTTACCTACTTATTTTCTCATTTTTAGTGCTCTTCATTTTTTCTTGCAGTTCCTTGCTTTTATCTGAGAAATTGTTCTTTCCAAAGAATCCATTTAATATTTATTTATATATATTGTTACGCAGGTCTTTTGGCAACAAATTTTCTCTGAAAATGTCTTGTCTTTGCCTTTATTTTAGACTGGGCCTTGAATAAAATTCTAGTTTGGCATTTTTTTTTCTACAGTATTTGAAAGATATTATTGCATTGTATTCTAGCTCCCATGATTTTTGTCAAAAAGTTAACCTTCAGTTTTATTATTGCTCTTCTAAGGTAATATGTATTCCCCCTGCTCCTTATAGCAATTTGACGATGATAACCTTATTTGGGTTTTTTTGCATTTATTTGGTTTTACAAATGTTCCTAAAGCTATAGTTTAATGCCTTTGTTTTGTTTTTAAAATGACTTATCCTCAGCCAGTTCCTCTTCTAATATTGCTTATCTCCCGTTCTTTTCTATTTCTCTGAACTCAGGCATCTTTTCCCTCACCCCCAGAAGACCCTTTATGCTTGGGTTCTACTGCTTCACACATGTATCTGTCCAATGTTCCCAATACCACTTGTTGAAGAAACTATCATTTCTTCATCAAATATTCTTGTTTCTTTTGTTGTATATTAATTTACCATACAAGCGAGGGTTTCTTTCTGGGCTCTCTGTTCTGTTCCATTGATCTGGGCTCTTTGTGCCAGTACCATGCTGTTTTGAATATTATAGCTTTGTAGTGTAGTTTGAAAACAAGGAGCATGACACTGCCAACTTTGTTCTTCTTTCTTAAGATTGTTTAGGCTATTTGTGTTTTTTTTGGCTTGCACATAAATTTTAGGATTATTTATTGTAGTCTGTGAGATTACCATTGGTTTTTTGCTAGAGATTGTATTTTTTTGCTATATATTGGTTTGGGTAGTATGGAAGTGCTAATAATATTAATATTTTCCAATCTATGAGCATGAAATGACTTACCATTTATTCATGTTTTCTTCAATTTTTCATCATCAGTTTCTTGTACTTTTCAGTGAATAGGTCTTTCCCTTCCTTAGTTAAATTTATTCCTAAGTTATTTATTTTGATGAAACTCTAAATGAAACTTTTTAAAATTTCTTTCTCTGATAGTTCATTATTAGTTTATAGAAACTCAACTAACTTTTTAATGTTGATTTTGTGTCCTGCAACTTGATTGAATTTATCTAGTATTTCTAAAAGTGTTTTGGTGGAGTCTTTAAAGTCTTCTATATTCTTAATTCTTAATTCTCTTTTATAACCCCCATTAGTGCCTGGTACCAAAAAATCCTATTAGGTTAATTTTAAAATTTATAAATCAATCAATCAATCAATTAATTAATTTAAATGGTAGAAAATAGAATCTTAGGATTCAGTTTACTTTTTGGTTGCCCCTGCCTTCAGCTCTGATTCATTCTCTGCATGTTTGGACCCCGTTTTGTGCCCTGTGAGTACTGACCCCCTTAGACCAAAACTGCACTAACTTCTGGTTTCTAGCCTGGCCAATGGAAGACACCTGAAAATTAGAGGGTGGGAGAAGACAGTGATTGATATATTTTTTCCCCTCTGCTGCACACATTTAGTGTCATTGTTATGTTCCTATGACTTTAAGCAGATAGCCCTTCTTCTAAAGTCCCTAGGTGATGATGGAATTTTATCCTTATTTTTTAATTTGAAACTCAGGCATAATGCTAAGGCAATGTTTAATAAACATTCCTGGAGTAATTTTCTAGTTCAGAGAAGATAGTGAAAAAATAAAATAATATATATACACACATACACACACACATATGTATATGTGCATATTTTCTCTTCATGCATCATTAATTGTGTAGCTGTTTTTCAACTGAAAATTTTTATTTAAAATTCTTTGTTACCCTCCTTAAGATTCTCAGAAACATAACCTTGTGTGTATTTTTATAAAATCACAAGAATACTATTGGTTCTTATTATGACTATATAATCATTAAACACATAAATAGCTATACAAATGTAAGTGTCTTAGCCAACAAGAAAGAGATGCCTACACTGTTTTAAATCATAGTTTTTAAATTTTGTCTCATTAAAAGTAGAGAAACTTATTTCTTCCCTTGACCACCCCAACTACTTCCTATAGACCCTTAAAGAGCAATTCTTGGCTCTCTTTAAATTATTGAGCAGAAATTATCTATCTTTTCCATTCTCTGGCTTCTTCCCATGGGAGTAGAATTTTTTTTTAATCAGATTGGTAATATGATGATAAATTGACATCCATGTATATGTGTTTTTCTATTTGATACAATTGAGGTGTTAAACATTGTGATAACAATAACAATAGACCAGATGATAGAATTTTCTAGGTGGAAGGTTGGTTTTTTTTTTGGTTTTTTAAAAAAATTATTCAGTTCCATTCTCAACTTCGGTATTGAGAAGAGTAATGCCCAGAGAAGTTGTCATTTATCTATGGTCATGCATAGATAAAATATTTGTATTAGATAAAAGAGTTCTTTGCTCCTTATACTTTTCCTTTTAAAATCAATGGCTATTGTCTCTGTCTTTGTTCTATAAATACAAACTAGAGAGAACAGACAGAGCACTTTGAGAGCAGCGTTGCCTGTCAGTGTATCCAAAACTGCCATTAACAGTAATGGAGTCGCCCATGTACATCAAGCAGAGAATCATTTCTTTAGTATTTTAAGATTTCTTTGGGAGTTTTGCCTCTTAGAATATTTAATTTTTTTCTCTCTTGAGGGAAGTGATTTTTTTCTCTGACATTTCAGTGATCACAAGGCAGCTGGTCTCATCTAAAACAACAAAAAGCAAGTGATGATGTGACTTGGGGAAAATACTAGTCTATCTTTGAGAGGGACATAGGTTGTCATTTTTTAAAAGCTAGCAAAAGCTGATGTGACGAATGTCAGTGATTATAATCCTCTTTTTTTTCCTAGTGATTGCCATCAAAAGATGGTGCTGTACATATTTTAATATGACTACCATTCAGCTCAACAGTTGCTTAGGAAAAAAGACAAAAATATGACATTGTGTAGATGAGCTGAAAATACTTACATGATCCTCCTGTTATAATAAAATCCACCAACGTTGAAAAATGGAAATAATCAATACATGGCTTTAAACATTCAGTCTCACATATTAAGGAAAAGATTCTACTACATGTCTAAGGTGACAACCTGGTGGGTGCTGAGGAGTCGGAGGAAATAAGAAGTATTATCTGGTTTTAGCAGGTAGTTAACTTGCTCATTACAAGTAACACAACATAAACAGGGACAGGAGATTTGACTGGAGAAAAATCAGTGGGTTGGTTAAAATATCTAAATGAGAATTGAAAAATCAGCTAGTCAACTACATAGTTTATATAGTTGATGACTAACAAACAACCTAATATTCTCTGTAAAGCATGACCCATGTTAGAATAGTCACTAAAAATCATGGAAGCCAAGCCAAATATTTCAGTAGAAATATTTCAAATCCAGAGCCTAGTGCAATAACCTCAATGTTGATCCACAAATTTGCAGGATGACTAGTATCTGCCTCATCACAGATGTTCAGGGTAAGAATCAAGCTAGCTTTAGGCTAGAAGCCCCTTTGGCTCTACTAGAAGCAGTGAAGGGCAGTGGGGCACCAGGTATTAAAATGTGTCCTGAGAAAAATAACAGGTGTTAACCCTATGCCCAAGAATATTGAAAACAGGCACTTTTTTAGCTCAAGAGATGTTCCTTTGTTTCCTCTCAAATGTCCCCTGGAAGGCAGGTCACCTTTCTGTTTTCTTTCTGCTGCCTGGTCTTTTTGGCACTCGGTGTTACTCAGGATCTTAAAAGACACTGAAGCAAGACCGAGAAGAGCTTGTCTAAAACATTGATCAATGTACTGAGGTCTGTTCCCAACTTCTTTCTTTAAGATGTCATAATTCTGTACCTGACACCCTTGTCATCATTTTCCTGTACTTCCCAGGCTCCTAATTTTCCAAGAAGCAGACCCAGCCTTTCTCCACAACTTTTTTCTTTTTAATACATTCACCAAGTCTATTTAAGTTTAAAGCATTAGCAAGGAACTAATCTAGATGTTATATACTCTGACTAAAATAATTAATAATTATAAATTTCCTGTTCTTGTGGAGCATACATTCCACAGGAAAATAAAATAAAAAATAAACAGAATAGTTTTATGTACTAATAAGCATATTAAAAATTAAATAAGATAATGTGATACTGAGGGAGTACTCTTTTCTAGGATGGTTTAAGGGTGCCTATTAGAGGATCTGATGTTTCAGGGGATGAGAAAGAGTCATCCAAGGAGAGATCAGGATCCACAGCATCAAGGAAGTGGGACCAGCTAGTGGAAAGTCTCCAAGGCAGGAACAGACTTCGCAAACCGGAGGACCAAAAGGAATGCGAGGCTAGTGAAGACAGAGAAATGGAGAGTGAGTAGTTTGAGATAACGAGTAAGTAGGAACAAGGTTTTGCTGGTCTTTGTAGGCCATAGAGCTTTCTCATTCTAAAGGCAATACAAAGGCAGTAGATTTTAGACAGAAAAGTAGCACAATATGATTAATATTTTTATATAACAGTTCCTGTGGATTCTGTGTGGGGAAAGAATAATAGTTGTCTCATTAGGACAAATGTGGAACCATAAAGTCTTTTAGAATGTTAGTTTACAGGCATCCTGACTGGTGGGAGGCCACAGATGATGATAACATGACCCACATTAGTGGTATTAAGATGAAGAAAATGAACAGATTTGTGATGAAGTTTGGAGGTTTAGTCCACAGGACTTGCTGACGGAAAGAAGGTAATTGTGAGGAAAGGAGAGGAATCAAGGTGATTCATTTCCTGAGATGGAAATTCTGAGGAAGAAACATATTTTTTGTTCATGGTTTGGATTATTCATCTTCTTATTGAGATTTTATTTCTGAAGTTTGGATCCTATTTTGCTAGTATGCAAATAACTCTGATTCTGCATGGTTCACTTGCATAATTATTTATAGTGGAGACCTCCCGGCAGCACAACCTAAATTGGCCACAGGCAGGTTCTCCAAGAAGCATAACAGAGCTTAATCTTCAGAGCCACTCACATGCACTGGCTCCTTCAAAGGTCCAAAAGGAGTACTAGCAATGTGTTCACATGGTCATATGTTTTTGTAACATTTGCAAAACTATAAAGTCCTACCATATTGGATAGGCTTGTTAGCTACCTTTTTCAAGCTTTCTTCAGTGGGTGGCCTGAGACTGATGGTGGATCAGCTATGGTGAAGTTAGTTGGGAGCATATTTAATCTAGGCTTAGTGGGACAGAGTGTATTATGGTAACTTCTGTGAAGTGTTGTGGAGTAGAGGTATCACTGCACCACCCCATGGCAATGGAGGGGTGGGTGCAACATGTCAACATGAGCTTTACTAACTCCTTCAGTGGATGCTGTGGAAGGAGGAGAAACAAGACATAAAGTGCATGGAAACAGAGGTTAATCTGTGGAAAAGTCCCCCAACCTTTACATAGTTTCAATAGATTCTTATGAATGTTTAGATAAAATAGAAATTTCCTCTTAGCAGTAATATATTTGATAGTTAAGCATAAAAAATCTAAATGCACCACACAATTGCTTTTTTCTTTTTTGAGAGGAATTAAACATAATAGAATTTATCAGAATCTTTTTGTTTCTCAGGTACAAATCTGTAGACCTATAACCAATAGCATGGATCTGTGTGCAAAGTCACATGTTTTGTGCATCTCAATCACATGCACGCCTTAGAGATGCTGTGGGTTCTGTCCCAGATCATGGGAATAAAGCAAAAATTGCAATAAGGTGAGTCACATGATTTTTTTTGTTTTCCTAGTACATATAAAACTCTATTAAGTGCACGATAGCATTATGTATTTTAAAAACAATGTACATACCTTAGTTAAAATAGTTTATTGCTAAAATATGTTAACCCTCATTTGTCTCTCTTGGAAAAATGACATTAATTGACTTGATGGACACAGGGTTGCCACGAACCTTCAATTTGTAAAAAACTCAGTATTTACAAAGTACAGTAAAGTGAAGCTTTATAAAGGAGATATGCTTGTATGTACAATAAAACCAAAATTTGATCGACTCTGTAAGGAGAAAGAATGTTATTTTTGTCTTATCTCGGTAGAAAATATTACAAAACTGTTGTCCTATGATGAGGTCTTCAAGGAGTGTGCAGTCATAAAATGTAGATAAAGTTATCGTTGTTATGATTCCTTTTTTAATTCTAACTAAATATTTATTCTTGAATATAATTCTGTTTCTGTAACAGTGTAATTTTTAAAAATAAGGACCCCCCTGCCAATATTTTAAACTTTACATTTCACAAAACCTAACTCCATCCATGTTTCTGTTTGAAGCCAAAGATAATATTAATGAAATTCAAAGACACTGTTTCTTTCTCAGAACCATACGTGTTTGTATCTTTGAAATAAATACCCGACTGATGCCATGAAAAGCAAGTTGGCAAACAGGCAATTCTTTCAGTTTCCATCTCCTTAACAGTGACTCTTGGATCTTCTGCCCCTGCTTCTCATTTATAGGCTTCTTTGCTCGGTTATGAGTCTCACATGTTCGGCTGGGTTACTTTTGTTTTGACCCAGAAAATTAATATTGCTACATCAATAATATTTCAGATTTGGAGTGGAGCGTATTTAACATAAATCTTGGGTTTTGCTTTGATTGGGTTCGGCTGGGTTCTCTTTCTCTCTGTTCTTTCTTTTTTTTCTTGGAGAGAGTGTTTAACATGAGTCTTGGCTTTGAGATAGTCAAACCTTTATTCCCTCCTTAGCATCTTTGTGAGCAGGCTCACAAACATCTTTGTCTTTAAAATTCTATGCCTAAAGGTGTGAGGAAAAGTCTGTGGAGAAAATGGCTATAAAATGGTCCATATTTCTACTCCCAAGGGGTTTTTGAAGCATATTAGTTTCTTCTCAAAGAATATCTTAAAGTCAATACTGAAATGGAGAAGCTAAATCGGACGCTATTCTGCCTTATGTTCTTCGGAGCAAACTGACAAATTATGATTGCCAAAGCCTTATTACCAGCAGTGCTGAAAAGAACATAATTTAATTTCCAGATCCCTTGATGTAGTTCAGAAAAAGTCCTATAGACATTATAACAGTTGGACTCAGAGAATATTAACCTTAAAATACCTGGGTATTAGGTCACTTCCCAATTGCTATTGGGTAACTAAACAAAGTATTGTCTTCAAATAATTTAGTGTGCTGTTTGAAAAGATTTTAATCAATAAGAACAATTTCAAATTGGTAATACTGTCAGGCATGCTACACACTTAAATATTGAAGAAGCAAAAGCAGACGTATCTGGGGGAAGAAAAGCAAAACTTAAAGGATATGAATTTTGTTCTAGTTCTTATGAGGCATGATGGGCAAAGATTGCTCAAAGAACATATTTTCAAAGATCAAATAAATTAGTTTAAATAAACACATTTTTCATCATTTTAAAATGTTTTAACTTACCATTTTGGCAATGATTCCAAAAAGGAAATTGCAAAAATAAATGAATAAAGAGAAATACTCAAGGAGAAGTCATTCTAGCCTTCCCATACTTTAATCCAGGTTCAAGCCATGTTTCCCCGTGGTGTGCTAGTAAATATTTAACAACCAGCTCTCTGGGGGGCAAAGCTCTGATTTATAGTGTTTCAGATCCCCTTGGTATAAATATAACCACATAACTGATGTCAAGCTACCAGCTAATGTCACTGAATGCAAAGTGGGGAGAGATGTACAGCTGTATATTAATATATAGTATTTCTGCCATACAAATACAATAAACAAACAACCTTAAGAAGATAAATAAGAATAAAATGTAAAATAAATAATTAGAAAAGGATGAATTGTGACTACTCAGTACCTTTTAATGTAATTTATTTAATTGCAGGGCTATATAATTTAATTTTTAACAGTGATTGTGTTTAACAATCAGCTCACAAAATTTAAGAACAATTTAACGATAATCTTGTGGGCTTATCTAAGTCAGTGACCACACGCCACTACTTTATGCCACATAATGTGTTAAGCTACACCTTAAGTGCAGTGTGGAAAGCCATTAGGAGGCTCTAAGGAAGGAAGAGAAGGTATGATATTTTCACTTTTAAAACTTCACTCACGCAGCTGAGTGGAGAACAGGTTGGAAGGTGACGAGAGGAAATGCAGAACTAGTTAAAAAATTACTGGTGTCTGCTTTCAGGAGGCCCTCTAATCTCTGATGCAACATGGGCTTTAGAGGATATAAAGTCATTTTCTTCAGACCTCAGTGAAAGCACACTTACACATTTACAAGAAAATCATAGAGGAATACACAACAAACAAACAAAAAAGGAAATGCAAAAAACCATGGAAACAGGAGCATAGATTCTACCTCCTAACTCAGAACTAATCTTCAGCACCAGATGGGCTCACCTGCTCAGACTGGGCTCCAGAAAACATAGCCCTGTGTTTTTAAATCTTAATTTTTTCTTATTTAGTTTGCCAAATGTGTTTGCACCCTGCGTCTGTACTTACTGTCCTGAAGTGATATCTTTGCAGGGCCCCGTTAGCTGCTAAATGGCCCTCGACCTCCCCACATCGCACAGGTCCTCGCAAGCCATTGACATTTCTCTTCTTTCACAAGGAGGCCAGTCCTTTCATGTCAGAAAACTTTTGTGGTGCTTTGCAATTGGCATAACACTTCACTTACTTTACCTATTTAGTCTCAGATTAACCCTTTATGGTAGGGCAGTAGACACTACATCCACCAGCAATTTATGGGAATTTCAAAGTTGAGAATCTCAACTAGCAAAACATTTCAGCCACAATACACAAATAAGTAGTTGATTTCTTAAAGTGAGTCTACAAGTACAGAGTAAGTGCCGCATGTGAGCTATTAACCTATTTATACTATTATTAATGTATAATAGTGGAGATCTTCAAACTGGAGTGTGGAGATTTCCCAAGGGACATGTGAATACTTGGATAGTTTGAGGAAAGCAATTTCCAGACCAGCAACTTCCATATACACAGTTTCCTAAAATATATTTAGTTGAGAATGTGAATCTCGAACAAATGTTTCTGACTTCTTTGTTATTCTTCTTTCACTTTAGAAAAGAAAAGTATACCTCTCACCTATCCCTAATGTTATTATGGTACATTGTATAGGATAAAAAAAAAATCTCTGACTACTTAATATTAAAACAATCTGAAATATTGTAGGTGTTGGGAAAGTAAATAACCTAAATAAATGAACAATAATTCTTTTCAAACCTAATGCTTTCTAATTGTTTTTCAATGGAATTGAAGGAGATCCTGATTGGGTTGCTGGCTAATGTGTCATTAAAATAATATTCAATAATAAATCACTAGGGAACATAACTTAAAAAACATTCAAAGAATTATGTGTCAGTACAATAAAACTTCCATTTTTAACTATATTTTTATGTGGACTTTTTTTAGCACTTTCATTTATGAAAACAAAAATAGGAATAGAATTAATGCTGATTCTAGAAATAAGTTAATCTAGTAATAAGTCATATTCACCCACAGATATAAACTTATACATCTTTAAAAAATTTTTTTATTGATTTATTTTTTTTAGGAAGAGAGAAAAAAACATCAATTTATTGTCCCACTTATTTATGCGTTCATTTGTTGATTCTTGTATGTACCCTGACCGGGGATTGAACCCACAACCTTGGCATATGAGGACAATGCTCTAACCAACTGAGCAATCTGGTCAGTGCAAGCATCATATATCTTATTAAGAGATTTTTTTTAAAACAAATTTTTATACTAATAACATATCAAATGGTATTATATAGTTATGTTGTTTCTATATATTTCATACTACTATAAATTATAATAATAATTCAACTTATGATATTTTAAAACAGAACTTTATGGTCCCAGGAAATTCATAAATAAGTAATGCAGGTTTTTGTTATAAAGAAATATGATAATAGACTTTCAAACATAATGTATATATTATTAAGATAAAATTCTGAGGGTAAGTGGAATGAAAATATGAGTTTAAGAAAGTAAAACTGATGTAACTTCCTCTTAAAAAGAGCTTGTTCATGTATTTTTGTAATGAATAATGATGGTTATCAAGTCACTATGATATACGGATCCTTTGGAACCAATTTAAGAATGACATAATAATTTTCTTTAAAATTGCCAATATTTATAACATGCTAGAAATAACATCATTTTCAAGTATTTAATCAGAAAAGTTTAGATGTCAATTTAAAATGTGAGAGGCACATAATTTTTTAATGTTCTTTTAGGGCACAAATGGGAAAATTGTTGAAGACTTTTGCTTTTCTGTGTAAGACATCATTAAATTGAACATCTTTATGTATTTTTCCATCTCTACCCACCAGGACTGGCAGCTAGTGGTGGTTTCTCCCCTTTTCCCACCTCTAAAGCTATACACTTTTTAATTGTTTCAAGAGGGTACCGTATATGCAGGGTCAAGCAGAAAACAATGAATCATGTGGTTTACAAGGCTCACGTCCCAACCAACTGGCTCATTTCTGCACAACAGCCCATTGGTACACAAGCCTCAATTTCATGCCTCAGAAAAATTGCAAATCACCACACATGTCATGGTCCGTCATGGCCACTTGCACAGAGTTGACACCATAAACATTAAATTCGTAAATAATGTGGATTTGCTGAAATTCCCTATTTACAGATGAAGAAACTGATATTCTGACAGGCTTAGGGACTTGCCAGATTTACACAGCTCATAAAAGGCAGATCCAGGTCTCAAATCTGTAACTCTGAATTTATACTCAGTACACACACAGACACACACATAAAAGGTCTGTCCAGAAGGTATACAGCCATGTACCATGAAAAACAGAGACATTTATCTAAGAAGATAAAAGTTACAAGAAACATTGTACACAAGACGATGAAGCCTCCATCCCCTTCAAAGTGGGCACCTTGGGACCTCCCACAGTTCTCCCAATAGCCACCACCTGCCCCATCGCATTTTCCTGAATCCTCATGGACTCGTACATTCCAAAAAATGAATAGTATGCATATATATATTTGTTAAACTGATACATGCTCTTAACATTCATTTCATTTTACCTTATTTTTATCAACCAAGTGTTCATTCATTAAACAGGTATTTATTAAGTATTTATTGCACAAAAAAAATACAGAGTCTCAGCTAATATGGAGCTAATATTACAGTGGAAGAGATAGATAATAAGTAAAAAAAAGGAATGATTTCTAATAGTGATAATATTGTGAGGTTGAGTTTCTTAACAGGGACATAAGAAAGATCTCTTTGGGAAACTGAGAAGGGGACAGAGCCCATAATTTGAAGATCTGGTGCAATGGTTTTAACCTTGTCTTTAATTTGACACATTACCTTTGAGACTTTAAAAAGAAGTTGATGTGTAGGCCCCATTCACATATTTAAATCAGAATATCTGGTGATGGGGCTCAGACATTTGTGTTTTTAATAGTTCCTAAGGTGATTCTAACATGTAGTCATTAGTCACAGTGGACTTCTCACCTAAGGAAAGAGTGGAGCAAGCAACAGAAATAGCTAGCCCTCGCATATGTGTTCAACTACACCTGTTTAGCATGTTTAAGGGACTGAAAGGGAGACAAGAGAGAAAGGAGATGCAGTCTGAAAAATAAGTAGCGCCATATCGTATAAGGCCTTTTATGTTATGGCATTAAGTTTATGTTTTATTTTGGGTGTAATGGAGAACCACTACATTGTATTATACTTATTAGGTCATGTTGTAAGATGGGGAAACAAGACAGAAACAGAAGAGATTACCCTTTCTCCAAGTTTCTCAATGTAAAACAAGGTATACCCTCTATGTTTTAATCACAGGGTCATGTTGATCATCCAACCTTTGGCAAATGACTGAGTTGTTCCTGTCAATAGAATCAGGGAGAAATGGAATATTACTATTGGAGGAAATGAGTCAACATCATCCTGAAAAGAAAGAGAAGTGGGATGATGCTGGGGTACTAAGTGCTGTCACACACACACAAAATGCACACAAACATATATTTATAATGAAATGTGTGCACAAACTTAGGAACTTATTTTAAAATTCATTGTTGGTAAAATACCAAAAAATGCCATGTCAACTAGTAACTACTAAAAAATTGTTACTTGGCATGTTTTTTAAATTCCTAACTTTCCCATCTCATTGTATGTCCTTTCCCTGCTATGGTATTCCGATTAGTGCTGTATTAAAGAAAAGTAAAGAGCTATTTATCATCAAGATGAAATATTTAGACAATTAAGGCCAAGGTTTCCAAGAATACATATACTAAAAACTGTCATATATGTAGGTATATATACAAAAATGCAGATACACAGTTTGCTATGTTTTCTTACTTTATTTTTTCGTAGTGATTGCAAAATGTTGTGAGGCAAGAAGAATTTTATTTCTGCTGGAACAGTTATAAGGTCCAGTCATTCCAGCAAGCTCCATACAACATACCGAAAGATGTGTCAGCATTTGCACTATTATTTGAGTGCATAGTCGTGTTTTGTGGTGGAAATAAGAGAGCTATTTTACTATTCCCCATGAGCAAGTGATCTTAAACTTACTACACTGTGAGAAGCTGCACATGTACTCTGGGGAAGCCTAGTTCCTTGGTGAGAGTTTGCGGGATGCTAGAGAGATGGTACTCAAGTGTCACCAACCAGGGTGTTAAGATCCCATCTCCCAAATGATGCTCCTGGCATTTTTGTCAAACTTCCTCTCAACCTGCCCAGAGGCAGATCTTCTCCACAACCTAGAGCATGGTCTTTACAGTTAGACAGAATCTGGGTTTGAACCTTGGCTCTGCTACTTGCCCACTGACGCTTCTGACCCTTTGGTCCCCTCCACAGCTCCACGTGGCGAACGATGCTTGCCCTAGTGGGACTGGTGTGGTGATTAGACATGACCACTTTGCTTTACACCTCACACCTGGTAGGTAGCTAGTTTTTTTAGTTTCATATGACATGCTCAGTCTTTTGACATATATATCATTTGATACAAATTACAAAAACCATAAGTGTTCATTAACTCTAAATGTTACCATGGCTTCCTATTTTAAAGTTATGCTAATGCATTTATCCTCCCTAAATAAGCTTATTAACATAGGATTGAGAAATTTCTGCCATCAGGACTTAATCCATCTTAGTATAACAGCTTTGTTTACTGCACATTCCACCTCGTATTATGATTCACAAAATAGTAATATTCAACTTAGGCTTTTGTTCAAACACGCAAATGATTTTTCTTTTGTCTCAACATCTTTGATCATATCGTTTCTCCCTGTTTGGATTTCTTTCATATAATCCTCAAATTTATGAAAATTCTGTCCATCTTTTAAAGTCCAAAGCAAATGCCACCTTGATGAAGTCATTCTTTATTCCTATAGAGAATTAATATTATGTTCCCTGTTCCTCTAATACAGAACCATCTCATGATGGTATATATTTTTAAATAATTTTATCTTGCACATCATACTGTTAATTCCTTGAGTAAAAAGATTTGGCATATCTGTATCCAGATCAAACCTCAGGTCTGGAGGCAAACTGTTTGCAATTTCACTGCATGTAAACTAACTCAAGCCTCACTGAAATTTCTTTTAATAGAGCCCCTGCTCAACTCTTAAGTGTCAGTGGCTTTCAAATGTCTAGCTTCAAAGTCTCACACTTGGTTTTTCCCAAACCCTAAGTTTCTGTGTTTCCCTATCACTGCCCATACTGTGGGAGTAGCCAAAGGTTCAGTCTCTAGGTCTAGTGCCTTCACCGGCAAGCATTGATATATCCTCAAACTGTGCTCAAATTGCCTTAGTCCTGTTAAAACAAAGTCTACTTTTAATCTGTATATTTTGTGTAGAAAAGAAAAAGTGCATCATAATTTCATCCCCTTCGTACATAATTCATCGTGGCTAGGAAGTCAACTGTTAGAGAAAGGGAGAGGACTTTTTGATCAAGACTATTTCATGTTCCTCTGAGCCAAGAAATATCAACAGAAAAGATCTTGGTAGTATAACATGGAGAATACAATCACAAAATTTAAGGAATTGTGCCTGCCAATGGAGTTCAATAGTGTATTCCCTGAATCAGCTTTAGCAACGACAATTCTACTTGTGCCCTTTTCAGGAACATCTCTTCAGGATATTTACAACTCAGATATGCAAGTAGGTTCTGCTATTATATGCTCTATATACTCTTTTCAATTTTTCCTCTCCTATGTAAAAGTGTAAAAATAGATTATATTGAGGTTTCAGGGCATCTTTGGTGCCACAGTAGCTCAGGAAGAACCTTTCATTTTTTAAAGTAAAATTGTAAATGTCCTTTGACTGTCGTGTACAGGAGACTAAGCTCTTACGCTATTTAAAAATTTTATGTGGTCATAAATCTGTTCCATAGTCAAGTTACTGTTTTACAATATATTATAACCTTTTTCTTTCTAACTTCCTCCATTTTTTCCAAGGAATATATGTCTTTCACCAGTGTTATATCATTTAGGAAGAAATTGTGGTATTTCTAATTTGGAGAAAATATTTTCCTTTATTAATGACTTTTGCATAAATTAGAAGAACAGCATATTTGTGAAATGGTAGTCAATATTTGAGCTGGAATTTAAGAAATTAATGAATAAATTCGTGGATAGAGCAGTGCTGCCAAGGAGTCCTGGGGCCCCCACCCATGCGCTGTCTCACCGTGCTTTCTGGAGCCCAGCAACACAGCCGTCCTGACCCTTCCTAGGGTTACTGTTAGCTTAGAATGAAGTTTCTCACGTGGTTCCACACCTCCGGACATTACAGCACCCTCCTTCACTGTAGGAAGCAAATTCTAACTTGTATCGATGGGAAATATTTTTCAGTTGGGAACCCTAAAGAAGTTATAGGTAGGTTCTGTGCCTCAAAATTATAAGATGGGAACAATTTTCATATGCTTCAAGCATTTTTCTTTTAAGAGATTTTAGATGTTTAAAATCATTGATGTCATAAATCCATTTAGCCTTTCTGTAAGTAACTGACCAGTAATAAAGTACCTGTTTTCTAACTGACAATGTCACAAGCTGGAGTGAGGACATTTTCTCAAGGTCCATGATGTATTTTTAAAGACGTGTGTATGCATGTGTATCTGTGTTAGAAGATGGGAGAGATGAAGTTTCTTGAATCTTAACTCCAGGTGCCTGACTCCACTGCAAAGAGGATTTTATCAGATGTACAAATTTGCTTTTTGTGTCTGTAAAAGCTATCTGTCTTATTTTGGGGAGGGGCTTCCAAAGATCTATTGTTTGATTCTTAATGGGGACAGGATCCCATCACTCTAGAGAAACCAAGGATGGGTAGATTTCCATCTATGCCATCTTAGATTTTAGAAAAAAGCACACCGCTTAGAATCAGGAAAAGCTTCTACCATCCGCAGTTTAGTTTTTTATTTAATCTTTATTGTATTTTTTCCATTACCTTTTAGTCCCCTTATATCTCCCTCCCCCCAGCCACCACCACACTGTTGTCCATGTCCTTGAGTCCATTCTCCTTTCTGCTCAATCCCTCCACCCCCTCACCACCACCCTGAGCAGTCACCCTGCTCTCCATCTATGAATCTGTCTCCTTTTTCCCTGTTAGTTCAGTTTGTTCCTTAGATTCCACATGTGAATGAAATCATATGGTATTTGTCTTTCTCTGACTCGCTTATTTTACTTAGCATACCATCCGCATTTAGAATCTTGAAATAAAGCTACAGAATTCAGAGGTACTTAGGAATTATTCATGATGCTAATGATGGAGACTGGCGAATGCCTGGTGGAGGCAGCCAGCGTCCCACAGCACTGCTGCAGGCAGCGCATCCTGACCACACAGTGCCTGAGAATTACCTTTGGTTTGGATGTTGACATGGCGGCTTTCAGGGTTCCTGGCTATTTCCTCAGTCTAGTTGTTTATCCTTCCCAACTGTTTATACCCTTCTAATGCATTCTTCTTCCACTTAAATGACGGCTGGTTTTGGTTGTTTAGAACCCAGAAGCCAGACTGGGATCGTTTACAGACGCCAGCATCAGGCGGGCCCACAACAGTGACGCGCATGCGTCTTGCGGAGACCTTCCCAGGAGCCAAGTGGAAGGGCTGCAAAAGTAAAATATCCCATAGTGCAATAAATTTGATTTTCATGCCAGGTCAATAGATAGAGCAGTGAGGATGTTATTTTTATGTAAATAAATCTGAAAGCAGATATGATTATAAGAAACTATACCTGATGATATGGTATAAAAGAGACCCTGGGCTCAGAGCCAGGGAGCCTTCCTCCACCACTTGGTTAGCCTGATGGCCTTGGGCGAAGCGTTTTCTCTGTCTAAGCTGTTGTCCCTTCATCGGTACAAGGTAGTGCCAACTGCAGAACCTATTTCACAGGACCGTTAAGACTATAGAAAAGAAATATAAGGTAAGCAAATAAAGGATATGATTAAACCGGTCTTACTGTTATTGTTACATTTATATTATATAATAGATGAGCATCAGGCATTTGACCTCGTCCTCATTTTATAATGATTGTCGACAGTAGAAAAGTCTTACTTCTTTCCTATAGGTTATAGGCTTGGCGTGGTGGTGAAAGGGCAGTCTTTGCAGGCCAGTGGGCCTGGGTTTGAATATGGTTTCACATGTGTTACCAGTAGCAACTTACTAAACTCTCTGAGCATAAATACTCTATATAACAGCATAACATAAAGGTGTTAATATTAATTTCAAGGATCTATAAGGACAACAATATATATTTAATAATACTTTCTCTATGTGGGTTTAAATAATTATGTATAAGTGAGTGTAGGTGAGCTAGCTCTGTCATTTACTGGCATGTAACATGATAAAGCTTATTAACCTCTCTGAAATTGTTTTCAGAAATGTAAAATGGGTATAATAATAGCAAATATCTCATAAATTCCTTTAGAGTGTGAAATACCTTAATAATATAAGAACATGTATTGTTGTTTTTTAAATCCTCATCCAAGGGTATGTTTTTATTACTGGAAGAGAGAGACAGAGAAAGAAACATCGAAGTGAGAGAGATACACCAACTGGCTGCTTCACATATGCATTTTGACTGGGGATCAAACCCACAACCTGAGTATGTACCCTGACTGGGGATTGAACCTCGACCTTTTGGAGTATGGAATGATACTCCAACCAACTGAGCCACCCAGTCAGGGCTGTAGAAACATTTAGAACATTATCTAGCATATAGTAACTTGTGAATGACTATTAGCTTTTATTATCATTTTTAGGCAAAGCACCTTACACAGTACCTTTTATTTAGTAGACACTCAATAAATACTTCTGTTCATTATTACTTTTCCTTGCTTATGGTTAAATAGTAATCACAATATCAAACC
The DNA here is from genome assembly GCA_004026545.1 of Mormoops blainvillei. Taxonomy (NCBI): domain Eukaryota; kingdom Metazoa; phylum Chordata; class Mammalia; order Chiroptera; family Mormoopidae; genus Mormoops; species Mormoops blainvillei. The sequence continues at coordinate 179,307 of PVJD01000502.1, read as the reverse complement.
AGAATTTATTCCTTCAGATCAAGGAGATGAAGTAGAATTATGCACTCCTGATTTGTCCCCTACCTACTTAAGTTCTTACTACTTGACAGGCACTTATTTGCCATCAACTACAACTAATTTCGAACTTGGATACTGGGGAGTGGCAGCTGGCTGACCCTCAGGACTGGCCTTACCCTTCTACCCACCTGCATTACACTTCCCCACGCATCATCATTGTGTTCTTGTTTCTGTTCACTCATTTTTATCTTCTTACAGTTGGACATAAAAACCTGTGTCTAGGCTGTCGACTCCTCTCTGTCATGGTGCTGGTCTCAGAATCCTCAGGGGATGCTGTTGCTAGGAATTAATGCTCAGGCTACACTGAAGATAATGTCTGAACCATTGGAGCTATTGTTCTGTTTTCCTTTTTTGTGATGATGTGAGATGATGTAATGCCTACATGATGAGACAAAGTGAGTTGAAAGTGAGTAGGCAGTGTGACATGGCATTAGTCTATTACAACTGTCACTTGAACATAAGCACTGAGGTTCCACCACAGCCGATCTGGTAACAGAGAGGACTACATACTGAGTGACTAATGGCGGGTGGCTTATACACCGTGGATGTGCTGGACAAAGGGGTGATTCACCTTCCGGGGAGAAAAAGGAGGACAGCAGGAGGTTTCATCATGCTATTCAGAACAATTTAAAACTTAAATTGCTTATTTAAAGAATACGTCATTCAATATTTTTGAATCATAGTTGACCATGAGCAACTGAAACCTTGGAAAGCAAAATCGTGGATAAGGGGGGACCACTGTACATATGTATCATTGGGCCTTGGTTAGGGGTAAAGTAAAAATAAACAAATTATATAGTTTTAGACTGGTGGGAATCTTATTCCTGAGTTGAGTAAAAAGTACAAACATACAAAAATATGGTTAAAAACAAACTAATGCCAATTAGTAAACAATAAAAAATGGTAGAGTAAATTTATATGTATAAATAAATGTTAAGCCAGGTGTTAGATTCTGGGCTTTATCAGGAAATGATGGTATTTAAATAAAAATGGCTTGCACAAGGCCACATGCATTGGAAAACCACGTGGCATAGGAGTTTTGGTCTTCTCTATCCCCAGTAACCTTCCCCCTGACCCTGGTAATTTAATAAATTGTTTGGTCTTTAATTATTTTTCTATAGGAACATTTTGCTCTTAGAGTATTATCTTGTATATTATTATAAGTTCCCTACAAACAAAATGTATTGCTAATATTTTGTCAGTATGTGTGCAATTTGCGTTTAAATTTGTTTATGGTATATATGACGTCTGAAAAGTTAAATTTTTCAGAAGTTATATTTATCGATTGTTTTTTTATGTTGTTTTTTGTTTTGAAAACCTTGCTCATCCAAAGATAAAAATGTTAAGATTTGTGTTTGTTTTCATCATAAAAATATAGATCCTCATTATAGAAAAAATGAATAAGGTAAAAATGTACATAACAGAAATAAAAATCATGTAAAATTTCTCCTCTCAGAGATAATCAGTGTGTTTTATATAGACATACTTAACAGTTTTATAAGAAAATTTCTCTCATAACTACTATACAATTTTATATTTTTTATTTAATATACTGCCAGCACTTTTTCTCAACACAGCCTGTGAAAGTTTGATGATAAGGTTTATTTTTATAGAATACATGTTATTTCAATTTTATTTCCTCCCCTATGTTTCTTGATATTATTAAAAATGCTCTTTAAATAAAATTATTTTTGTTGCCCAACATTTAGGGGCTTCGCAAAACTGTACATGTGAGCGCACCGTCGATAATCGACACCTGTGATTTGAAGCATCAGCCCCTGAGATTTATGATTTGATGCTGGCACAGGCTTCCCTTGTCATTTCAATGTGACCTTGTCTTTAAAACGTGTTGGATAACAAATTTTGGGATGATAAATGCTTACATTCTACACTTTAAGAGGAATAAATAAAAATGCATTTTAAAACGATCCCAAATTCCAAAACACAGCAATCTCACTTGCAGGTGTTTCCACCAGAGAAATGAAAACTCCTACTCAACTGTTCATACAAACTTTATTTGCCATGGCTCCTACTACCCAAATACCCATCAGCTGGTGAATAGATAAACAGCGTGGTACATCCACAGTGTTCTCTAACATAAAGACTTATTGATAACATCCAAAAAAAAAAACACACTTGGATGAATTTCAAAGCATTTTTATTTTAAAAAAATTTTTAACTGCTGTTCAATTACAGTTGTCCCATTTTCCCCCCATTGCTCTCCCCTGCTTTGTCCACCCTTTCCCCCATTCAATCCTCTCCCCTCACCAGTTGTCCTTGTCTATGGGTCCTTTATACATGTTCCTTGACTTGACCTTTCCCCTTCTTGCCCGTCCCCGTTACCCCTCTCCTCCCTCCCCTCTGGTTACTGTCAGTTTGTTCTTTATTTCCATGTCTCTGGTTCTATTTTGCTCACTCGTTTGTTTTTGTTGATTAGGTTCCACTTATAGGTGAGATCATATGGTATTTGTCTTTCACCACCTGGCTTATTTCACTTAGCATAATGCTCTCTAGTTCCATCCATGCTGTTGAGAAGGGTAGGCGCTCCTTCTTTCTTTCTACTGCATAGTATTCCATTGTGTAAATGTACCATAGTTTTTTGATCCACTCATTTACTGATGGGCACTTAGGCTGTTTCCAGCACTTGGCTATTATAAATAATGCTACTATGAAAACTGGGGTGCATAGGTTCTCTTGAATTGGTGTTTCAGGATTCTTAGGGTATAATCCCAGCAGTGGAATCGCCAAGTCGAAAGGCAGTTCTGTTTTCAGTTTTTTTGAGAAAATTCCATACTGTTTTCCACAGTGGCTGCACCAGTCTGCATTCCCACCAACAGTGCACTAGGGCTCCCTTTTCTTCACATCCTCATCAGCGCTTGTTTGTTGATTTGGTTATGATGGCCATTCTGACTAGTGTGAGGTGATATCTCATTGTGGTTTTAATTTGCATCTCTCCAATGGATAGTGATGTTGAGCAAAACATTTTTAGAGTGAATGGAGCAAGAAAAAAAGACAATTACTGTATTATTCCATTTATATACACTTTTAGAAATAAGTTAAATTTTAGTGCTAGGAAGCAGATCAGTAGTTGCTAGGGACTGGGCTTGAAGAAAGCATATTGAGTCTGTAAAATACCTGTATTTTGCCATGTACAATGCACACCCACATTTTGTGCACATTATACACAGGATTATTATACCCATTATTATACCCATGCTATATAATCATTATAACCATGTGTAATGCACATCCTTATTTTTCCCTCAAAAGTTTGGGCAAAAAAGTTCTCATTATACATGGCAAAATAGAGTAGATCATGGTAACTTCACAGAGTTCATAGAAATATTCTCGAGCATAGCACTGGCTGGTGTAGCTCAGTGGACTGAGTGCCAGCCTGCGAACCAAAGGGTCTCCAGTTCGATTCCCAATCAGGGCACATGCCTGGGTTGCAGGCCAGTCCCCAGTAGGGGGTGTGTGACAGGCAACCACACATTGGTGTTTCTCTCCCTCTCTTTTTCACTCCCTTCTGTTCTCTAAATATAAGTAAATAAAATCTTTTAAAAAATTATTTAAAAAATTCTCTAGCACATTGTAGTTATATGTTTATTTTAAAAAGTTATATATCAGCAAACTATTGAAATTATCAATATTTGATTACCTCCACTTTCTTTGTATATTAGGTTAAATTATGTGCCTCTAAGAATCAAAGTAGCACTACGATTAATAAGAAATTGATAAGTCTACAAAACATATATGGTTTGCTTCCCATGTCCTAGGAAAGTGAGTAACTCTTTTGATCAGATAAAAAAAAAATCCTTATAAGTCATATGGTTTCCATATTTTATTTCCAAAAAGTTGAAGGAATAGATAAGTTATTTATCCACTTACAGATCATTAAATATAATTTCGATGATAATGCATTTTGTGTTTCTTTGATATACAATATGATTCGCAATAAGTTCAAGTTGAATAACATTGCATAATAAAATTTCTTTCTATCCCATCTACTCATTTATTTACTTATTAAGATGGATGGAATTTTTAATGTTTGTGTTTATTAAAAAATGCAACGTAGGATTAGAATGGATACTTAAACAGTCCTGTCCCAATATAAAGCACATTTATTAATAACAGTAATAATCATCTATACTAAGCAATGTGTGTATTTTAGTAAAGCATACATTTCCAATAACAGTTTATGTTTATTACTCATTAAGCTTTTTTACTATATGGGTGGTTTGATCAATTGTATACTAATAATTATTATGAAAAATCAATCTAGAACTAAAAACTTTCATATTTAGGCCCTATGTTCTGAGGCAAGAAAGAAAAGCACTTTTACATCAAAACTTATATTCATTTTTTATTTTTGTTACAGATTAATAAAAGAGGTTTGTAAAAAATTTTAGCAAATATAAAATTAGAATAAAAATACATGGGGTAAGTGGGATGAAAATATAAATTAAAGGAGAAAGAAGAATTGTGTAAAAATTCTATCTCTGAGAAATCCTTTTATTGTTAAATGGATATTGTAACTAAGTCATTTAGATTCTATTTATTCTATTCTGTTTAGGTTCTTTGGATACAAATTTCAAAAGGGATGTAACAATTTTATTGTAAAATGTCAATGTTTTCAAAACACTGGCAATTACATTTGTTGCAACTAACTACTTACAGTAGAACATTTAAATTAATTTAAAATGTAGAGTGGATAAATAGTTTTCCATAATTGTTTTAGAGGTTATTTGAGAAAAGAAACTTTAATTATGATGTGAACCATGTAACATGTATTTAACACATTTAAGATGTTTATCCCAAAAATATCCTCCAAATATGAAGACTATCCCTATATCCTTACAGTTATTTTTACATAATGTAACAACAGAAATCTTTTATTTTCTGAATTATTTGAAATTCTGTGATCAACTTAACTCTGTCAATTTGATCATTCATTTTTCTGATAATAAAATACATAATTATTGAAGGCAATTTGAAAATATTAAAAAACATATATAATAAATAATAAAAAATTAAAAATAACCTTCAGTCTCATGGTCAACCAATAGTCACATTTTAGGTTTTTAAGGATGCCCCTTATGTGTGTTTGTGTGTGTGTATATGTTTACAAGCACACTTTTACAACCTCTTGTTTTTTGGTTTTGTCTTGAACATATCATGGATTTTTTAATATCATTAAATATTCTATAAAAATTAAACATTAATTTGCATATACTTTTTATAATTAATCATAAGGAAGTTATAATTATAAAGCTTTTTAGGCACAAGTTTAGTTTATTTCTTTTTACTAGTTAACCGTGAGTTTATTTTTATTTTATTTTTTTTATTGTTCAAGTACAGTTTTGTCCATTTTCTCCCCACAACTCCCCCACCCCTCCCATCCCCACCTACCACCCTCCATCCTACCCCCTTTTCGCTTTGTCTATGAGACCTTTATACATGTTCCTTGATTACCCTTCCCTTGTTTCCCCCCATTACCCCTCCCCTCTCTCTTCTGGTTACTGTCAGTTTGTTCTTTATTTCAATGTCTCTGGTTATATTTTGCTTGCTTGTTAGTTCTGTTGATTAGTTTCCACTTATAAATAACGTATGCAGCCCAATGTTCATAGCAGCACAATTTACACTAGCCAAGTGTTTGAAGCAACCTAGGTGCCCATCAGTAAATGAATGGATTATAAAACTATGGTACATTTACACAATGGCATACTATGCCGCAGAAAGAAAGAAGGAGCTCATACCATTCGTGACAAGTTCATTTTAGATTGAGTTAAAATACAAAAAGAAATATGTCATCAAAATGGACAATAGAAGAATGTTTAAATTTAAAATATCATAATATTTCATTATTAATCCATTTGTAATTACCGCTAAGTTTTACAAAAGACACGTATAAACAACTATATATAAAAGATATATATAGTTCAGAATGAAACACTACCCTCTTGATTTTTCTGCAGTCGAGGAATTTAACATACATTTATTTATTTCTTCCAAATTAAAAAGAAAAAGTGTGTTGTTTTTCCTGAGTCCTTATACATTTGTCTAATTTTTTTTTGTTTTTGTTGTTATGGTTGTCCTGACCACAAATGCAATGTCAATTTAAAATAAAATGCTTGATGAGTGACCTGTATCTTCAAATTCTGATTTTTCTGAATACTTTCTCAGTAGCAAATTTAGACATCTAGTAGCAAAGAAAAAAAACCTAGTCTAGGTAAATCTTTTTATTCTTGTGGTGGTGGATGTTGTTTCTGTGTTTGTTCTGCCTAGGTATTTGTAGGATTGTATCTTTAACTTAATTATGCAAAAAAATTCATATGTGGTTCTCTCATCATCAAAATTGCTTAAGAGAATATACTAATTTCACCTGCACAGATTCCTCCTTCCTTTCCTTCTCCTCTTTGCCTTCTTCCTCCTTCATTTTCTCTTTTTCCTTCTTTCTCTCTCAAAACTATTAATCATAGTTTTTAAAATTTTATTGATTTTAGAGAGAGGAAAGGAGAGAGAGAGAGAGAGAGAAGGAACATTGACTTGTTGTTTTACTTATTTATGCATTCATTGGTTGATTTTTGTATGTGCCCTGACCTGGGATCAAACCCACAAAGTTGGCATATCAGGACTGCTCTAACCAGCTGAGCTACCCAGCCAGGGCAATTGCCAAAATTTTTTAAATTTATATTTTTATTCTTGGTTTTTGCTTTACTTTATCTGGCTTACCCCTGGAGAACATCTACAGTGTTTAGACATTAAATATTCTGTGTCTCTTTAATATTATTTTTATTCACTTCTTTTCTTAATTATTTTAGGAGAACACACAAGTTATACTTTCACATCACTTGTTTTTCTTTTCTTCTGTTATGTTGATTGGGTAACTTTATCTATGCAGTTTAATTCTTCTACTGAAAAACTAAAGGGCCGATATCTCTCAGTTTCACCTCCCTTTCTTTTTATTGTTTTAAATCTCATTTTACTTGCTTTACACCTCTTGCTGTTTTTTCTCAATTTGATTTCTTTTAATGACTGTCTCTTCCCATTCTATTTGCCATCTTTGCTCATCCTATTGTGAATATCAGAAAGAGCTGTTATTGCTGTTATTATTCTTTTAGTTCATCAATTTCAGCAATCTGCTTTTCTCTCTGACTTTTCAGAATAATGTTTCTTCTGTATTTGCATTATTTTTTCATAAATGTCATCTGTTTTATTCTTCGATTCACCTTTAAAAAATGCAAAATGATATTTTCCAATAGACGGGTGATGAGAATCTTCCTGGGTTCTATTCACAGTCCCCTTGACTTTAGAAAGTCCCTGTTCAGAAGCATAGTGCAAGGAGGATGACGAACAGATGGCTCAACCCATAGACATGTATTGTGTCTCTGCACTCACCTTGTACAACCTCTGAACTGAGGAACTGTCTTCTCCAACTCTGTCGCTGGCTTCCTGGATTCTCTATTAGAATGTATTTTTTAAAACCACATTATGCATATCTCAGTATTTACTCATTACTGCCTCACATACAATATCTTACTAACATATAATAAAACTAAGCATACCATCAAGATTTCCCCCCTCTCTCTCTCTCTCACACACACACACAGACACTTTGACTGTTTTCTTATCACCATGATATCCAAAATGCAGTACTTGCACAATAGAAGGATGGTTAACAAGTTTTATTGTTGACGTAAAACCTGTTTAAATAATACTGTCTCTTTAACGAAGTGTTTTATAGCATAGAGGTACCATAACTCTCAATCTAAGAACTAAGTAAGCATGTTCTAACATTTTGACATTTAGATTGTTTCCAAAGTTTTTTTTTTTAGCTCGTTTCTATTCCTACTAATCCTGTAGTAAACACCTTCTTACACAGAGCTGTGAGTCCTGTTTGGCTATTCCCTCAAGAAGGCCTCATGAGGGTGAAAGGGGAGGCACACTTCAGAGCCTGTTCATACTGCCGTGTTTTTAAGTGGACTCTCCTGGGTTTTACAGGCATCAGCAAAAATGAGCTGTCTTGTTTTCTTGCAAAAGTGCTATACTTAAAAAAGCAATTTCAAACACCTTTTCTCTTTCCCCCACGAGAAATTAAGGATCCATCATTTTGCTTTTGCTTTCTTATTTTCATTTAGGAGAAATATTGTCAGGGCAAACAAACATGAATGCATCTATCAATTCTGGTAAAAATCCTTTCTTACTATTGTTTTCCTATAGCTTAGACAAATTTCACAAAAATTTATATGAGCCACTGAGAACTATGACCTTGATGAGAATAACCTAATGCTGAAAGGCCATTAAAACGGTACAATATTTGGAGAAATGTCATTGCTATTTTGGATCTGGGAACACTAAAAGCAGTCTTAACACCAATCTTAAAGTCTAAAGGTGAGAATAGGAGACCTATTTTCTATCACTCACTAGCCTCACCCAAACCATTTTGTATTCTGATTTCTCTTCTTCCCACCTTTTGTTTATTACATCAATCTTTTTGTCAATAAATCTAGGTGCAGGTGTTCACTGGTAAGTAATTAAAAAAACAAATTTGCAAGAAAAGGCAGCAAAGCTGTTTTCGAATACAAAGCCTATTTGCTCTCAGGACTCTCCAGGTCACACAGCACGTTTATACGATGTTGCTTGCAAGTTCAATGGGTTTATAATCATTGAAGTTATGTATTTCAGCTGACTACATACTCGGGGATCCAGAAGGAATCTATTGTACTTTTCAGGACACATTATTTAGGAAATTGCTTTGGCCGAGCAGCTTCAAAGATTAAGTAAATTTTCTTTGAGAAAAAGAAACAAGGAGATTCTTGGATGGAGAATAGGAAGATAGATGGATAGAGACATAGACAGACAGAAAATAATATATATGTTTTTCATTTCATCGATAAAACCCAGAGGGCCGCAGAGTTTTGAGCTCCTGACTTTATACAGCTTGCAGTGTAAAAGGGCAGATTAGAAATCCAGGTCCGTGGAATTGAGCTGATTTTTTATTTTCAGCATAAAATTTTCCAGGTAACTGTCATAGTCTCCAGAGAATTAGACACCTTCTCAAATACCAGAGTTAAACAAACAACAACAACAACAACAACAACAAAGCTTTGTCTACTATTGTACTATGTTCTTAAATTAAAATCCAGGTAACAGGAATATGTTCAATTTCTCTCTTGGAAAAGAAGCCTAAAATGATTGATGCCCTTATTTGATCCTTTTTATGGATCTTGGCTTGGGGTAAAGATCTGGACATTTGCTTCCTTTGGGCAAAAGGCAATGTGTCAGTGGTGTCAACACCTGCGGTTTGGGCTATTTCAAATATAGAGGTAATGTTGTTCCCAGTAGAGTTTATAGTTTGCCCAGTTGTCTGAAAGAGAAAGTAACAAATTCCTTAATTTGAAGAGTGGGCCCAGTGATACGACTCACTTCCAGTGCCTGTGTAAATTTAAACTGCTGGTGGAACAGAGATCTTTCTGACACGTGATTTTCCTCTAAACTGTTAGACAGGACAAGGGTCTCAAGGTCTGTGCAGTTCTTACTAAATACTATTCTTGTTAAATGTTAAAATGTGGCACGGTATTTTGCAGACGCCACTGTAAACAGGATGAGCTTGCTAGGAACCTGACCCCATAAGCGTAGCCAACAGCAAAGAAAAAAATCAGCGTGAATTGACTAAATATTGTCGATTAGCAAAGGCTAAGCTTACCTTTGGGGAGACAGACTTTTGGATGTGAATCCTCTGTCCCCTTTACTTTCTGCCAGTAAATTAAACTCCCTAATGACAACCACTTCTCGTTCTTGAATGGAGCACCCAAATGGCGAACCCCTTGGGCTTGCTAACACAACTTTCCTCTAATTCAGGACCGAACTGAATTACTTTACGTTGGGTATTAACAAGTATCAACCTATGATTCTGTCTTTAAACAGAAAATAAAAATAATAGTTTAAATTCAAGTAAGGATATAAAAAGAAACTGATTCAAGAATAAATTATTTATAACATGACTTTCTGTGAAAGTCTAATGTGGCAACTTTGAAAATAAGGGCATTTTATATTTTAAGTTTTTACTCAGAGTTCAAATGGTCAAAGCTAGTTCATAGCTGAAAAAAGAAAGTGGGCGCTCTTTGTCTTCTTCCCACCCAGCTCTTCAGGACTCCGTCTGGCTCTCCATGTAATCTGCTGCTTAGAATCCCTCACAAGTTCTCTGTTGCTGTTAAGTGTAAGTCCAAGCCGCTTAGCACCACAGACATAGTCTTTTGTAATTCAACTTTTCAGAACACCACAGCTTTCTGTTCTATTACTTACCCACAGCTTTCTGCATGTTAGTGTGAACCCTGAGGACTAAGAAAGGTTCTTGTTGGCTCCTTGACTCCCCGCCCCGCCCCCAAAAAAAGAAGCAGAGCCCAGCAGCCGATTTTGGGCCAGGGCCTCACAGGCAAACCACACACAGAAGCCTCAGCACTAAGCTGCCTGCCTGCACTGTGTTTCTGTGATCTGAGCCAGCCTTTATAAAGGAATTCCTGGAGTTTTATTTTAACCAATGAGACTGAGGCTTTCTCCATCCAATTGGAGCTGTGCAGTTCTGACCAATCAGAGCAGTTCTATTCTGACCAATCAGAGACCAAGGGTATGGACTTCTGCCTGCATACACCAGCTCCTCTTAGGCTTGGAGACTGTTCTTTCCGTGGGAGACTGAAGACTGCGTTTCCCTGGCCAGAGCAGACTGGTGCCACAGAGGACAGTCAGGGACCGTCACTGAGCCAGTTGAGATGCCTAAGTGAATAGGGGGTCTGGCTAGGGTGGGTTGCGGTGGGGGTGGCAGCCTCACTACCTTGCTGTCTTTACACAGCTGTGGTGTACGTAGCACTACGGAGCTGTTTCACAGCAGTGCTGTTTTCACAGCCGTGCTATGCTACCATTGAGCCGTTTGCACTACAGTTTCCCTCTTCACTGCACTCCAGATTGGGGATTCCTGTCAGCTTTTGAATTGGCGCCAATGGCCATTGGTGGGCATTAGCCACACCACACAGCACGTTACTTCTTTCTCAAACATCTGTGCTTCCTATCTACCTTACTTTTCTTCCTCCTTCAAGACTAATGTGCAGAGAGCCAAGTTAAAAATTAAGCTTAACCCAAGTAATGTCAGTCCCCAGTCCCCATAGCTGGTTTTGAGGCACATACTAACACGATCTCATAGTTCACCTTGATCTTTTAATGAAAAAAAAAAATGGATTTAACTGAGAGTAAGGATAAGGCAAATACTACTAGTTGCCTCCTCGAATTTTATTCTTTTCTTCTTGCTAATTAGTAGTGCTTTAATTCTGTTTAGTACAGTCACAGATTCAGCCCTTCAGTTTTTCTTATTTTTTTTTCCTACTTGGATTGCAGACACAGAGGTTCCGAATGTAAAGCAGCCATTTGGCAGCCAAGAAGTGACTATCATGAGTCAGACGTCTACACTCTATGTATAGTTGAGGGGAAGGACAGGAAGATCCTGACTGGCATCACTGAAATGGCAACAGTCCTGATTTGTCCATATTGGAATTTTTGTTTATAGAAATAAATCAGTTCTTGTTTGAGAGATTCAGTTATTGGATCTGTATATATTACTAACTGATACAAAGGGCTCTACAGAAATTTAGGTAGTATAATATTATTAAGTTGTCAACAATTTTCCCACTGATTTTTTTATAGCCACCATCCATTTGTTTTCTCTACTACCCCTCATTCTCAGGTTTCCTCAGCACCTACCTCCTCTTCATTCGAAGCCCACTCAATTGTCAATATTTAACCCCCACATGAGCCCTAGTCTTTGACCTAATCCAAATTGAGACTGGTTCTTCTTCCTTTGATTTCTCTCAGCTCCAGGAAACAACTTCCTGATCCTGCCATCCGTTCCTCACCTCACCCCTCTACCTCATGTAAGAAGCACCTGCTCCTGCCTTTTTCTGCCACATGGGTCCCTGGATCATTTTGACTCACTTGATTTTCTTCTTGCCAGAGAAGGGATCAGACAGACTGAGGGATAAAAAAACAATTTCCAATCATGCTGGAAGCTGGCTGCCAACCCAACGAACATTTAATGGCTATAATAACTTGTATTTAGAATAGACTGATTTATCTTCCTTTTCAAACTTGTGAAATCCTATGTTGGAGGTCAGCTGTCCTCTAGCCTGTGGAAGAATAATGATTCTCTACAGCTTGCTGTATGACTCTATCTTCATTTTAAGATGAGGGGCTATTTCAGGAACTGGTTCAGTGACAAAAGTGATCTTTTGCCAATTTCAAAGATAGCCTCAAACAGTCAAAATAATTTCATAAGTTTTCATCAAGAGCTATAACTCTGACTTGAATCTTTCATTAATAAAGTCTCCAGTGATTGAATTAACACATCTGGAACAAAATGCAAAGGTACAGTACTTCAGAAAATATATTTGAAGAACTAGCAGTCATGCTGAACTGCAGAATAGTGATTTATAAATTTTTATAATCTGCAGACTGCTTTAGAAGTTAAGCCACTGACATGGTAGCCTACTGGGTTGCCTGTGCCACCCACACAGTTTTCTGAAGGAGCTACTTCTTCCCAAAGATGCAAATGAGTATAGACCTTCCTGGGTGCAACGGGGAGCTTAGATAAGCTTGTGCATCTGGGGGAAAGGGCAGTTCCTCAAGAAAAGTCTGACAGCGCGACTCCTTCTAATCAAGAAGACAGGATTAAAGATGGGTACTTGTTCTGTACCGCGTACATTAAAATCTTTCCCTGGGAATGTGTAATTAATAACTAAGATATTTGAGTTGTTGTACAGATATTTTTTAATAGGAGAAGTAAAAATTCAAAAGTAGTTGCAACCAAGATCTGTGATAAGGGCTAAAAAGCAAAACAAAAAAAAAACAAACAAACAAAAAAAAACAAACCCACAAACAAAAAACAAAAAAACAGTTTTTAGAGAGGAAGATCAAATAACGTTAGATATCCAGAAATAATCATAAATGAGAAATGGAGATAAATGATTTCCCAGTCCCCCCAAAGTATCCCAACCGTTGGTTGAAGTCCATCTCAGCCTTGTTAATTCACAGCCCTGACAGTATTTGCAATGTCCTTATACCTTCATAATAAATTCACTCTCTTTGCCCAATTTGATTCCATTGGATTCTTTTATAGACATAGTAAATTTCTTTCTATAGCAAATGCCCTTTAAGCAAAGTTTTTGGAAAATGTTTCAATAAGACAGAACCATTTTCTCTCATTCATTTATTGAAAAAACTATTTTCTATAAACCAATGTGCTGTGTTTTTAGGCAGTCACAGCTGAATCGTGTATGAGTTCTGCAATCAAGGAACATATGGGGAGATAACATGTATATCTCAGTAGAGAGGCACATGTGCAAAGCTGTGAGGTCCATGAAAGGTATAGAACCAACATGCTGTGGAAAGTGGTTATCTCCTGCAGGGATCTAAGAAGACTTCAGGAATGGGTGGAACTTGAGTTTGCATGTGACCAATGAGCATCATTTGGGTATGTGAGGTTAAGAGAAAAGGAATTCTTTGTAGAGAGAATGTGAACATGACTGAAGACAGAAAGAAGGAAGGCATACAAGCAATATTTCAGTTTCACTAAAATGAAAGGTTTGCAAGTAGATACAGAGATTAAGATTAGAGAGGTAGATATGGGCCAGATTAATGCAGGCTTTTAAAATTTATGTAATAAGTTTAGACTTTATCATCTTAGCCATAGAAATCAATAAAGATTTCTGAGCCAGGAAATGATGTCAAGAGTGACTCAGGAATGAATCAAGTATCAGTACAAAGGGTGGACTATAGGAAAATGGGAGACGCCAATGAGAAAGCTAGGCCAGTGCCCCATTTAAGTGGTAATAAAGACGAGAGAAGAAAAAATTTTCTTTAGCAGCATTTTGAGGCTTTTAATGTCCCTAAGAAAAATTGGCTTTTTGAGGGTCTCAGTCAAAGTAGGCAGCGGAACTGCTGCAGGAAGAGGCTGAAGAGGCAGGGTGGCTTGCCCCTTTGTTGAGGGGCAACGGATACACTGTTAATAGCTGGGAGCCTAGTTGCCAGAGCAGGGATGTATATCTCGATAAGAAACCAATGAGAACATGAAAGGAGGTAATAGAGGAAGAATTGTTCATACAATAGAACAATTATAAAGTGAGGGGATTAAGAAAACAGAGGTAGAAATTAGAGAGAAGACATAGGATACAAATCCATATTCAATTAGTATTTATTAATTACCTATAGAGGCCCAGGTATATTCACAAATGAAATCACATTTGCATGTTATCTACATGTTGTAGTTCTGGAGAGGTTGAGGAACTTATCTAAAATAAGCTTAAGTGGTACGATTTCAACACTAGTTTTCTGGTGTCTTGATTGTTTGATTTTAATCCCTTGTATCGTATCACAGTACTTCTCATCAAAATTAGGAGAGGTGGAGGGGCATAAACATGGAGGTAGACTATGTGTTAGTAGAAATGTTGGTTGCACGGAATATCCAGCCCAGTTAAACCAGTTTCTTCCAATGCTGAACCCAGATCAAAGTAATTTCCAGTTAGGCCACTGAATGTTAACAATTATTCATTACATGAACTTAATGAATAAATGCCAGAGGTAAGAAATTGCATATTTTGATATTGTGAAAAAAATCAATAAAATGCAACTAACAGGTTGTTTTTCTGTTTCATAGCTTGTTTATTTTGTGACTACTCATTTGAGAGTAGCCACATCTGAAATATGAGAAGAAAAGGCTAGTGGCCATTCATATATTATAAATGCTAAATTCCAGAAGTGTGTGACATCACATGAATATAAAACAAATTTATTGTAATTAATGTTATTACCATAAATAAGAAATAAATACATAGCATCTAATATGTAAATACTAAGCAAAGCATGTAATTTGTCTTTTTTAAAATTATTCTCAAATTCACATTAATATGATTTATGTTTTTGTAATATACACTATGCCTCTGGAATCAGAGTGGGGATGATTAGTTCTTTATGTGACCTTAATAACAAATAATATGCCAACAGGATCATAAATATCAACTAAAATTAATTTATATTTCTGATATTTTTCTATAGCTTCCTGCATTTGAACTTTAAATGGTAATATAATGGATGAAAATAAGCGTAAGTGCCATGACATATTAAAATGTCAAAACAGAGGACACCTACAGTCATAGTTCAAGGAATGGATCATAGATCACAGAATGTTAAAGGGAGGAAGGACCTTGGAGGTCATTCAGTTCAATCACTTCATTTGTAAATGAGGGAAAGGAAGGCCAGTGCCTCTGGGGACTTCTCCAGGGTTCAATGCACAGTTACAAAGTGGCAGTGCCAAGAATGCAGTTCAGACCTCCTGACTTCAGTGCATTGTTCTTTTTGCTACATCATGCTGCCTAGAGAATCATTTTTCATCATCTTAAAGTGCTACCTTATTATGTGCATTAGCGGGTGAAAAAATAATGGGTGTGTAGATTTTACTTGTTAAATGAAAAGGCAGCACTTCCATTATCCACAGAAAAACATTATTTACCACACCTGAGCTCAGGTGATAGTTTGGCTTCTCATACATCCTACAGCAAACACACTTCGTAGGTTTAATCACATTTTATCACACTGATGATCTTTATAATTGAGCTGAATTTTTAGAAAAATAAATAATTTGACATAATTATTAATTTTCATGATACAAAGGAGGAAATCATTACAGAATTGGAATTGTAGCAAATTTATACATTAACATTTTTTTCTATTTGGGTATAATTTATGAAAAGAGAGAGGCATAGATCTTAAGTGTACCATTTGATGAATTCTGACAAGAGCATACTCCAATGTAATCCTTACCTAGATCAAGATACAGACTATTTTAACATCCCAGAAAAATCGTAGTTTCCTTCCCAGGGAATAAATTCACTATTCTCCCCTGGAGGAAATCACAAATATTTTGGTCATGTTTTAATTAAACTAGTTGTCTGTATTTTCATTAAACTGTAGTAGTGTTTGGTCTATCCTGGATATAAGTTCCTTGTCATATACATGCATTGCAAATGTTTTCTACCCATCAGTAGGCTTACCTACTGAACAGAGTCTTTTGATTAGCAGAAAGTGTTTAATTTTGATGATGTACATTTTAACAGTTATTTATAATTATTGCTTTTTATGTCCTAAGAAATATTTGTGCACTTAATGGTATTGAAAATACTGTTCAATATTTTCTTCTGGAAGCTTTATAGTTTCAGCTTTTACATTTAGTTCTGAAATTCATCTCAAGTTAAATTTTATATATGAAGTGAGGTATGAGGCAAGGTTTCTGCCCTATGTAACGGTCCTGTTGTCCCAGCACCAGTTTTTGAAAAGACACTTATTTCCCCATTGTATTAGTTTGGAGTCTTAGTTACAACTTCACAATGAACATCTGAGCTCACTTCTGGACTCTCTAACTTGCTCCATTACTGCACTGATGTGTTTGTTCTTATGTCAAATGCATACAGTTATTTTATCATTTTTATGTCTTCAAATCATTTGTAAGTACTCAAACTTTGTTGTTCTTTTATTTTTCAAGATCTTTTTAAAGTTCCAAATCCTCACACTTCCATGTAAATTTTGTAAGCAACTTGTTTCCATTTAAAAAAAAAAAGGGCTTTGATTAGGATATGGATAGGATTGCACTGAAAGTGTAGTTCAGTTTGGGGAGGATTGACATCTTAATAATTCTGAATTTTCCAAAACAAGTGAGCATGATCTGCCTCTCTATTTGTCTTCTCTAATTTCTCATGGTAGTGGTTTGCAGTTTTCAGTATACAGAGTTTGTACATACTTAATGTTAAGTTTATATTAAGTGCTTCATGTTTCCTAATGCTAATGTAAATAGTATATCATGCTAATGTAAATAATATCTAATCAATTTCCCTTTATTCAGGGTTACCCATATAGGAATAAACTGACTTTGTAGCCTATTATTTTCCTAAATTTACTTAATAGTTCAAATAGCTGCTTTGTAATTGCTTAGAATTTTTATGTATGCTATCATATTGTCTATAATGACAGCTTTACTTTTGCCTTCCAATCCACATGATTTTTTTTCTCGATTTCACTGGCTATGCAGTAGAATAGAAGTGGTAAAGATAGATATCCTGGCCTTTTCCTCAATCTTAGGGCCAAGTGTTGAGTCATTTATTGTTAGGCATGATGCAGGTGAAGTTTTTTCTTAGATGCTCTTTATCAAAATGAAGTTTTTTTCTCTTTCTAGTTTAGAGAAAATTTTGATTCAAATGAGTTGGAAATTTTGTCAAATGTTTTCTATACATTTACTGTGGTGTTTGTATATTTTCTAGATTGTTCTGAATTCCTCTGTTAAAATTGACTTTTGAAGGCTGAACTGCATAATGGGACAAACCCACTGGTGTGTATATGCATGTGTATGCATGTGTATATTGCTATTATTATATTCTATAAATCATAACTTTTGGTCATTATCATTCACCTTAAAATATTTGTATTTTTTTCTTTTTGATGATTTCTCCTTTAACCCATATTTTCTTAGACTTGAGTTGCTTATTTTCCAATTATTTTAGGCTTTTCTAGATGTCATTTTTAAATTGATTTCTACCTTAATTCCACAGTGGTAAGAAAACATACACAGTATAATTTCAATCTTTGGAATTCTGACTTTTTAAATAGCCCAGGATATGTTTAGTCTTGGTGAATTTTCTGTGTGTATTTGAAAGCAATTAATATTCTGCCGGTTGTTAGATGCAATGCTCTACAAATGTCAAATCAAGTTGATTGATAAAGCTTTTCAAGTTGTTTATGTTCTTACTGACTTTTTTCTCAATCAGTTCTATCATTTACTGAGAGTGGAGTTTTAAAATCTCCACCTATAACTGTGGATTCACTAGTTTTTCCTTTACTTTCTGTCAATATTTGCTTTAATTATTTTAAAACTCTCCTACTAGGTACATACACAGTTGTTATTGTTAGGACTTCTTGATGAATTGTTCTTTTTATCATTATGAAATGTTCCTGTGTGTCTCTAGTAATATCTCTTTTTCTGAAATTTGTTTTCTTTGATATGTTAATATAGCTACTCTACCTTTCTTATAATTAGCATTTGCATGGTACTTTTTAAAATTGTTGTTCAATTACAGTTGTCCCCTTTTTTTCCCCCATTGAGCATGGTTCTTTAAAAAAATATCTGTTTCTATATTTGACATGTAAATCCTATCAGCAGAAAAAGTTTTAATTTAGTTTCTTCATTCTATTTGATAACCTCTGCTCTATAATTAGAATTTAGCTTACTTACATATTTGTAAAGTAACTAGTTATACTTCTTTGCATTAATTTTAGTGGATATTGTAGGAATTGTAATATATATCCTTGACTTTTCAGTCTAAGTAAGAGTACATATTGTAATAGTCCTTTAAAAAATATAAACATTGCAATGTTATAGATCTATTTTCCTCCCCACATTCCTTATAGTATAGCTGTTATATGC
The DNA here is from genome assembly GCA_004026545.1 of Mormoops blainvillei. Lineage (NCBI taxonomy): Eukaryota > Metazoa > Chordata > Mammalia > Chiroptera > Mormoopidae > Mormoops > Mormoops blainvillei. The sequence goes on along the minus strand of PVJD01000502.1, from coordinate 160,739 downwards.
AGTGCATCTAAGTCATTATATGCCCCACAGTGTTATAACTGTTCATTTAATCTGTCCTAAGTATTTTTAGAAGTTAACATAAAATTGGGTTTTTTATATTTTCCTGGGAATATATCATTTCTTGGCAATCTCAATTCTTTCCTAAAGATCTGAGTATTGGCATTATTTTATTTCATAATAAAGAAATTCCTTTACCATTTTTTGTAGTGCAGGTTTATTGAGGATAATTCTTTTTTCCCATGAAAATGTCTTTTTCTGCTTGTTACTTTCTCAATAGGTATTTCGTTGGTTGTAAAATTTTGGGTGCATACTTTTTTTTTCTATAGTACTTTAAAGATGCTTCCTCACTGCCTTCTGATCTTCATTCTTCCCATTATTGTCCCCTCTGTAATGTGTTATTTTTCTTTGGCCATTGCTTTTCTTGGGTTTTTAGAAGTTCACTTATAAAACTCTCAGTCATAATTTTTTTATGACTGAAATACTTTGTGTTGTGGTTTGATAGTTTTCTTGAATTTATAAATTACCTCTTTTGCAGCTGTTTCTCTGGTGATGAGCAGGATCACACTTAGGTTTTCAGTAGTTTCTTCTGAGTATTAACTGGCGTGTGATGCCCGTTATGTATACACAGTGCCCCTGTGTATATGTTTTAGGCACATGAAGATTCTCTGAGACTCAACCTTGTTGAATAGCAGAAAGAGCTCTGGAACACATGAAAAACAAACTATACTCTTTTATTGGCTCTCCCTCTTCCTGGATTTGTGATTTGGAACAAATTACCCCTCTGGGTCTTAGTTATCATCATATGTAAACTGAGGGATTTGGATTTGCAGAACATATAGTTCTCTTTTAGCTTATCCATGTAAGTCTCTCTTTCATGCAAAAATGAGTATCTGGGTACACATTGTACAGTAATGCATCCATGCTATTCAGTTCACCATGTATTTGTTATCTACTATGTTTAGGTATTGAAAGTACAAAAACAAATAAGAAAACAATCTCTTCTTAAGGCTCTCACAGTCCAATGAAGAGACATGTCAATAACTGGTTAAAAATAATAGGAAAATTGAAGTAATTTAGTTCAATAGTGGGCATTATGAAAACAGAAGAAGGGGAACCTAAAAGTGCAGGGGATGTCTATGCATTTCTCAGAAGAGGAAAGACGTAAATTGAGTCCTCAAAAACGTGAAGAGTTTTCCAGACAAATACACCGGTAGAATGGTGGGAGTAGAACTGTGGGCAGAGTGAAACTAGCAAATGCAAAAGGCATTCAAAAATTGTTAGTATTCAGATAACTACAAAGCATTTCTAAATGATACGCATATAGTATGTGTGTAGTTACATGGGGGCACATGGAACTAAGAAGCCAGGAAGTGTCAGCTATGACGGGCCTTTATACTAAGGAGCTTAGATGTCATCACGTAGACCAGTAGTCTCCAAAATTTTTGGACATGTTCCCTGTAAGTCAAATTCATAAGTATACAATTAAAAATATTGCAAAACAAAAAAGCCTTATAAAGAATTTATGAAAGCACTCGACACAAATGAATATATAGAAATCAATGGCCTGTTGGCTTCAAAGCAACAGTCAGTTGGAAGATGTGATGGAAGGCTTAATTATCAAAACAGTGCCAAAAATGCCTAAAATAGTCTGAACAAGAAATGAAGAAATTATTCTAAAATACTACTGGGGACACAGAATATTTGAACAAATAGAGGGGTGTACTTCCTTCTCTAATAAAAAGATTGAACATTATCAATTCCCTGAAGTTAACCATTAAATTTAATTCTTCCTCAATAAAAATACCAGTAAGATTTTTCTTTCTTTCTTTTTTTTTTTTTTTGAGGGGAGAGAAAAAATTCTTCAAATTTAATCTTTATCAAGCTGTTTTTTATATTTATAATTTTTCCACATAATTTAATATTATTGCCCCTTTCACTATATTCATATAAACATTGCTGCCCTTCAAATTCAAGTATAATGTTCTACTAGAATTCTCAATGGATTTGTGCCTGTGGCAGATTTGTATTATGATGTCTAAGTGTGCAAGGTCTGCCAAAAAAAGTCCAGCAATTGTTTGGGTTTTTTTCTATATTAATTGATTATACTATTACAGGTGTCACACTTTTTGGTTAACTTATATTTATTGTGAACATATCAGTGTTGTATAATCACAGTGTTCATATAATAAACTTCTTATTCTTTTATATCTTGTATCTTTTTGAAAGATGTTACATAAAATATATTTACAATTCTAATTAAAATATATGAAAAGGTTTATTTATTTATTTAGGTATATTTTATTGAGTATGCTATTACAGTTGTCCCATTTTTCCCCCTTTATCCCCTCCACCCTGCACCCCATCCCATCATCCCAACACCTCTTAGCTCATGTCCATGGGCTCTACGTATCAGTTCTTTTGCTTCTCAATTTCCTGTACTATTCTTAGCCTCCCCCTGTCTTGCTTTTTTTGTCAGCATTTTCCCACCACCACTTCCCCAGCCCCACACACCCCCACCTCCCACCCTCAATTCTTCCCCCATTTGGCTTTGTCCAGGGGTCCTTTATACTTGTTCTTTGATGACCCTTCCCCTCCCTTTCCATTGTCATCCCCCTCCCTCCTCCCCTCTGGTTACTGTGAGTTTGTTTTTTATTTCACTGTTGATGGTTATATTTTGCTTGCTTATTTATTTTGTTGATTAGGTTCTAGTTTTAGGCGAGATCATACGGTACCTGCCTTTCACCACCTGGATTATTTCACTTAGCATAATGCTCTCCAGTTCCACCCATGCTATCGCAAAGGGTAGTAGCTCTTTTTTCTTTCTGCTGCATAGTATTCCGTTGTGAAAATGTGCCAAAGTTTTCTGATCCACTCATTTACTGTTGGGTACTTAGGTTGCTTCCAATTCTTAGTTATTGTAAATTGTGCTGCTATGAACATGGGGGTGCATAGGTTCTTTTGAACTGATGTTTCAGTATTCTTAGGGTATAACCCCAGCAGTGGAATTGCTGAGTCAAAAGGCAGATCCATTTTTAGTTTTTTGAGGAAATTCCAAACTGTTTTCCACAGTGGCTGCACCAGTTTGCTTTCCCACCAATAGTGTACCAGGGTTCCCTTGTCTTCACATCCTTACCAGCACTTGTTTGTTGATTTGTTATGATGGCCATTCTGTCTGGTGTGAAGTGGTACCTCACTGTGGTTTTAATTTGCATCTCTCTGATGGCTAGTGATGCTGAGCATCCTTTCATGTGTCTCTGGGCCCTGTGTATGTCCTCCTTGGAGAAGTGTCTGTTCAGGTCCTTTGCCCATTTTTTAATTGGATTGTTTGTCTTCCTAGAGTGGAGTTGTGTGAGTTCTTTATATATTTTGGAGATCAAACCCTTGTCCAAGGTATCATTGGCAAATATATTTTCCTGTACAGTTTGTTCTCTTTTCATTTTGCTGATGTTTTCTTTAGCCAGGCAGAAGTTTCTTATTTTGATGAAGTCCCATTTGTTTATTTACTTTATGTCCCTTGCTCTAGGAGACATATTGGTGAAAATATTGCTGCATGGAATATCTGAGAATTTCCTGCCTATGTTCTCCTCCAGGACTTTTATGGTGACATGACTTATATTTAAGTCTTTTATCCATCTTGAGTTTATTTTTGCATGTGGTGTAAGTTCATGGTCAAATTTCATTTTTTTTTGCATGTAGCTGTCCAGATCTCCCAACACCATTTGTTGAAGAGGCTATTTTTACTCCATTTTATGCTTCTGCCCTCTGTGTTGAACATTAATTGACCATAAAGACATGGGTTAATTTCTTGGCTCTCTATTCTCTTCCATTGATCTATGTGCTTGTTCTTATGCCAGTGTCAGGTTATTACAATGGCTTTATAATATAGTTTGATATCAGGTATTGTGATCCCTCCTACTTTGTTCTGTCTTAAAATTGATGAGGCTATTCAAGGTTGCTTATGGTTCCATATAAATTTTTGAAATGTTTGTTCTATATCTGTAAAATATGTCATTGGTATTTTAATAAGGATTGCATTGAACCTATAAATTGCTTTGGTAGTATGGACATTTTGATGATGTTAATTCTTCCAATCCATGAACATGGTGTATACTTCCATTAATTTGTGTCTTCCTTAATTTCTTTCTTCAGTGTTGTGTAGTTTTCTGAGTACAGGTCTTTTACCTCCTTAGTTAGGTTTATTCCTAGGTACTTTATTTTTATTTTTATTTTTTATTTTTTGCTGCTATAGCAAATGGGATTTTTTCCACTAATTTCTGTTTCTGATGTTTCATTGTTGGTGTACAAATATGCTTTCAATTTCTGAATGTATACTTTGTATCCTGCTGTTTTGCCAAATTCACTTATTAGGTTGAGTAGATTTTTGGTGGAGTCTATAGGGTTTTCTATGTACACTATCATGTTATCTGCAAACAATGACAGTTTTATTTCCTCCTTTCCAATTTGGATGCCTTTTATTTCTTTTTCTTGTCTGATGGCTGTGGCTAGGACTTCTAATACTATGTTGAATAGAAGTAGTGAAAGTGGACATCCTTGTCTTGTTCCCGATCTTAGTGGGAAAGCTTTTAGTTTTTGCCCATTCAGTATAAAGTTGGATGTAGGTTTCTCATGTTTAGCCTTTATCATGTTGAGGTATGCCCCCTTTATTCCCACTTTGCTGAGTGTTTTTATCATAAATGGGTTCTGTACCTTATCAAATGCTTTTCCCACATCTATTGATATGATCATGTGATTTTTGCCTTTCCTTTTGTTTATGTGATGGATTACATTTATTGATTTGCAAATATTGTACCATCCTTGGATCGCTGGGAAGAATCCCATTTCACCATGGTGGATGATCTTTTTAATGTATTGTTGGATGTGGTTTGCCAATATTTTGTTAAGGATTTTGGCGTTTATGTTCATCAGCGATATTGGCTTGTAGTTTTCTTTCTGTGTTGTGTGTTTATCTGGTTTTGGGATTAGGATGATGCTGGCATCATAAAAAGAGCTTGGGTGTCTTCCCTCTTCTTGGACTTTTTTGAATAGTATGAGGAGGACTGGAGTATGTCTTCTTGAAATATTTTGTAAAATTCTCCTGTGAAACCATCTGGTCCAGGGCTTTTGTGTACCTGGAGTATTTTTTATTACTTCTTTAATTTCACCAGCTGTTATCGGTCTGCTCAGGCTTTCTGCTTTTTCTTCATTCAGTCAGTTTTGTAAGATTATGTTTTTCTAGAAATTTGTCCATATCACCCAGATTTTCAAATTTCTTGGCATGTAGTTGTTTGTAGTAATTTCTTACAATTCTTTGTATTTCTACAGTATCAATTGTGATCTCTCCTCTTTCATATCTGATTTTATTTATTTGGGTCCTCTCCCTTTTTTTCTTGATAAGTCTGCTTAAAGGCTTGCCGATTTTGTTCATCTTTTCTAAGACACGGCTTCTGGATTATTGATCCTTTGAATTGTTCTTTTATCCTCTATGTCATTCAATTCTGCTCTGATCTTGATTATCTCCTTCCTTCTGTTTGCCCTGGGTTTTGTTTGTTATTGTTTCTCCAGTTCTTGTAGATGTGGGGTTTGGTTGTTTATTTGAAATGTTTCTATCTTTTTCAGGTAGGCCTGTATTGCTATGAACTTTCCTTTCAGGAGTGCCTTCGCTGTGTCCCATAGGTTTTGGACTGTTGTATGTTCATTTTCATTTGTTTCCAGAAACTTTGTGATTTCTTCTTTGATCTCATTATTGACCCATTCATTGTTTAATGGCATGCTATTCAGTCTCCATAAGTTTGAAAGTTTTTGAGTTTTTTCCTTGAGGTTAGTTTCTAGTTTTAAACCCTTGTGGTCTGAGAAAATGCTTGATATAATTTCAACTTTCTTAAATTTGTTGATGCTTGTTTTGTGTCCTGCCATGGGATCTATTTTTGAAACTGTTCCATGTGCATTTGAAAAGAATGTGTATTTTGCTTCTTTGAGATGAAAGGTTCTATACATATCAGTTAGGTCCACTTGATCTAATGTGTCATTCAGTTCCACAATATCCTTGTTGATATTTTATTTGGATGGTCTATCCATTGTTGACAGTGGGGTATTAAAATCCCCTAGTATAAGTGTGTTGCTATCTATATCTTCCTTGAAGTCCTCCAGGATATTCCTTATATATTTGGGTGCTCCTATGTTGTGTGCATATTGGTTTACAATGTTTATGTCTTCTTGGTAGATTCTCCCTTTGAGTATTGTGAAGTGTCCTTCTGGGTCTCTTTTTATGGCCTTTGTTCTGAAGTCTATTTTATCTGATATAAGTATTACTATCCCGGCTATATAGAGATTCTTTCCTGTCCATTTGCTTGGGATATTTTTTCCCAACCCTTTACTTTCAGTCTGTGTATGTCTTTTGTTCTGAGGTGGGTCTCTTGCAGGCAGCATATGTGCTGGTCCTGTTTTCATGTCCATTCAACTACTCTATGTCTTTTAATTGGAGCATTTAATCCATTTACATTTAAAGTTATTATTGATAGGTACTTATTCATTTTTTCCCTTCGCACTTGTGTTCCTCTCTCTCTCACTCTTTCTCTTCATTTTCTTAAAGCAGCCCCTTTAGCATATCCTGCAACGCTGGTTTGGTAGGGGTGTATTCTTTTAGCCTCCTTTTGTCTGGGGAACTCCTTATTTTGCCTTCCATTTTAATTGAGAGCCTTGCTGGGTAGAGTAGTCTTGGTTGCAGGTCTTTGCTATTCATTACTTGGAATATTTCTTGCCATTCCCTTCTGGCTTGTAGTGTTTCTGTGAAGTCAGCTGCTAGCCTTATTGGGGCTCCCTTGTATGTTACTTCTTGTTTCTCCCTTGCTGCCATTAAAATTCTCTCTTTGTCCTTGATATCTGCCATTTTAATTATGATGTGTTTTGGAGTGGGTCTCTGTGGGTTCCTCTTGATTGGGAGCCTCTGTGCTTCCTGGACTTGTGTGACTTTTTCTCTCCTCAAGTTAGGGAAGTTTTCCATCATTACTTTTTCAAACAGGTTTTCTACCCCTTACTTCTCTTCTTCTCCTTCTATTGTTCCTATTATAAGGATATTCTTACATTCCATGTTGTCTTGCATTTCCCTTAACCCCTCTTCATTCTTTAACCCTTCTTCATTTTCTTGCTCTTTCTGGGATTTTTTTCTACCATGTCCTCCAGCTCACTGATGTGATCCTCTGCTTCATCTAGCCTACTTTTGACTCCTTCTGTTGTGTTCTTCAATTCAGAAATTGTATTCTTCATTTCCTCTTGGTTCTTGTTGATAGTTTCTAAGTCCTTTTTCATGCTGATATAGTTTGTTGTAAGTTCCTCATAGTTTCCGTGTAGTTTTTTGTAATTCTCGCTGAGTTCATTGAGTTCATTGAGTTTCCTTATAACCATTGTTTTGAACTCAATACCTGATAGTTTACTTGTCTCTATTTCATTTATTAGTCTTTCTGAGGATTCCTCTTTTCCTTTTGATTGGGGATTGTTTCTTTGTCTTCCCATTATTGGCAGTAAGACTTTGTGTGGCCAACCATTTTCAGGTTTCAAGTGGAGAAATGAATCACCTGAGTCCTCCACTCGGTGCTCACTTGTCTGCTGATGCGCTGCCCTGCCGCTGCCACTGGGCACTCTGTCTCTAAGGGCTCTTAGAGATGGCTCCAACCTCTAGTATTTAATGATGTTTTTTCTTTCTGGATCCACCTCTGGTGATGTCCGATGTTGACCCTGGCTGACCTTAGGCAGCCTGTTCGAGACTACCCAGGATCTACTGCTGTGGCTGTCTCCTTCAGTTGTTAATCAAGTCACTCTGTGCTCAGCAGTCTGGCTTAAGCACCACAGGGCGGGGCAGAATCCCTCCTGTGGTTGGGGCTAATGTTTCCCCTCAGGCTGTTGCTGCTTGGAGGTGAGTGGTCTGTGTGAGCTTCAGTGGCTGCTGCCTTATGGGGGACAGTTCAGCACTAGGATCCCAGAGGCTACTCTCTCAGTTCTCTCCCCAAAGTCTCCATCCCCAGACTCTCCTCAAGCAACTCCAGTACTCTGCCCGCCCTTTGCAGGGATCTACTGTCTGCGGCTGCCACTCTGCACTCAGCAGTCAGGCTTAAGCACCACAGGGCCAGGGCAGAGTCCCTCCTGGGGGCAGGGCTATTGTTTCATCTTAGGACACAGCTTAGGGGAGTGGTCTGCCTGAGCAAGATGGTTGCTGCCCCGTGGGGGATGACTCAGCACTGGGATCCCAGGGGCTACTCTCTCAGTTCTCTCCCCAAAGCCTCTGTCCCCAGTCTCTCCTCAGGTGTCTCTAGCCCACTCTGCCCTCACCTTTGCTGGAGCCCAGGGTCAGTGGCTGCAAATGAAAATTTATGCCTTGGCCCTTTAAATGGCTCTTTCAGTCTCCAGCCGCCCATCTCTGGCAGAAAGCAGCTCTGCCGCTTTTCACAGCTGGCTGTTATCTGTGTACTTTTTGGGCTCTGGTGCTATATATAGGCTGGGGATCCCTGCTTATGGTTTAGACCCTGCTTTTCTCAGGGGGATCCAACTGGCTGCTTAAATATCCCTCCAGTGCTGCCACCTGAGGTTGCCCAGCCAACCTTCTTGCGTCTCTGCCACACACTCCTTACCAGTCAGGTTGTGCTGAACCAATTCTTCTGTCTGTCCGAGGTTATAAGGCTTCTCTCTCGCTATTGTTCAGTTGTTTGTTCCCAGTGATTTCTCCACAATTTAGGTGTAATTCCAGATTGGTCCTGGGAGGAAGTCAGTGTGACTTCCATTCACTCCTCCACCATCTTGATCATATCCAAGACTTTTATTCCTTAATATTTTATTTCACTGTGGTAAGAGCATCTAAAAAGAGATTTACCCTCTTAGTAAGCTTCTAAGCGTACAGTCTAGTATAGTTCACTGTATGTACAATATTGTACAGCAGATCTCTAGAACTTTTTCCTCTTTATTGAAACTTCATGCTTCCTGATTTGATTAGTAACTCCCCATTTTCCCTTTCCACTCAGCCCCTGGAAATCAGCATTCACTTTTCAGTTCTATGTATGTGTTTATTTTAGCTACTTCATGTAATTGGAATCATGCAGCATTTGTCTTTCTGTGACTGGCTTAATCCACTTAGTACATGTCTTTAAGGTTCATCCATGTGTTTTGCATATCGAGAATTTCCTTTTTATTAAGGTTGAAAAAATATGTATCTATATCTATATCTATATCTATATATATATATATATGCGCGCCACATTTCATCTATTCATTGATGGACATTTTGGTTGGTTCCACAATTTGGCTATTATGAATAGTGCTGAAATTATCATGGAGTGCTAATGTCTCATGACCCAAAATTGGAATTGCTGGATCATAAGGTGGTCCTACTTGTAATTTCTTGAGGACTCTCCATCCATTTTTTCACAGTAACTGGTTCAAATGTACATTCTGAATTCTCACCAAAAGTGTACAAGGATTCCAATCTGTCTACATACTTGCCAACACGTGTATGACTTTTTCTTTTTTGATAATAGCCATTCTGACAGGTATGAGGTGATATCTCATTTTAGGTTTGATTTGCATTTCCCTGATAATTAGTAGTATTAAGCATATTTATACCTGTTGAGTATGTGTATATGTGCTTTAAAAAAATGTCATTTCAAGTCCTTAACCAATTTTAAAAATCAGGTTATTAGATTTTTTTTGCTTTCGAGTTATAGGAATTTGTCATATATTTTTGAAATTAATCCCTTATCAAATATATGGCTTGCATATATTTCCTTCTGTTTCATAGGTTGCCTTTTCACCCTGTTGTTATTGCTCTGCAGGAATTTCTTAGTTTAATATGATATCACTTTGTCTATTTTTGCTTTTGTTGCCTATTCTTTTGGTTTTATGTCCATAAAATTATTGCTGGAATTCAAAGCCCACCCCAGCTTAACTGTAAGCAGCATGGCACTAGTGTGGGTTATCATCCATTTAAGCAACAAATTGAAAAGGAAAGGGAAAGTGCCACACCTGTCACCAGGCACGAAGGGAGCTCAGGGAGGGGGAAGCTGAGGCTCCGTTATTTAGCAGGACTTTTTCTTCGTATTCCAACATTATGCGGTGGATTGGCTGGGAGCGCAAGCTCTGGAGCCAGGCAGGCTTCCATCAAATGTTTCTTTGAGACACAATTTCTTGACCTTTGAAATAGGGATAAAAAGTAGTGTCATATACCTGTCATTATAATTAAATGATCTAATGTATATACTGTGCCTATTAAATAAATTATAATCATTTTTCCTATATATCTTTATTGAGTCTAATTGAAAAAGAAAAATGATGTAGAACAGAGGATTATCAGGACTGGAATGAACACTGCATTACCTCAGACAGACAATTCAAAGTAGTTCTATTTATACATTGAAAATAATCTGTTTATTTAAATGTGCTTCTTTCAAAAAAGTGCTTTTATTTTGTGGTTTTAAACAACAAATGCATTGACAGTTAACAGTTAAGTAGTCTCTTCAAGCTTGCATAAATTTCAAACCAGATTTTCACTCTACAAACTAATTGGAAACAAATTCTGAAAAATTACAAAGGCAAATAGGACTAAAAATCTGTAAGTATTTAAACAGGCTCTCAGGCCCTTAAGCAACATTAAAAAGCACCCCCAGAATAAATCAAAACAATGAGATTGCTTGAGATTGCTGTATATGTAAATAAGGAATCAGTCCTGAAGGACTGGATGGGTAACAAGTATTTCTCTATTTCATGTCTGCTGGCTCTGACCCTGGAAGTGCTCAGCTGGGTCTGGTGTGTCTGCGGGGATGTCTGGGTGGACTACAGCTGGGCAGCATCACCGTGCCTGTACATGAGAAGGAATGATTCCCCTCCTCCCTCTCATTCCATTTGACGTCTGCTAATGAGGTCCAGAGGATTGACTGTGCAGAGCTCGCTCCCTTCTGTAGAGAAGGAACATTTGGTGCAATGATAAATTGCTCACACCCAAGCTAAACAGACAAAAAGAGATTAAATGTAAGCAATTGCACCAAAAAGCATACATATTATAGTAGACATTAGAGTAGTCTTTTCTAGGATTACTCTGATGGAATACCACCCCGCCCATTAGATGTTTGCTAAGCAAACTTCCACTTGTGTCAATTAACAAAATATATATCTACAGGAATTAGATGGTGGTCTAATGTGTAATTTTCTATTAAGTAGTGAAAGGACTTTTCTTGACTATGGTGAAATTAATGTCCCTTTCAACATTTGCTAAATCTGTATGTTTTTGTTTAAATACAATGGAGTAATTCAGCAAGGTATTATAAGATTTCATCTAGTGAGGATAAAAGCTAATGCTGTCCAGAAAGCATGGATTAAAATTTCTCCAAGCTGTGTTTACCATCCTGCCTAAATTATGCAGGCAGAGCTTATAAACTATTAGGGCCTTTAGATCTTTCAATTGGAAACATTTTCAGATTCAGAAGAGCTTCATTGTTTGATTAAACTTTTTAGTTTAAAATAATTAGGGTGAAATGGGAATATAATCCTCTTAGTAACATGTTTTTTATGTTTTTACCTCGGTGAAGGCTGAGGAATTTAGCATAAAGATTCAATCTGGAAAAAAAAAAGAAAAAGGGGAAAGATTAAAAAAGAACTTTCTCTTTTTCACGTAATTCCTAATAACAAAATTGCATAATATAGAACATAATGTTTAATGTCATCTTTTATTGGAATATGTCTGCTTCCCCAGAGACAATGCATCACTGTGAATAACTTTTGAAACAAATCTCTGTAATATTTGAAGACATTCCTGTGAGGCTTTCTCTTCATCAGTTCCAGGGCAGCTATCACCCACCCTCGCCTCCATCAAGGTAAGCAAACACATAAAACAAACAAAAGAACTATTCCACTTTGACTTGTATTTTACTTGTCTGTTTTATATTGCAATTCTGAAACAAAACAAGCTTTGAGAGAAAAAGCTCACCTTGGATTTTATATTAAATGTTCATTCCTGAGCTACCCTTAGCTAGCTGTTTTTTTGAAATAACAAGGCAGTCTTAAAATCATTTAAATTGTTATTAATTTAGCAGTTGTGCAGTGATGGATATTTCAGATTGCTCATACATAAATCCCTTGACTGAAAATGTGCAGATGTCGTAGCTTTGCTTCCTCAGCTATCACTGAGCTTATTTCCGTGAAGCATAAATATTCTACAGCATAATTATTGGTAATCAAGTGAATTAGGTAGTCCATTATCTGGGCTAATGTAGACTTCAGGTGGTGACAATGCTTTGAGAAAAGCTAATGTAAATATTTCCGAATAAAATTATTTTCAGAATACAGGCTTCGGTCTCTGTGTTTTAACCACTACTGACCAAGCATAAATTCATTGCAACTTGTAAAGTCAGATGTGGTTAATATTTTCCCACTAAGTAAAAATGAGTTTAAAAATTTAGGTACAGCAATAATTATGCTTAATTCTGTTAATGGACCTCCAAAATAAAGCAACCTCAGGTTGTTAACTTCTACTTTTGGTTTTAACATAACAGTTCACAAAAAAAGGAGGGGGAGACGCATTTTATTAGTCCAATGCATTCTGAATGCATCTTAGGCTACTTCTATGATTAGACAATGTGAAGGCCATTTTACCTGGTAACGATAATCAACAACAGTTGCTATAAGTTCAAAGCTGTGGAAAAATCTGTGAATCTAAGTTTTGTTCAAGGAAGTTCTGGCTGGGAGAGAAGAGATAAAACACATGGGCTTTCCTCATCGAATTCCCAACCGAGTGACTACCACTACATTACCAGCTCTGGGTAATTAACTTCCATCCGCTGTGCCAAAAATGATGCACTGTGTTTAAAATGCATCTTTTCAATAAACACTCCTTGAAAGAAACCACCACAGAAATTATGACAGCTGTCATTGCACTAAACTTTAACTTACTCAAATCATTTTCTGAAAACCATCATTAGAATCAAATTAAAATAAAGCTGAGGTTTTCTGAATAAAACTGTCAAAGAAGATAAAAGTTTCTACATTGACAGTAAAGCAAATGATTTTTCCACTCTGTTGAGGTTGCATAATAGTGCAGTATATCTGAATGACTTATGGTCCATTAATGACAGATTAACAGCTGGAGGAGGGGAGATCTTTCTAAGAATAGTTTTCAAATGAATGAAACTTCAGACCCAGAGGCAATGGAAAATGCAAAGTGTGGGGAGCTGGGGGAAGATGTGGGTAGAGGAGTCTTATAAGATCAGACTTTCATAATTCATTAAAATCACAGAAAATGACAGAGTGCAATCAGAAATGAATTTTTCATATTCAAATGGGGAAGAGGTCATGGTTAATACTAAGTCCTTGAAGATGACTACAGGAGGTAAAGAGCCAGTGAGAGTATATTTGTGCGGCATTTCTGAAAGAAATAAACCTTGCTAAGACAATACTTGCTTAAAGATTCTACCTACATGGTTTTGCTCAGGAGGATTCTGATCATGTAATGAAATACCAAGCCTCTGTGCAACTAGAATGAGGTTGGGAGGTGAGTGAGGATGCAGTGGGAAGTGCTAATAGTTACAAAGCATTTTATGTATAAAAATAATTTATTTAGATAAGCTAGTCCCACATTCTAAAATGAGAATTATATCATCTATATACTTTAATAAAGTAATATAAAATAAATTCTAGAAATTAGACTTATTTTAAGTTGATTTTTGTGTAGTTTAACTTTTTTAACACAAAAGTAATTCATGCTTTTACATGAAAACCAGGAAAAGAAGAGGAAAGTAAAAATCACTTCCCAGTAATACTCATATTTAAATGTTAGTCCATTTCCTTTCATTATGTAATATATTTATTCATAATCTAATTTTTTCAATAAAAGTGACATTACAATGGATGAATATACATCACATGATGTTGTGAACACGATAACCATTTAGCCTCTCTCTTGCAGTCAGTGAGCTATTTTGAGGTATATTCAGCAGCCTTGGCATTCTGTGCATGACCAAGGCATCTTTGCATCTGGCCAGCACTGGATTTATGTACTCACTAGTTATTAAAGATATTATCAGTGATAGGGACAGTAGCATGTGTTTTAAGTGCTTAAGTATGTGACTCTACCTAAAAGGGTGAAGCAAAGGTAGAAACTGTATACAATCTCAGAATCGAAAGAGTCAACAATCATCGTCATCTAGCTTCTGAGGCCTCTGGGGCCTCCTCGTGCGTTAATAACAGCTTCGCTCTTCAGTAAGAAAGAATTTTGAGATATGTCAGACACAGTCCGGGAACGTGTCACCACCACCACCAGTAGGAACTCAAAACCCTGCTAAAAATTAATCAGGCCAGCCTGTAAGGAAAAAGTATAATGTATTAGGCTAATTGCAATGATAGCAGAAATACTACAAAAATAATTAAAATAGCTTCCATCTGAATTAAATACTTTGAAAGTGATTAATTTCATTATAATAAATCCTTATACATATATATTTCTATAATTTGGAATAAAAGATAATAGTTGTAAGATAAGTCTCTGATGGGAAAAAAGTTGGAAATAATTTCTTATGAAATTTTAGGTTTTATGATATTGCTTAAGTATGAGTAATAAGGCATAAAATCTGTCTCATTTAAATCAAATCTTCAAGTAATAAAAAGGCCCTTCTTTATGCTCTTGAGCTTTGGTGCACTAATTGAAATGCTTACTATAGTTTATCATTATAATAAATATTATGATAATAATCTCAATCCCACAGCTCTGGCACAACTTTTAAAAAAAATTTTTTACCTGCCTGTTTATGTAAAATGCAAAATTATATAAAGTTGTGTTGGTAGAGAAACATAAAACCCTATGAATACATTTTTAAATTTTTATGTTATATGGTACATATTTTATACCGTTTTTACCTAATCTTCAAAATAATAATTTTGATGGATACATAATATTGCATACAGGCAAAGCATCACAGTTTACTTAACCATTCCCCCGTTTTAAAACACTGAGATTGTTTAAACTGTTTTAATTGGTTTGTATTTTATTGATAAGCTTTTGCCCAGTCTCAGATTTCTTACTTCTTATTTAGTTTGTTGATGTGTTATTCTAGTGAGCTACATACCTGCTTTTTGTTTAATAATTTTTCTTGATATTTAAAAGGTTTTTTCTTTCTACAGCCTTCATTTTTTTATACCTGAAAAGGTTACCTTAGTTAAACCTTCTATTATTTTCCCACATTTTCATCTTCACCAGTAATTCTTATTTTTCACAATATATGTTTCCAGGTTTCATCTTCCATATTTGCCCTTTTGTGTTGCATTTTAGTGTACTTTATTGTGTTTATTAAGTTTTAAAAAAACATATTTCTAAATACTAAGTTCAACAATGATTTCGGTTGTTCAGTTGCTGTTTTCATGATTTGATCTTGCTTTTTTCTTTATTAGTTAAGATAGACTACTTTATGCTGCAGTAGCATAACATCAAAATCTCTGTTGTTTAAAGTAACAAAATTTATTTCTTGTTACTGTGTATACTGTCTTGGGTTGCCGGTGGAGTCTTGCTCATTATAGCCAGTGATAAATCAGTCAGCATAGCAAACATAGCTGGTCCTGTGCTAAGGGAAAATCTGACTTTTGCAAGGATTGTCATTATCAGTTAAATGCTCAAGCTCCAAAATAATGCATACCACTTCTATGCAGAATTCATTGGCCCACACTGGTCATACGGCCCCACCCAACTACAAAGAAGAGGAAACGCTATCCTACCACATGCACAGGAAAGTGTAGAACTGAAAATACTTGCTAAACAAATACAAGTGGTTGCCACATCTTTCATCACACCTTTTTTTATAGCCACAAGGAAAAACAACCTGTATTTTCTAAAATTTTCCATTTCACCTAAAAAATGTAGTTTAGGGTGTTGAGTTTTGCTTCATTCTTTTTCCTTTTCCGTTTTGTGTTGAAAGTGTCTTGTATGTCTGTGTTTGCTGTGGATAGCTTTGTACTTTTCATTCACTCATACTTCCATGTGATTAATTTGCTAATCTTTCAAAAGCAGACCAGATGGAGAATTGCTTTAAAGCATTGTCTTAACAATCTTACTGTTTTCTGGCTGAGCTGAGCTTCTTTGATCTTGAATTGGGTATTAGGCTTTCCCTGCCTCCGGCCCCAAGGCTGTTCACATCTCAATAGTTTCAGGAGTATCCAACCTTTTGGCACCCCTGCACTATACTGGAAGAAGAAGAGTTGTCTTGGGCCACCCATTAAATACATCAAGACATGTAATAAAAAAAAATCTCATAATGTTATAAGTAAATTTACAATTTTGTGTTGGGCTGCATTCATAGCCATCCTGGGCTGCATGTAGCCTGCAGGCTGCAGGATGGACACCCCTCGTACTTATTTATTTATTTCCCTTTTTTTATTGAGTTTATTGGGTGACATTGGTTAATAAAATTTTATAGGCTTCAGCGGTGCAATTCTATAATACATCATCCGTATATTGTATTTTGTGTCACTCAAGCCAAGTCTCCTTCTATCGCTTTCTATCCCCTCCTTACCCTCTTCTACCTTGTCTCACGCTTCTTTTCCTCTGGTAATCACCATACTGTTGCCAGGCTGTGGGGTTTGTTTTTCTGTTTGATTGGTTGGTTAGTTGGTGGGGTTTTTTTCTTTCCCTAATCTCTTCACCTTTTTGTCCACTCAGCTCGCTACCCCCTCTTTTCTGACAGCTGTCAGTCTATTCTCTGTATCTAGGGGTCTCTTTCTACTTTGTTTGTTAGTTTATTTTGTTCATTAGGGTCCACATATAAGTGAAATCATGTTGTATTTGTCTTTCTCTGACTGGCTTATTTCACTTAGCATGGTACTCTCCAGGTTTATCCATGCTGTCACAAAAGGCAAGATTTCCTTTTTTTTTTTTTTTTTTTAGGGCTGAGTAGTATTTCATTGTGTAAATATACCACAGCTTTCTTATCCACTCATCTACTGATGGACACTTGGGATGCTTCCAAATCTTGGTCCCCAGTAGCTTATTCAATAGTCAGTGTCAGGGTAAGTTTGATGAAGAGTTAAGTTGTAGAGGAGATAATTTTTCTCCAACTCAAAGAGCTCATTTTATAGTCTCATGTACAGTCTGGACCTAGAGTTAAACAGCTTATATGGAGGGTTATTTATAAACTTCTTAGCCAACAGAGGGGCCTACATGTTGACATTCAGAAGTACTTAGACTGAGGCAACTGAAAGGCAACTGAGAGTCTCATATGGTGGTAGAAAAAATTATTTGAATTCTAAATTGGAGACTTGCAAATTATCATCACTTTCTATCACTGAGGCAGGCTATCGGAATTCCTTTTAATGTCTATAAAAAACATATGCATTATACTTCCAATAATGACTTTATTTGGCCAACTCCAAGGATTTCTAATATTTAAAGAGACTTTTCTTCTTACTCAAATCAAATGGATAACTGAAATTTTAACTCTTTTACCTAAAATAGCTTGAATGTTAATCACATCTTGTCATTAGAAAGGGACTAAGGTGTAGTGTTACAGACAGGGCTCTTGAGCCACATAAACTTGGCTCTCTTACGAAATAGCTGTGTGATCTTGGATAAGTAACCTTGGTTTTTTGTTTGTTTGTGAGTTTGTTATTTACCTGGAGGAAGTGGGTGACAACAGTATCTAACTCATAGAATTGCTTGGAGTATTAATTTTAAAACACTTAACTTAGTTTTAGACATTAGTCAGCCTTGAGAAAGTGAGCAGTGTTGAGCTCAGAGTAAGCAAAGTACATGAACAAAGATAAGAAGATAAGGGAACAGAGCCCGTGTTCCAAGTTGATTGGTGCTTTGGGTATACAGGGCAGGGCTGCTGCACACAGTTATACAGGCTGCTCACTGCACAAGGACGCCAGGCCAATGGCTCGTGGGGCTGAGGCTAGCCCTATGCTGCCTGCACAGCCACGCTCCCTGCCCAGAGGAAGGGGTACATTTCTCTTTACATACTGTATGAGCTGGCTGTGACCCTGAGTATATAGGGATCATAATAAATTTGACTAACAGTGATTCTGTGACCCTAATCCTACACAGGGAGACGCAGAGTTCTGGAGAATCCTCACTATTGTATATCCCTGGATCATCTGTCCTTAAGTAATGGGCTTCTGAGCCATTTTTGTTTGTTGGTTTTCAAAAACTCACAGCCAAAATACTTACTTGTTCCCTGGTAGATTCAATAGGCTTTGTATTTTTCCTTCCTTTCAGTGAACTTTCAATCTTTCTTCTGAACCAACATTACAACAGTTTGTAGGAGGGAAGGTACCCATGACTCTTCACTTTGCTGTCAGTCGTGCTGTATCTGCTTTTCTTGCCTGGACTGCCTCAGAGATTGAAAGGGATTTTAAACATGGTTTGATCTTAGGTGGTTTAGCTGAAATTGTTTGGTTGGATGATCAGCTGCTTCAAATTACAGCCTTTCTCTTTTCCTGCTGAGTTCATCTCCAAGGGGGAGTGGAGAAAGGATGAAAAAAGAGCCATGAGGAAGAGAGATAGAATTGTGCAATAAGATGTTGAAATCTGCCTCTAGGAAGCATCCTAGATACACAGTCCCGGCACATCCTTTCTGCACTTCTTCCATCTGCTGCTCTACCAGACACAGGTTTCTCAAGAGCAATAGCCCTAAACTTTTACATTTCCTCTATAATATGCAATATGTATAGAGAGCTACCAGAGCAAGGCTGTGTAGCTACAGGAAGAATGGAACACCTTCCCATCACTGCCTCTTCTCGTCCCCTTCTTTCCAGTTCTCTAATTTTGTTTTTAACTGGGAAGGTGGGAAGGAGGAGAATAGTTGGCATCAGTCAAAAAAGGAATATAATAAGAATTCATTGTATTGATCCATAAAATAAAACCAAGATTATCTCATCTATCTTCTTCATATAACAATTACAACTTATTAAATTTTGAATGTGTTCCAGGTGCTGTACATACATGATCTTTAATCCTTATAACAACACTGTAAGGTAGCTATTTTTATCTCTGTTCTATAGATAAGAAAACTTAATTAACTTATTCAATTATACAGAGTTAATTATAAGAAATAGGGTTAGGATAAATTCCAGCGCTCTCTGATTTCATAGCTTATGTTCCTTTTCTTTCTTTCTTTATTAGTATCTCTGAAGTTATTTTTTAAATGTAATACACACATATATTTTTATTGGGTGCAATTCATACAATGCAGAGTATGTATAGCAAAAACATATCTGATTATGTGTCATTCTATACTGTTTTTAAATATAAATTATATTTTAAAATCATCTTCCAATATCAGTATATTCAGATCTGCTTCTTTTTATAGTAGTTGAATAATATTTAAATTTATTTCTGACATATCCTTCTGTTTTCTTTTCACCCAGCTTCTTGCAATGTAGCTACTCTGGATCTTATTTTTTTGTATAAGTACACTTAGACTAAGAAGAGCATTTGGAGGATGACATTTTTTAATTTCAAAGAAATCTGATTTTTTCACACTATTTTCTCCTTGTTTTATGGATAAACATAAGATTATTGGGAAATTCCCTTCTATTTGCTACATCAGGGCGATTACCTGGGTGTCAGTTTTTCTGATTGGGTAAAAATGGTGCTTTCTCTCACACTGTAGACCTTCCTCAAAAGTCTGCTTTTTCTTGGCTACTCGACAGTGGGCCCATCCCCCGTCTTCCTTCTGCAGGGAAATGGCTGCGGCCATTTTACGGGGGTGGGGACCAAGGACCAGAAAGAACCAAAACGAGAGCCACTGGCATGGATGGAGCTATTCGGTGCTAGAACCTGCAACGAATCCCATTTCTTTGCTGATTCCTGCCCCAGTACCCTTTCTATAACAACAGTCGATTAGTGGGCAGTCTTATGTAAACGCTTTAGCTTATTTATAAATCTATCCCCCTTTCCTCTACATTTCATATCCTATTTCCCGTCATGATTGTGTAGTTGGAAAAGTTTGACATTCTATGTGTCCTTGGAAGAGAACTCTGAGAAAAGCTCACTTATCCTTGTGTTTTATTTGGCATTACTTCTTCTGGAAGAACCTAGTATTTGGCTACATTCAATAAATATCAGTTAATTAAAAGTTAGAATATTATAGGACCTTAGAAAGAAATCTAACCTAACTCCTTATTTTATAAATTCCTTCAACAGCATGTATTGTGAACGCACTTCCTAAATCCTCATGAATGCTGATATATGTTGAAGTACTTTTGCATATAACATCTGGGAAACTAAAGACAAAGAAGATTAATTGACTCGAAAAATCTCATGTTAATGGAAACGTCAGAATTGTAGCCCAAGGCTCCTGGCTCAAAGTTTGTACTGAAAACACACAAGTGACTTGTTAGGGTGCTGTCCTGTACAGCCAATGAAATACAGGCTAGTCTGACCCCCTCACAGTATGTTCTAAACTGCATTCGTTATCTCTGTGGCATATAGAAAAAGACAGTACTGGTAGAGAAATATATAATGCATTTATACCTTTTAAAGCTTACGATTTTAGAGCAAAGTGTAGGGGATTACATCAAAAACTTTGCTAAATTTACAATGAACCAAAGTCTGGTAAAAAAAATAAAATAAGATTTTTATTTATTCAGTTTTCTTTCAAATTTCTAATCACAGATAAATAGCAACATTTTGAGATAGCTCCAGTGGCCATGATCGAGTGCTGCACTTGCTCGCTCTCGCTCTCCTTTTTTTTTCCTCCTCACACAAAAATAATTCTTAGGGTCACATTATGTGTTCCTGAAACTAGCATTTGTATTCAAGTTCAGTAAATCATACTGTCAACATTTTGTGATCGTTCCTGTTGATTCCTGTTGAATACTTAATGTCTTATAATCCTTAATATACAAATCTGTTCAAACTGGGCTGTTCAAGGATATTATTGTTCTAGATTAAAAGGGGAAAATATTTTTAGTGTATTACCAGACACCTTGATCTCCCGAACAGAAGCAGCATTTACTGCTCATGCATTTCATTAGCACAGAGGATAAGTCAATGTCACAGAAAGGGCACTGAATTTGCTACCAGATGCCCTGGGTTTAAATGCCCTGTTATCCCCAGCTTTCTCAGTGTTTTGGCTTATGCATCTTAAAAATGGGGCAATAATATCCATGTCCTTTGGGTTGTTTTAAACTATAATTGAAATGATACGCATGAAAGTACCCTGGCACATGTAAGGAGTTTAATAAAATTGGTTTTTCTTTTCCAGTTTACTTAATGTTTGCTACTTTCAGAACCTTTCTTTCCCAATAACGTGATAACTGGCTTTGACAGCAGGAACAGAGCCACGCTCAGTGCTCATGCCCTCTCCCTGAAGACTAGCTTTCCCTTTTGGTATCTGAGCCTGGCAAATAAAAATCCTTCCTAAAATCTCCTAAGCAACTTCGAAATCCCTGTGTGCATTAGTCTGGATCACTTGAGTGTATCTTACACATTTAATTAAACCTGTTATTTCTAGAAACAAACGCAAAACATCTAAGAGGGAATGGCTGACAAGAAACCATTGCTTTTCCAGTAGTGTGACACGTGAACAATTTAAGGAATCATTTAAAGTTGTGCTTTACTATAATTGGTTTCTGAATCCATTCATTTTCAGACCGTGCTGTTATTTTCTTCAACTACCATTGCTTTTGCTACTTCTGTTTGAGGATATCTGTTATCCTTAAAAAAGGGACTAGACAGGAATTAACTTGCTTCTGACCATATCCATTTATCCACTTGAGGATCACCGTGGCAAACTATGAAAAATGTGCTGGTTTTGAAGAATGACAAAGCTCCAAGGATCTAAAAGGTGCTTATCCTCTCAAAGGAAATTCTTTCCTTTATTATTTTTGGCAACTGGGGCTGGATTCTTCAAAGGGAGATGCAGATTCTATTTTTCTTTATCGTTCCTCCCTGAAAATCACATCTTGCTTCTTCATTGGAAAGGTTTTGGATCAAAAGTCCTTTCCCATTTGCACTGCAAATAAAAAACACAACTCCATTGTAAATTGCATTAACACCTTTTCAACATCTAAACCTCATGAGGCAAGATATGCTATTATGTGTGCTTTGTAAGTGCTGTGCACAGGTGTGTTTGTGAAGGGGCTCTGTTTGATCTCCTCTCCCATTCCTTAGTCCTTCCCTAAGCGCAGTGGGCATGCAGAAAATGCAGTGTGTCTAATCTGTTCCAACTGATTTAAACCCATTAAATATATTTCACTTTGAATTTCAGTGGACCGAACCATCGTCTTACTAACAGAAGGTTAGTCATTTATATTTTCCATCCTCTTGGGTTACTTCCTTCATGATCCAGTATGATGCCTTCGTTTGACTTTGGACAAATATGATGCCAAATGCTGCTACTCTTCTAGCCCATGGCTTCCCAAGCTCCAGGAGACACAGGTCAATTTCCTCATTCTCTCATCATGTCCCATTCCCATAGTGACTTACATGTCATGGAACCCTCCTACGTGGCTTGAGATAAAGAAGAATGAGAAAATAAAAGGGGCAACACTAGCACATTCACTTTAGACAGTCAGCTCTGTTACAAACAAGGCCTTTCGATCTCTGAGCAGTCCCTTGTAGCCAGGCTGGAAGTAGATGATGGTGTGAGGGTCACAATACTGGGTTTTGACCCCATCTTAACAAGTTCTGCATTAGTGACCTATCATTATCATGTGTGGGTTTTATCATCCATCACTATCAATTTGGGGCTATCAAACAAGACTAGAAAAAGTCATATCAACATTTTATAATTCATGTATTTCTTTGACACAATGAAACTAAATGTTAAAAGATAAAATTTAGAAAAAGTAAAATGTGAAGAATGATTGCAGACTTTGGGTAGAAATTTTTATTGCGGCACAACTAGGAAACTGACCCAAGAGTATTTTTCCCTTTTGCTTTTATTAAAAATGCAATTTCACATGAAATCGTGTGCTATCTCATCTCCAGTTTCCAGGGAGGCTCTGTGGAAACCGTTGTTAACCAGTGTGGTCAGGCGAACCAGCCACTCTCCTGATTGGTTTCTCCCGCTGTGCCCTAGAGACAAAACCTCCATCGCGGGACATTCCAGAGCGCTTGAATGTCCGTGCTCCAGCTGTGCTACCCAGAGAGCTGTCAAGTGTCTGTAAATATTTTTCAGTTTTTTAGGAAAAAGTGTTAGCCTTCTGAAAACCGGAGAATTACATTGTCCCTGGATCTAACCCTGCTTCTTGGTAGATTTAGTTTGCTTGCTTGTTTTCAGTCATTTCATCTCTCTGATTAATCCCATACCTGAATCTCTTTCTCATCTCTGTGTGATTTACACTTATGCTAAAGAATATTTTCCACCTGACATATTATCTACCTCCTACAGTGTGCAGAAAATCATTGATTATCCTTGATTGATTCATTTGTGACCTTAGTTGGGACTGAAAAACCAAGCCACTGAATAGGAGAAGTATGTGATGGGGAATGAAAGAGGGACCCCATCTCTTCTGCCTTGCAGTTTGCAGAGTTAACTTTATTTACTTTATATTCTTTCTCCCACTCTCCAGTTATCACTGCTAAAGTGAAAAAGAAACTTGGTCATTGTTATAGTAATTCCAAGTTCTTTCTGATCATCTTGCCATTTTAACATGTTTTGTTCCATTCTCTTTCCCAGATGGTGAGATTGCGTCTTCTGAGAAAAATGACTAGCAACTTCAGAACCTTAAAATGTGCATCCACCAAACAAAGCTATCTGTAAATACATTGTTTGTTTTGAACAAACCTTCTGTTCTGGTTCTATTTGATTAACAAGAATAATCAAACATCTAAATAAAAATCATTGTCTGTTACCACTGGAGAGTGTCCAACTAGTCACAGACAGCTTTGAAGGCTGGCAAAAGGCAAGATGCATTGTGCTGGGGGACATCCAGACCATCATGGAGGGACCTCTATGCCATCTGCCCCCACCCCTTATGCTAGGATCCCAGTCCAACCATTTTCATCTCATTACAGAAAGATACTTACAAAGCCAGAACATAGGATTTAGCTGCAGCTCCCAATTTTGGAAACTGCAGAAAGCCTCACATTGAGGAGGCCAGCTTTCAGAAGCACCTTGAATGACCTCCCGTCTCCCAGGTACAAAGATGCCTCTCACTCCTGCATATTCTTTCAAGGGTTAAGTACCCTTTCTCTGTGTTTTGCTTTTCCACACAATGAGAGCAGTTGAAGCCTTTCAAGTTAGAATGTGTGCGCTCCCCATGCAGAGTGTGGAAGATATTATGTGCTAATTATTCGTTGCTTTAGAGCAAAGCAGGCCCACTGAGAAGCTGGCCCTTTTATGATATTTGTAGGGCTGCATTTCCCAAGAAGCAAAGTTCAGCAGAAAAAAAAGATCTGAAACCTTTTCTTCACAAAATAAGAAATATTTCTGACACCCTATTTAATGACAACATTCAACTGTTTCTTTTCCATCTTTATTTCCCCTCTAAGGTGCAGCTTATTGGCTCATTATGTGCCTGGAACATGAAGGATGACAAGGAGGTAGAATTCTGGCTCAGCAGTTTCAGAACCCAGCACCCACTTGCTCAGCCTCCCTCCTCCTACCGTCTCTCCCGCTTTCCTCTCCCCTCCCCCCAGCTCTCCCGCCTCCTGCTGCAGATCTCTTGCTGCTGCCTGGCAACCGCTCCACAGGCGATGTCACACAGGATTGCTTATTACAGCTTCAGAGAAATAAACAGGAGGGAAAAAAGTCTTGCTGTTACATTAGAACTGTTATGTACAAATGCACTAAAGCCATATAATTCCAGGAGTGATATTATAGTAGAATTTTGCACCGTGGTACCTGGGTCTTTCCTTACACAT
Organism: Mormoops blainvillei; assembly: GCA_004026545.1. Classification (NCBI taxonomy): domain Eukaryota; kingdom Metazoa; phylum Chordata; class Mammalia; order Chiroptera; family Mormoopidae; genus Mormoops; species Mormoops blainvillei. The sequence goes on along the minus strand of PVJD01000502.1, from coordinate 135,913 downwards.
GAGTAGACAGAAGGGTGAGGGGAAAAAAGAAAAGGGAATTTTTAGACAGTTTTTAGCTAGCAATGTATTAAATATATCCATTCTGTTGGTGTAGACCTCAAATATAACTGAGTCTGAGCTTCAAGGGTTTTAGCAAGACATTTTACAGTTGTCATTTAAAAAGTGCAGTATGCATATTCAGAGCACCGTTCAATTGCTTATCATTATAATCTTGACTGGTACAATGATTGTGTGGATTTAAGGCTATCTCATCCAGTATCTGGGGAGCTGGCTGGAAACTATATTTTCTTCAACATAGTTCATTTGCTAATCTGAAAGTCTTTTGTTCTTTCAAACATTCACTTATTCACTGTTTCCGGTAGCTGACAATGATTGAGCACACTCTTTGTATCCAGGGGTGGATACAATGGTGAGCAAAAGTAACCTGGTGGCCTTCCATGGATCACACTATCACACAGAACACTGGCAATTAAATCACGATGAAACAAAAACTCTGCTAAAAGATGAAAGGAAGAGGGGATGACAAATGGAAAAGTCCGTTCCATTTTCCACTGAGGATTCTATGCCTCTCTGGGACAGAAATAGTTCTATATCAGGATTTCCTTTTGTGTCCTATTTATTAGCCAAGCAATGGGAGGAAGCAGGTTTCTTCCTAACTCAGTTTCCTGAGCATGATCTACAGACAGCATAAACACTATTTGAAGTGTGTCTTATCCAGAAGCAGAATTCACCTTTAACTGGATTGTCAAATCCTTTCATGGTCTGGGGTCCTTTGTTGGCCTGAGCCATCGAAAGGCATGAGACTTGCCTATTTGCTGGGGCAAGTTAACTGTAAATCATAACTAAGAATTCATCCTTCTCTAACTCCTCTTGCCCACAAATCAGTCTCAAAGGCATGGGTCTTCCCAGGGCCAATCTGTATTCAAGAATGTAGGGAACCTTAGGTTTAGTGCAATCCTGAATGAGTAGGATAGGGTAGTGTTCAGGTTTTAGAAGGGCTAATTATTGGCAACCAGTAGGTATCTAAGATATATGTAAGGAAAGTCTGTACACAATCACTGGTACGATATTGGAATCAGGGACCATCACCAAGAAAAACTACTATCAAGAACTAGGCAAAAGTGTCAGGTAACTGAAGTTCCATAGCTCTGGGTTAGGATCAATTTTCAGAGAGTAGGGGTGGATAGAGAAAGAAGAAGCAGTTAGGTGTCCTGGCAGGCAGAGTGATTTAACACTGATGGGGTAGATGGGAAGCCTTGTCTTGATACCCATGTCAACATCCAGACCAGAATATTTACCTCCCAGACCAAGGGGTACAGCCTCAGCACCTGTGACTATGTATAACCCCTCCTCACTCCTAGGATTCAAGCTCGGCAACTAGATGGGGCTCCTCCTGGAGGGCGGGGCTCCTGGTACCCCCAGCTTGTGGTATAGGCACATTGGACAGACAGCAGAGAGGGGAAGCAAGGGGGGCTGCTAGCGCTGAGTCTAGGCAGCTCATCCACATGCGCTTTGATCGGACTGGCCCCGCTTTTAGTCCCAGTTCTGATAGTTAATGGTTACGACATTGGGAAACTTATTCAAGGTCCCTAAGCCTCAGTTTCCTCATCTGTAAGCTTTCAATTAATGCAAGTAATACTCTTCAATTAAAATGACTATTACAATTCAAATAATCCAAACAGGTATTCGTGGAAACCTTTTGCTATAATATGAAAGCAAAACTAAGAAGCAATTGTTCCATCTAAATTTATGGAATTGGAAAATTGTAAGTGCTATTAATAACATTAAGATGGAATACTTTCAATAACTGAAATTGCAGAATATATGTCAAGCCCCCAAAATATTTTTCTTCTGCCTCCTGCCTAACTCCCAGTTTGTCTATCACATCACAATAGGTATACATGCTACAAATATCCATGACCTTGTTTTATTGGCTCAAACTCTTAGTCAGCTCTCACTCTGTGTAACCTGGGAATTAAAGGTGAGGGAACAGCTTGCTGACCATAACACTGACCACAACAGAGGTCTCTACTATGTACCGTTACAGCATATTTCTCACACGCAGGTGATAGACCATGCAGAGTTGGCTATGGTCAGGAGGTTGTGTTTTTTCCTGACCCTTAATGGGAAACTATTTTAGTTTTGACCAGGAAGTTACATCATCTTATGTATGTTTATTTTTTAAATCACTCTGTTGTCTATAAGTATAGACTGTAGAGGAGACAGAAGGTTATTTCAGCAAGCAGCTTGTGTGGAGAGATGGTGGCAGCCTGGGTGAGGGGCACGCCAGTGGACACAGAATGAGGGCTTCAGGATATATTTTGGTGGAGGAGGTGGCAGAACTCATACTAGGTATGGAAAACTCAGGAGAAGAAGGAATCAGGGATGTCCATATGATATTGGCTTGACCAGTGTTAGTACATTTTATTATACATTTTATTAAAATAGGAAGTCTAGAGAAAGTCCAGTGTTGAAGAAATTATCAAAAGGGTTCTTGTTTTGTCAAAATAAGTTTATAAAACCTTACGGATACTGAGTCAAATTTTGGATAACTAATGAACAAACAAACAAACAAAAACTCATCGACTCAGATGACAGTGTGGCAGTTACCAGAGTGGGGAAGTAGCAAAAGGTAAAGGGGATCAAATATATGTTGACGGAAGGACACTTGACTTTGAGTGAAAAATACACAATGCAATATACAGATGATGTGTTATAAAATTGTACACTTGAATCCTACATAATTTTATCAACAAATGTCACCCTAATAAATTTAACTTAATTAAAAAAAAAACATTGGGCATAATAATCTGCAGCTCAGAGCCCCAAACTGCAGATAAAAACTTGAGAATCAGCAGTGGGGAGATATGTAATGCCATAAGAACAAGGAGCTCTCCCAAGGAAGGAATTTCCCTAGAGAAGAGAAGATAGAGAATTGAACATAAGCCACTCTGACAGTTAAAGGACAGTGAGAGAAGGAGGCGCCACTAAAGGAGGCTGAAAAGGAAAAACCAATGAGGTAGGAAGAAAATGTGTGCAGCAAAGTGGAAGCCAAGTGAATGTTTTGGGCATAGGACTTAGATCAGGGTGTGTAGTGACAGAGACGGCTGCTCAGTAGCATGAAAGAAGGCTCAGTGCCAAGCTGCGGGACGTGAATAACTTGTATTCATTTTGTATTGTAATAAATGAAAGACATGTGAAAGGTACAAGTGAACTCTCCCATAGGACCTCCAAAATGGGGAAAGCAGCTATTGAAACACCCTGACAAGCAGTGACATAAAATGCTGTTTTCCCTAAGGAACTGAGACATGTTCAAAAGCTGGTGGATTTCCTTTCCTTTTTTTTTTTTTAAACTTATATTTGCAGCAGATCAACATCATCAAATAGCTTACTGAAAAGGGCAAAATAAAATATGCTGATTAGACCTGCTCAAACTCCTTGGCATTTGGGAGAGGAAAGGTTAAGGTTTAATAAGTAGTAACTAAGAGAATATTTGTAGATTTCTAGTAGGTAACACAGCAATATAAGCCATACATAAAAGAGGAGGTGGCAGAGCAAAAGGCACATTTCAAGTTGTGGTGAACTGTGTTTTTCTATATGCCCACTAGCTCAGAGACTTTACAGAAATGATGACACCTGATAGGAAAGAAAATTGCCACCCCCGTTTAGTATTTATCGAGTGCCCAGGATGAGAGGCATATAGGGCGCTTACAAACTGGGTGACATAGAAAGTTGTGGGACTGATTCCACATTTCATTTGTGGTCAAACTTTGTATGATTTCTTCTCCATGAGAAATACACATCTCATACACAGTGTTTTTATATCCATGAAAACAAGTTGTTCTCACACATAGCGTTGATCAATTTTATGATTCATTGTGACTTTTTGTTGACATTTAATTTAGTTCATTCGTGTTTTTTTTGTTTGTTTTTGGTTTTTTTTAATGTGCTAGCAGATTTGAAGTTAATCCCACAAAGGAGGCCAACTGCTGGCCAGACATTTTTCTGGAGCTACATATTTTTTAATCCATCTACTCCAATTTTTAGGAAGGATTTTCTCTGTGACAGTTTGACTCTATCTATTTTAAGTTAGTGGACCACTTATTTATAAAACCAATAATAAAAATTCACTTTATGGGAAATGAAGCCATGAAAATAAGGGATTGTCTATACTGGCAGGTTGAAAACCCAGGTCCAACTGAACTCTGCAGCTGTGATGGGATAAAACATTTAGTAAAGTTGATGTCTTCCTTTCCCTGATTTATCCTCTCTACAATTCAGGATCCTTTACAGTGATGGGCCTGTGTTAGATCAATTTGCACTTTCTGAAGATATAGGAAAGGGGTGATTATCTTCACTAATGGAAGGGAACAAAAGTACAAGCAATTCAAAATGGTAACCAACTCCCTGAATCATGCCTCATTGGCTTTAGGATGTGTTTTGTACTTGAGTTCGAATTTGGGTGTGTCTGATTTTCTGGAAATTTACTTCAAAGAGATTAATGAAATGACACAGTGAAAACTTGGCTCTTTTTGAGCTGGGAAACTCTCCAGTTTTCCTATCCTAACCTTGTCCATTCAGGAAACAGACATGACCTTGCTCAAAGCTTTGTCTGAACAACAACAACAAAAAACTTTGCACTGATCTTTTGTATTTCAAAAGATTTTCTCACAGAGAATGAGTTCCCTTAAGGCCACAGCAATAACTAAGCAGAGTGTTTGGTAGTGCTTCTGATGGGGCGGCTGAGCAGACAGACAGCTATCTACTTGTCTGACGCTTGGGGTTGAGAAGAAATTACAAGAGGGCAGATGGCCTCCCCTCATACAGCAACATTGTCCTGCAAGGCACTCTAGTGTAAGCTCAAGTTTATATATAGACTATCTCTTACTAATTCTGAAATCTTTAGAAAAGTACTTAATTTGGCCAGTCTTCTCATCTATAAAATGGTACCACATGATCTTGTTGTAAAGATTAAATGAGCTAATACTGAGTGCATATAAGCAATTTTTAGAATCCATGGACTAAATTTAAAAGTGCCTCTCACACAGAAAAATCTTACTGTTTAACAAATATATTCCGTTGCAGTTGTGCTTAATAAAATGCAATGTCAACTAAAAACGTTACTAAATTCATGTATTTGGTCAGGAAATGTTAAATAACTACCATGTACTAGGTATCCTTATTCACTCATTCATTTATTTTGGCCATTATGTATTTTCACAAACACCTGGTCTTGAATGAAAAATTGCCATTATTTGAAAGCCCATACAATTTATCACACTGTAAGCTGCCTTGAATAACAACTGTATGTAATGCAAGAAACAACTGGATCCTAAGTGGGGATGGGGAAAAGAGAACTATAAAATTCAATTTTCATACAAATGGGGACACTGGAATATAGCTTGGAGAAGAGACGCTATTAGATAATTATCATTACATTTTTAAATTGTCATAAAGGTGTTACAGTTACATTGGACAACGTCCTTATTCCTAGAAGATTCATGCTGAAATATGTAAGAGTAAAGCATCATGATGTCTGTAAATTACTTTCAAATGGATCATAAAAATAAAGAGAACATGGAAAAATATGAACAGTTTTTAATCTAGGTGAGGGTATAAAACTAATTATCATATTATTAATTTATCTAGATATATATAAAGATTTTCCTAATAGAAATTTTGAGTGAAAACAGATAAAAAACATGGGCCAGATATATTTTGAAAAGTTCTATATGAACATAGAATAATCTATTTTAAGTTACTCAGCTGACAGAAGAAAACAGGCCTGACTGGTTAAGTGATCTGCCAAGATAACCAGATAATATCAGAGCATGATCCCTTTCCAGCAGAGAATATAGCAGTACTCAGAACCTGTACTGCTACTTTTGCCCTGGTCCACATTTCAGAAATAGTGCCTTCAATCACAAGGGAGACAAAGTAAGAGAGTACAAATGGATCAATGTGAATCTATTCACACTAATGGAGAAACAAGTAAGTATCCTCTAGTGACGGGAGGGCAATAGTGTCATCCTCTTCTAATATAAGGGCCAGTAGAATTTTATGTACCACAGAGGAAGATAGTAGCTATTGAGTGCTGAAAGTAAATGAATTTGAGAGGGAAATACGACCAAACATGCTAACACTGTCAACACTCGAATTAATGAAATATATCCATTCCATGTTACCATGCAGCAAAATATCCAACTAAAATTATAACTAATGTCACAGGTCAAGAAATGAGTTTGTGTTGTTGAAAACTAAATGATGATATTTTTCTAGAAGATATCCAGGGAATTTCAAAGCAGTAATGGAGGATGTTTATGACTTTTTGTAAGTATAATTATGAAAAGCATCTATTATGTATAACTCAACTAGAAGGAACTTTCAATAAACCACATTGGGAAAACAGACACATTCAATCTTTATGGTAGAAAGGCAAATTACAATACTAATATTTACTAAAAGCAAGTATAATGCCAAGAAGCTGGTATGCATTTCATGTAATCCCTCACAAACTCTAAGCCTAGAGACTAAGCTACCCAGACAATTTTCGAACGTTGCTTGTCCTTTCTCATTTCAGCCACTCAGCACAGTAGTTGGAGGTTGGCTTGTTTCCCCATTCCTCTAATTTCCCGGGGCTGATATGTTAATTTGGAAAGGAAAACTTGATTCAAGGCTACTGAATACAGTTATTACCCTGCAGAAATTCCAGTTCCCAAATCATCAAATATATAGACACAGTCTCTACATTGTATGCAGTAAAGCAACAGAGAAAACCAGCCTGTCATGTCTCACCACACGCAAGGAAAGAACACACACAGCTCCATGCTAGTCATGGTCTTTGGCTTTGCGCTCACAAAAATGCCAATGAAATTCTCACCGTCTGGTGACTTGCAAAGTCAGTTAACCAAGACACACCCTGAATGGAAGACTTCGCCTAATCGAGACTCCAGAATATAATGGTTATCATTTTTAAGAGATGAAGGTAGAAATCTCTTTAAAATCACATACACACACAAACATTTTTTTTTCCAGCCTTCCAAAACACACATGTATTTTTGCCTCTGGGTAGCAATAGGAAAGAAATGCCTTAACGGGTTTCTTTAGTAATCTATGTCCACCTTGTCACAATATTCATTCGAATGGCTCCATGTTGTAGACAGATAGCTCCTGGGCTGTTTTCTTGCGTAGAATGTGGATGCATTTGAAAATAATTACATGTCCAGAATCTTGTTTAAATGGCAAAATAGAAGATTCTCCTTTGACTCTATTCTTTATCACTTAATCAGTGACATTTTGGTGACATTATGTAAAAAATTTATTTTACATAATATAAGTTTACATCCCAAACAATTCACATAAAAATATAAAACACTCATTTTTGCCTCTAATTAGTTACTAATTCAATATAGTTTACATTAAAGAAATAAAAAGAAGGCTTTCAAACACAGTTCATGGAAAATGTGTCTGTAGTGATATGATTAAAATTAAATACATCATATGCTATTTCTCATCCTACTGAACAAAATGAGAAAGACTTCCACTTTTAATCACCCATTATAGAATACCTATTATGCAAAAATGTGGGAGCAGTGGCATGTTTTCTGCAAAGACCTCCGAGCTGAATATGGGTATTTTGGCTGGCAGTACAATACTGCACAAAGCAAGCATTCTGCAGTGTGTCAGCAGTTCAAAGCAATGCCCTATTCTTTGGATCACTTATCCATTATTACTTCAGACAATGAGTATCTGATACAAAATAAAAGTGATGGATGCCAAGTGAACTGGTGAGTGTGTTCTGAGTAAGAACAAATGGGAAAGACACTGTGGTTCATTGCCTGATGAAATTACTTTTGGGTATTTAAATACATCTTACATTATGTTATGCGTGGACTGTTGATGTGAACTCTGGAGACAAGCTCTGGAAAATTAACTGTTTCTAGCCCATGAATATATTATTTAAATCTCCTAAATTTCATTCTGAAAACAATTATTCAATAAAGTTCCTATTATGTATACTCAAGGCATCAATATTTTAGAGGCATGATTTAAAAATCCATCTGGCACTCATTACTATCGTTTTTCTTTCTCTGTTTAATAAAAAGGGCAGAAGGAACAAAGATCAAAAGTGCAGATATGTCTTCCAAGATACACTATAACATACTTTCATCGTTGAATTTGAAAAAGTGAACTTAGGATAGAAAAATAGTTCATCATTTTTTGGTTTAAGAACAATTTTTTAATAGATCTATGCTCTTTGGGGCATTTGGCTGGATAGAAATGACCTGCGTCCTGCAGCGGAAACCATGCAGCTGACTGATTTGACATAGCATTCATGTTCATGAGCCCATGTTGTCAAGTTCATGATGTCCTTCATAATCTTGTCCCAATCTGTCCGATATCAAGTTTGATAACTGCGCTTTACTACTAAAAAAGTTCTCAGTGTCCATCTCCCACATAAATCATTCCTACAGATTAAAGATACAGCTTCTTAGCTTTTTATTCAAGGTCTGGCATTATGGGGTTCGGTATAAAGACCTATTCTCTAAGGAAAAAATAACCTGTAGTTAGCTCAACTTCTGATTTATAAATTAGCTCTTAATTGCATCAATTTGGTGAATAATTGACCTAAAATCTCCCCTGGACTTTGGGAGACTGTTCAGTATTTTATCTATGTTGAGGAGAAAAAAATGTTCCTCTACTCTTCTAGATTTTTCTGCCTGGTCTAAGAATAAATTGACATGAGACAGATTAAGAGGAAGACAAAACCTTAACTTTGTATGTGCAGGGTCTCTCCATAAGAGCATGGGGGACCATACGCAGTCAGGCAATTGGAGCCTGTGTGCCAACCTGAACTGAAGAGAAGGATTAGGGGTCTGGAACTTCGAAGGGGAAGAAGGCAATTCTCATGGCCGTGGAAAATCAAATGTTTGCCATGCCATGCAGAGACAGCTGGGCACAGAGAGGACTGTGGTCTCCAAGCCCTGCCAGCTTTCTGCTACCACACCAGTGCCACATTCTTCGTAGGTACCCCTGATGATAGTACTCTTCCTCAGTCTAAACACATGTAGGCAGTAAAGGGTGAAGTAAAAAGCTCTTCCTGAGCCTTCTGGGCCTCAACTGTCTTTAGTTCACAATAATCCACTGGCTAGGGTGGCGCATTCTGAGGAGACTCACTTCACCTACCAGACTATAGGGGCCTTTCCAGGAACCCCCATAATCTCAGAGCAACAGGGGTAGGGCAGGATTCCTCTTAAAATATGCCACAACCTATAAAATTCCTCTGAACTCTACTTGGCTGTTATGCCTTTGGGAGATCACTTTTAAATTCATCTCAGTATCAGACATCATCTGTAAATATATTAACAAACAGGAATTTCAATAAGCCTCCCATATTTTGGATACCAGTTCCCTGAAACTTATCCCGAAAGAATAAATAGGTTCTATTTTTCAAAATAAAAAGGACAAATTTGTATCTTTCATCCCCTCAATGAATGTTCTAAAGGGAGAAATATACTAAAAATTTCAGCAAAAATATTAATAACAATGATCATAATGAATAATTTCTGGAATGACTAATTAGAGTACTAAGAGGTAACTTAAATTTGGGAATTAACTTGACAAGGGAATCAATATGTGATGAATGTATTTCTACTTGCCAATTCAAAATAAATTTCCTTGAACAGACTGAAATTCTCAAGTGTCAGATTTGTTAAGTACATTCATCTCAAGAGGTAAATTATAATTAAACTATTATTAAATGTCCAGCTTGTCTAATTTTCTATTTAGAGTGAAATATTTTGCCTCTAACAGGCTAAAGCTAGAGAAGTTTTGATAAATTTGTGTTTCAAGGATTTAAATGTGTTGCAGCTGAATTGTATAGAATTCATCTATCACGATCCTAAGGTTCAGAACTTCTTGGTTATGGAAAATGAAAACTTGGGTATTGGATGGAAAAGCAGATATCTTTTCTGAACCAGAGTTTCTTTTGGGAGGGTGGCCCTGTGAAGAAACAAAAGGGAGAAGAAATCCCCAGTGGTTGACCTTACAGGGGAGAGATTTCAGGGGATTGAGCTCTGGAGATATTCCAAGTGAGATGTATACAGTAACCCATCCCTGACAACTCAAATCTTTAGTAAAATTTTTATGTTTGGCATGCTTGCATTAGTGGAAAATGATGATGATGATATGCAAATATACATAGTTATTGAGAAGAAAGACCTGGCATAACATGATTTCTTGCCCATCTCTTCTACTTCACAAAGTGCTAATTGCATTCTGGGACTATGTATTTTATTTCTATAGCCATAATCTTTTACATCAGGCCTAGTCTTCATAAGATACTTCATAAATATTAGTTGAAGTGAAATAATATATAAATAAATACATGAGGGTGGCATCCTGTAGGCTGTTTCCATTTTCTGTTTTTGCTGAAGGGGAGGTTCCTACTAACAGACATGAAGGAACGCCTTTATGTAGCAAAGTTGAACAGTGTCAGCTAAAATACACAGTAAACATATCATTCTCGGCTCCAATTTCCTGTCAGCTTTTCAAAACAGACAGATTGTCTTTCTCATTCAGGAGAAGGAGGAGGAAGTGGGGAATGAACTTCACCCTGTCTAAACTATTCACCTTGTTAGATATTTGAGAATTACTGGATGGATCAAAAGATGCCACACAACAGTGTTGATTCTGCCTGATAGCTATGAAGGAAAAATGTACATATATTTTTCTGAGCTCTCTTACCAAGTATTAGGCCTAACATCTGGCACCAGCTAACCTGAAAAAAAACAATAAAATCTGTTTGGGGACTAGCAGGCCCAGAGATGAGGATAATTTGTAGACCCAAATTCTAATAGTACAAGGGGAAATGCTTTCATCTGAATCACTGATGTGATCAAATAAAAATGAGTGAATACTCGCCAATTGCTAAAGCAATTTATCACTCCAAATGCATTCGAAATGTTAATTTTATCAGGGTGCAAGCTGCTAAAATGCAGCTAGTAGATCATTAAATTTCAATAGGGAATAGACTTCATATTTAACATAAACAGTCAAGTCATTTTGGCTGCCTGCATCTTGTGCCACATTTAGAAAGCCTTCTGTGTAACCATAGGAACGGTTTTGCTTAAGCACTGTTGCTTGTGTAAATCCAATTCATTCTGAATTAGCTGAAAAAAGGGGGAGGGTGGAATGATTTGTTTCTGTCCATTGCTTCCCAAGTTGTCTCTTAGAAAATGTGAAGAGAAAATTAAAAGTAAGGATTTTTTCTTTCCTGTTTATGAAGGGAAAGGTGGGGATGAGACTGGGAGGTAGAATTCTTTTCTCCTTACGACGTGGGCATGATGGAGAATAAAAAACCATGAATCGGTCTCTATAGCTCAGAATCTTTGCTGCTTAGTTAGGCATTCTTACCATTGGAAATATTTCCTGTGCTCATCACTTTCTTAGTTTGGAGTAGCCTTCCTTAATATAAGTGATTCAGGAGCACACTCATTCTGGATACAATTTTACAGAAGACATATAATCCCAACAGAAATTTCTTCATGCTGGGAAATTCCTCTTTTTGTTCCAGGAGATTTTAGGAACTATTAGCCACACATAATCATATAGAAAGTTAGATTAATCATATTATTTTTCTTTCAACACTTCGATTAAGGCAGCTAATTAGAGGAAGATTGAGAGAAGAGGATATTTTCCCACAGGGTGCGCTGAGGAAAAAGCAGGTATGGATGAGCTGACCTGGGGGAAGTGTTTAGGGCAGACAGTTGGAGGTGGGAAGATACTGATTTTCCAGAGAAATAAAAAAACATTTTCTGCTGAGCCTTCCTCCTATTTGGAAAATATTTTCAAAAATACTAACTCATTGACATCCTTGTTATCTTCACGACTCAGTTCAAATTTCATTGGCTCTAAGATACTTTCTGTAGCCCCTACCTCTCAATAACAATTTGAACTTCTTTATCACCTTACTGTGCATTACAGAAACGTCTGCGTGAATCATGTACTCTTCTTCCTCATATTACAAGTGGTAGTTTAACTATCCTCTCTCACAGTGGAATATAAGCTATCTGCAGATAGGAAAATGTTATTGTTTCTCTTCCTCTTCCTCCTCCTTCTTCTTCTTTTAATTCTCCAAAGTCCAGGCAATTCCATTTCAAACTCCTCAATAAATATTTTTGACTACTTAATGGGAGGAAAGGCTAACAGGTAGCAGGGATGCCAGGGGCAGGCGGAGTCTGTTTCCTAGTTTTATCTAGTGTGGGGGTGGGGGAGGTGGTGCTGTGGATCACAGTTGTAGAGATCTGTAGAGAGCAAAAAGGGGGAAGTTTATTAAATTCATAAAATATGCCATGCCTTATAATATAAATCCTAAAAGGCCACCTGTAGTAAGCTGAAAAATGATGCCGCAAAACATATACACATCCTAATCCCTGGATTCTATAAATGTTAACTTACTTGGAAGAAGAGGCTTTGGAGAGGTAACTAAATTAAGAATGGTGGGAAGAAGGGGAAGGGATCAGTTAAAGAACAGGTATGAACGAGCCATGGACAATGGAGTGAGGATTGGCTGAGTGAGGGGTGGGTTTAGTGGAGGGGACCAAAGGAGAAAAGTTGGGATGACTGTAATAGAATAAACAATAAAAATAAAGAAATAAATAATCTTCAGGTGACAAGGTTATTCTGGATTATCTGGGCAGGCCCTAAAGGTATGCATCTCTATAAGGGAGAAGAAGAGAGAAATTATACAGATAAGAAAAGAGAAGGGAATGTGAAGACTAGATGATGTGGCCACAAGCGATGGAGAGCCAACAACCACGAAACTCGGAAGAGGCAAGGAGTGATTCTACCTTAGTCTAGGGAGGGTGCATGGTCCTGCCCAAACCTTGATTTCAGCCCAGTGATACAGATTTTAGACTTCTGACCTTCAGAACTGTGAGAGAATAAATTTATGTGTTTCTCTTTTTTAAACCACCAAGTTTGTAGGAATTTGTTACAGCAGCCATGGGAAACTAATACCATTCCTACAATGTCCCAATTTATTAATGAAGAGAAAATCACAGTTAAGGAAAAGTCAGAAACCGCATCATATTCACATGGATAATTACTGGCAGAGCTTGGAATCAAACCCAAATCGGACCAAGTTCAAAGCTGCTTAGACAATTGTTCCCAACCAGCATGGGTGGGGCCAAACCCCCTCCCAGACAAACCATGTCAGATTGATGTTGGCAATGTTCTATGGACTGAGACACTGTAATTGGATCACCTTTTGCAGCAAAATAGAAATAGAAATTTCAATTAGGGGATAAGCCAATTTATGTAGACCTGTAGGTCTCTCTCGTAATTATACCCCCAAGTAGGAAACCCCACGAGTAACCTTTTTAAAAAAATTAATTGTAGGTATCTGAGTGGCGGTCTTGTCTATTCTGCTTCCTTCAATCCATAGTTCTTAATAAATATTGAGCGAAAGGGTAGGTCCCTTTCAGCCTCCGTTGAGAGGTGACTTGTTCATCTATAAACATTCATTAACAAATATCTACAAAGATCAACTATGTGCCAGGACCTATTTTATATGTTTGAAATGCATTACTTTACTAATAAACTAGAAATCTCTACACATCTTAGATTTACATTTTAATAAGGAATAGAAAAGATAAAACAAAGTTTAAAAAAACAAGAACAAGATAAATATGTAATATATTTGGTGTTAGTTTTTGGAAAGAACTGGGGAGAAAAATAAAGTCAAAGGAAATAAGAAATGATAGAAACCAGGGTAAAGGGTGGTTGTGTAAAGTGGCTGGGACCAGGGAGACGGCAGAACAAGCTGGGGAGACTTTTGGGGCAAACAGCAGTCTGTGCAGATGAATGAGTAAATCTGAAGATGCTAAGAGAAAAGGAAACAGGAGGAGAGAGCAATTCTCTTGGACCTTGTAAGGCCATGAAAGGGCTTTGGATTTTATTCTGAGTGTGACTGAAAGCCTTTGGGAGAGGTTTTAGTTGACATACTTTGGTTTACATTTCAAAAGCATCGCTCAGAAGATCTCATAAAGAATAGACTTTCCCAAAGCAAGCAGGTCATTTGGAAGGTCATAATTGTATGTTGTTTGAAAAAAGGCATATTATCTGTATTTTGAAATTGTTTCATATTTAAGTCTCTCAGAGACACTGATGATCCTGTTACTTACTATACTTTACTTTTGCCCTTTCCGATTTTTATAATGAAATTCCAAACACAAATGACCTACATGGTTAACTGTCTTGCTGCAGTATCTAGCCTTTCCACCTTAAGGGAAGGAAAATAAAGAAAATTAATTTTTTAAAAAGCTGGCCTTTTCATAATGCCCAAAATTCCCTATAGCCTAAGCCAACAAGGACATCTTTGACTTTGCTTTATTTATAGTTCTGGGAATCCTACAAAAAGTATAAAATATTGTGTTTACTCTCTTTTTCTGCTTTACTAAGGACTCTTACAATAAATAGATTTATAATTCAGAATTTTCCTTACATATAAATATAGATAAGTCTAGAGTTTAATTAGGTATTAGTATTATTTTCATACACGGTATAAATTCTCCACGTGATGGAAAAGTGAGACAGGGAACAAAGAAGCGGAGAAGAAAGACCCACAGTGTTGAGAAGAGCAAGTTAGAAAAAGAAGGGGCAGGAAGTAGGCTCAAGATTCCAAAGTGCTATATTTTATATCACTTATATGTGACTTCACAAGAAAGTAATTATGTGGTTATATTCCATAAAGCCCATAACCTCTACCTGAGAGCAGCTTCATCAAGACAGACATAGTACCCTGAAATTTCTAACCAACTCCCAGATATAACATGCACAATCGACCCAATTATAGGGACAGAAACATCTCCGGAGGTTTGGAGCTCTAGTTTGGACACATTTGAAAATCAAGATGATAACTTTAAAACATCCTGGGACCTCAAAAAAGACACCGATTTAGCTAAGTTTCCTTGCATTTAACAAAAGTAATAGCTCGGGCTTAGAGAATGCCAATTCTGTGCCCAGGCACTGTTCCTAGCTTTTCCCTTTACTCATTTAATTGCCTCAGTAACTCATAACTCCCTAAATTACCTTATAACTTCTAGAGGTAGGTTTCATTATATTATTCCCATTTCATAGATAAGGAAACTGAAATTTAGCCAGGTTAAACAATTTGCTCAAAGTCACAAAACTACTAAGTTGGGAAGTCAGAATTTCAACTGACTGTGCTGTTGTTAACCTTTGTGAGAACTGCGTTATTTACAGTATGCCAAATATTAAGCAAAATATTGAACAATTTGCCAGATCATATCGAGTAGTTTTCACATGGAGACTTCAAAAACATTCCAGGTGGTTTCCATCCCATTTTCTTGTTCTCAGTAAGGCAAAACACCGCAAGCAGCCTTCTTAGGACCGTCCTTCTTATTTAGGAGGAGAACATGAGAAGTTATTTCATGAATAGATAAATAGAATAATAAGGAACTCTTCAAACTCAGTTTAATAGATTCCCTATAGCTCAAGTCAGCTTGATTTCACATTTGAGAAGTAGCTGCCGGCTCTTACATCTGTGTCAGATCACACAACTTCAAAAGTGCTCTTTGAAATAAAGATTCCAAAATGTCTTATAGTAAAACAATGTTGTGTTGTTGTTGTTTTTTTTTTACTGAGAGTATAAATTTCTGAATAATCCATTGTCTATATTTGAAAATTGCATTTTCCTTCCTGCATTTGAAACAAAGTATTTACCACGTTGAGAATTTTGCATTGCCACTTGTGTTTTATTTTTCTCTGACAGCATGGCTAGCATTGTTTCCTTCCACATTGCCTTCATTTTCCACGAATACTTTCTATGTTTATTCTAAGAAGCCAGGAAACCAACTTGAAAGAACAAATGTTAAAAAAAAAAAGAGAGAGAGAGAGAGTTGGTTCTAGTAAACAGCTGCAAGCTCTGTTACTGGCTAATGGCAATAACACTGGGATTCCCCAGTGGATTCATGTGTTTTTTCAGCCTCTATGGGGAAGAATTGGTTTGCAGGCAACAGAAAGGTCAAGGTGTCAACACTGAGAGCTCCCACTTCTGAAACAGACTCCAAATTTAGAAAATAATTTGATGCTTTTTGACTCTTAAGTTGTATTCTTATGGACACGAGAGTTTTAATATGAATAAAACATCAAACCCATGAAAACTAAAAAGAGAAATGTGTGAAGTGTCTTTTATCCCCATACTAGTTGAAATACTTTGGGATAAGAGTGAGAAAAATGGCAAAATTTTCAATATTTTGCTTAATATCTGGCATATTAATAGCATAATAGCTAGTGGTACACTATCCGGGTTCAAATCCCAGTTTCCCAATTTACTAGTTTTGTGACTTTGAGCAAATCATTTAAGCTGGTAATGTTGCAGTTTCTTTATCTGTGAAATGGGAATAATGATATCTACCTCAAGGAGTCATAAGACAAGTTAATGAATTAGGAATTACTGAGGCAATTAAATTATAAAGGAAAGAGCTAGGAACAATGCCAAGGTACAGAATTAGCACTCTCTAAGAATGAACTATTACTTTGCTAGGCATAGAAAAGTTAGCTAAATTTGTGTCTTTTTTGATGTTCAAAGTTATGGACCTACAAAATTACAAAAGTAATTCAATTTAAAAAATGTAGTATTTTCAATAAACGATATTAGAATTGGACACCCATGGGCCAAAAAATGAACCCCTACCTCATACCTTATATAAAAATTAACTCAAAATGAGTCACAGATTTAAATGTAAAATGTTAAACTATAAAACTATTAGAAAAAACATAAGAGAAAATCTTCAGTATCTAGGGGTAGTCAGAGTTCATAGACTTGAACCATAAAAGGAAAATTTGATAATTTAAATCTCAACAAAATTTCAAAACATTTGAACTCCAAAAGACGCTGTTAAGAGCATAAAAAAGACAGGCTATCCTCTAGGAGAGAATATTTTCAAATTACATATTTGACAGATCAGTAACTGGAATATATAAAGAATTCTCAAAATTCAGCATTAAAAAAGCCCAAATAATTCATTTAGAAAATGGTCAAAAGACATGAACAGACATTTCACCAAAGAAGATATACATATGATATTCACACAAACTGAAAATTTGTTCCACCTCATTAGCCATTAAAAAAATGCAGAATAAAACCCCAATGAGATATCACTATATAACTCTCAGAATGGCTAAAATAAAAATAGCGACAGCAGCAAATGCAGGGTCACTCATACACTGTTGATGGGAATATAAAATGGTACGGTCACCCTGAAAAACCTTTTGGTAGTTTCTTATAAAACTAAACATTCAACTACCACACAACTCAATAATTTCACTCTGTACATTTATCTCAGAGAAATAAAAACTTATGTTCACATAAAAAGCTATACGTGAATGTTCATAACAACTTCATTTGTAATAGCCAAGAACCGTAAATAACCCAGATGTCCTTCAACGGGTCAACAGTTCCACACACCGTGACACATCCATTCCACAGCATATCACTCAGCAAAACGAGCAAACAACGGATACGCACAGCAACTTGGATGAATCTCCAGGAATTAAGGTGGGTGAAAAATGTCAATATCAAAAAAAATCATATGCTGTATGATTCACATTTGAAATTATAAAATTTTGTAAATGGATAATAAATTGTTGTTGACAGGGATCAGGGACAGGAGGAGAAGAGTTGGTATGTGTGGCTGTAAAAGTGCCACAGAGGTACCCTTGTGGTGATGCAACTGTTCTGTATTTTGACTGTATTGATATCAAGATCTTGGTTATTATATTAGAGCATAGCTTTGAAGGATTGGGGGACACAGGTAACGGGTGGTACCTCTGCATTTTTTCTTACAACTGCATGGAACTTGTAACTACAGAGCCAACTCATAATGGTACTGTCCTGTTTGACAAGGTGCTAAATTGTTTTTCGAAGACAACACACCAAGACCACAACTCACGCAGCTGAAACATGCCCAGAGGAGAGAATTTTGGTCTCCAGCTGCACCAGGAAGCAAAGTCTCATTCCCCTCCATGGAATCAGAGGACCGGAACATAACCAGAAGTTGAGCACCACTACTCTTTCAGAAACCAAGGTCTGTTTCTAGGAAAGATCTGGTGTTAACACTCCTTTACCATAAACGGCCAGCTCCCAAGGTCCTCCAGTTAAAACTTGCCCCACCAGCACTTCTGCATATTTATTCCCTCTAGCCGCTTAAAAACCCTTAGTGCAGTCCAGTGAGCAAGACGGATTTGAGGCACCGTTAAGACTCCCACCTTCTCGGTTGTTGGCCTACTCCATCAGTAAACGTTTCCTTACTGTAAACCCTGACATTTTGAGTTTTGGCCTTTCGAAATGTCTGGCACATGAACTTTATTTTGGAAACATAGTTCCCTCAAAACTGAGGAGTTAATTTAAAAAAGACGTAGGGGGCTTAAATTTTTGTTTTAGAAAAATCTTCTTCAGTGCTCTTCAATCAGAACTGTAATTGGACCCATACCAATCGAAAATATAGCCTATTTTTTTCAAAACTATGAGAGACACTTTTTCTCAGTTATTTGGTGTTGTCTCCTTATCAAGAAAGACTTCCTCAATTTCATCAAAATAGCTTATGCTCTATCAGCTTCTTTGCTTTGAATCTAATGAGAGTGAAAAGATCACCATCTTCAGAATATTATTTCTCATAAAGGAAATGATGTTTTTAAATGAAAGTAATTTAATTATTGCTTTTCAACTGTTATTTCATGAGCTGAAGTTCTGACCCACTTACCCATCTGTTCAAATGGTAGCATTTTATACTCTCTTTACTTTTCTCAGGCTTAGGAAGAGAAAACAAATCAACCAAAAGACCTGGATACTCACTTTTAGCTGTTCCTCTTTTAATGAAAAATGATTAGTCACCTTTCCTTGGTCATTATTTCTACTTCTTTACTAGGACTCAGGAGGTGGGGAATATTTTGGTGCTAATTGTATTGATGGCATGTTTCTGTTTTGGAACAGAATATTCTTGTGAGGCAAGCATATGTCTTAACGTTCTGGTTTTCTTCCAAAATCTCCCCGCCCCTACCGCCACAAGTGTTGGTGAGTCAACTGCCATTTCAAAAGAGAACTGGCTGGGCCTGGGGCCACCCTTAAATATAAGAAAGCATTATTATTGGGTGGGATATCATTGCACTGACAGTGCTGACATCAGGGTGTGTGACCCTCAGGGTCCAGCTGGTTTAGGGACTGGTCTTTATTGTCTCTACTCAATGAATTATATCATGCTTATTTCTTGGGAGGGAGCTGGCATAGCTAGTCCCAGGAGGGCAACATTAATCTCCTATCACCCTTTTGGGCCCCAATAAAATTTACTCAACTGATCCTTGAAGCACGTGCCATTCTCTCACATGCAATCAACTTTTATCAATTAGGGGGGACTAGATTTGGGGCTTTTATGATAAAAGAATATGTGTATAAACATACCATTTACCTGTAAAAGCTTTTTACTAGTTCTCAAATTTATTTGTATTTTGCTTTTCTTTCTTAAAAACAAAACAACAACCACAATAAAAATCTTCTTCCCTGCTTTCTTGTCTTTACTGATGATAGTTGGTTACAACTATGCAGGAATGGTCTGAAGTGAGGCATCTCAATGGTAAGACGGCATCACGAAGAGAAGTTTTGATCTAACATGAAAAAGAGTTGGTGTGTGTCATAGCCACTGTCTTTTTTAAGGTAGGAGATATTTTTTCCCCTTAGGCTAAGAACTAAAAATGGAAGCAGAGACTGCTTTACTCCACTACAGAAGTCTGGCCTAGGACATGCGACTTTAATATCTATAACAAAAGATCAGCCTCTTCTCTAAGCCATCAACAGGACCGTCCATTGGTTACCTCTGATTCCCACAAACTGGATGCAAGAAATAACAAAGTGTGTTTAGTCTTCAGCATCAGCAGGATGCTGGTTGGAGGCCTTTCTTGAAAACAAAATAGAGCAATTAATGAGTGTGATAGTGTTTTGCAAACCATCAAGTGTTATATAAATAAACATTGTTTTTGTGATAAGACAGAACAAAATAAATGCTAAATATACGTGGGAGGAAAATTCTGCATGTTTTCTCCAATAGAAAATGAGTCCTTTCAAAACAAAGCCTTTCACCACTATGTTTATCTTTGCAATTTCCCTGTCCTAAACCACCTTAGCCTTCTGTTCCCTACCCAGCTGGGTGTTCAATATACAAATGATGATCTTTGAATAAACGCTTGAATTAATTCTGGCAAATATGAAAGAGGAGTTGCTGCAGCAGCCTTGTGCCCATGGTACTCCACCCTGCTGTGAATTTGAACAGAGTCATGGGAGTACAAGAACTATCACCTGAGAATCATGTGACAAAAGACTCACCTGGGTAAAGGCACCTGGTCAGGGTTCAAATTACTTAACACAAATTGATCAGTTGACTTGGCCTTCCTTCTTATTTCTCATTTCTTAGGCACTTTAAAATCGTAAATAAAGACAGCTAAATATATGAAATTGAAGCAGAATCTTTTAACTCAGTTCCACAATCTCTCCTCGGACTGGTTCTGTGCATTGGAAATGAAGACACAAATAAGATGTAGATGTTGCCCTGTAGAAATCTGTAGACACACGGAGGAGAGGAAATAACATATATAATGCATGATAGGGACTGTGGGGGAAGAACGCTAACACTGAGTTTGCAGGCGAGGGTGCTTCTGGAAAAGTTTACTCTGGGAAGATGACATCCGACTTGAGAATGGAAATGTAGGTCAAATGCTGAGATTTAAGGAGGATAATCAGGTACCTCTGAAGATCATTCGTTCATCTCCCCTGAAGATCACTCTTTTTTTCCATGTGGAAACAGAAGGGATTCTACAAAATGAGTCTTGCCTTCACTAAATTCTCCAAGAAGCATGATATGTTAACCCAAGACATTCATGTACTGCCCAGGGAGAAGCTAGTAACAAATTCTAGGTCTTTCTTGATCCCTTCCAGTTTGAAGGACAGCCAATATACTGCAGAGAAAGCATGGGATTAGGCATCAGATAAGACTTGGGTTTAATCTCAGCTGTGCTACTTGAGCAAGTTATTTATAAACCTGTTTCTTTCATTAATATGAGGATTATAATGATACTTAACTCATTAGAATTTTGTTAGGATTAAATAGCATAATGTGTGAGAGGAGCTTAACCTAATGCCTTGCTCACAGAAAGCACCTAATAAACATAAGCCATTCTCATTACAAGGAATTTCAACCTCAACTACTATATTTGTTATCTACGCAACCCCCCACCCCCACCCCGCACCGTGCAAGAAAGCACAAATTATCTATGCTAAGGCAAAATGTTTAATTTTAAAACAGGGATTTACATTAAGAATGTTAATAACAGGAAAATGTGATGTAAACATACCCATGTCTTCCACGAATGGAATCATGCTGAAAGCTAAATTGAGTATGTAGTGCCTCCCTCACTGTCAGAGAGCGAAGCCGTTCAGGCTGCTCCCTGAATCACTGCCGTTCCCAGCGGCGGCGGCGGCGGCTCCAGCGAGAGTTCGTTCACTGGGCCCCCGCGGCAGAGGCCCGCTGGGATTACTGAGGAAACCATCAGGCCTGGGTGGCTCGCTGCTTAGAGTCGAACGACCTTTGTAAGCTTGGACTCCACACCAGAAGCGTGGCTCATTGTGCCGCTAGGCTATTAACTATCAACTTCCATTTTGAAATATAAATTCTGCTCTCCTGGCTGCCTTCCCCCACTGATCTGGTTATAATGTGCTGTTTAATGGAAAAACACAAGGGGGGAAGACGAAAATTTTAAAGACTAAAATGCAAGAGTTGTTGATGACAACACAATTTCTGCATGCAAACAAATTCCTTTTGCCAAACATCAGCGTTCACATTTCACCCATTGCCCCAATTTTAAATGTCATGGTTAATTAGGTATGGAATGCTCCTGCTGTTATTCATGTGACTTGTTTTTCTGTCCAGAAACTTATTCTTATTTGTGGTTTCTCTTGCCTTTTGCCACTTTAATTTATTTTCCTTTCTTTTCATTTATATTTTTCCCATTTTAGATTTTTTTTTTTGGGGGGGGAACAGGGAAGAATAGAACATTTTAAAGGATATTACACCAATATTTCAACTTGGCATTAACAGGAAATCATTTTGCTGATACACCCTAGGATACACACTAACACACATGCACAATCAATGTGTAACCAAACAAAATCCGTGCACCATGCATTGCACTAGGCACAGAGGGCAGTAAAGGTGAATATAATGTGCTTCGTATCTTGGTAAGGTGGTGTTCATTGATAAGGCTTATGCTTCCCTGTTCCTTCCTGTGAAAACATTCTGGAGCTTCGCCTAGTTCCTTAATTTTAATAGAAGGTACCCACTATTTTCTTCAATAGTCCAGTCTTGCTAAGGACTAATGTGTTAACCATTTACTGCTGATTTCCCCTGCAGAAAACTACCAACTGTGTGTGGGGAATAATATCAGATTTAAATAATGGTGTGCAATATTTTCATATTATATAAACTATTCCATGCTTTTATTTGCGTTCCCTAATAAGCCTGTGTGGCCTTCTGATGCAGCTTATTTGTAATAGCTTTTTCATTTTCAATTTCTTTATAGGCCATAGGCGCTTTTACAGCCTCAGTTACTTATACCAGTCTTAGGCTGGCTTCTCTTTTCTCTATTTCAAAATTGTTTCATCACCCTCACCTGTAGGTACCATGCCTTAGGTCAAATGATTGTGAATTTCAACACGTCTGTGTCTGAAAATATTACCTATAACCCACCGATACCTGACTATGGGTGGATATACCCAAGCCCTCTCCTTCTGTTTGAAAGATAAGTTTTCCTATTTCCCAGAGGCTCCACTGCAACCATATCCCTAAACAATCCTCTCCCATTCTCTCTCTCAAAATTCAAAAGCTCTTTGCCTCTCGGTTTTGGAAAACTGCCAACAACTGTAGGAGAAACTCTACTTTTGCAAATCTACTTTCTGTATCAGTTAGCAAAGTGTTCTTAATTTCCCTATGAGTCTTAATCTCTCATGCCTCTGTTTCTTTTTGAGTGCCACCCAGACTTACTTTACTTTTACTCTTAAATTCACACAGTAGATTACTCCAAGATCCTTCTAAACAAATCCAGTCTAACAATACAATTTTAAATTTCTTATCCAGGCTTCCTTAAATCTTTTGTTTTATCTAGTACATTGATCCAGCAGATGTTCGTATTTGTAATTAGTGTGACTCTGATGTGTTCATGGAGATTTCCCATCCCCACAGTTTGAATAAAGCCAGGTCAGCATGGTCTACAGGGGTCCATTAGGTACCTCTGACAACTAGAGTACCAGGGCAGCTGGGGAGACCCTGAGAGAGTGCACTGTTTATCTCCCCACTCTCATTCTAAATATACCTGGTGCCATAAAGAGTTGCTTGGAAAGTGTGAATTATGTCGTAAAAATCCAAAAGGCTTATGTGAATAATTGTTCTTTGTGGAAGCAGACACAGACAAGGAAAAACATGTACACTGGAAGGTAAAAAACACTGTCTTTCTGTTTAGCCAAAGTATAGACAATTTCTTTAAAGCTGCTCCAAAATTTTTAATAAAGTCACACCTAGGAAATATCAATCTAATCATTTCTCCAGACTGTGTAATTTTTACCAGTCACATTATAAGGAATAGGGAGCCCAGCTATAGTCCCTTGGATGTACTTTTATAATCATTGCTTTATTGAAAAAGTAAGCAAGCTTTCTTGAAGAGGATAATTCACAGGAACTGCGATGGTGCAGAAGATATTTTTACCCACTTTCTATTAACAACTAATGATGAAACAAATCTCTTCTCAGGGCTTAGAATCAGCCTCCTTCCTAGATGAGTCCTTAAATAGCCTACGTGCTTCCTCTTGACTCCCACCTTTCTTACTCTGCCCTACACTTCCCTGTGGTGCCATCATACCTTCGTTTTTTGCTACCACATTACCTGTAAATAGCTTTCAGAAATGACCTCATAGAACCCTGTGAATCAAATTGGATTGAAAGCATCTTCATTTATGATAGATGGATGGATAGATAGATAGATAGATAGATAGACAGACGCTCAAAAGTTATCTCCATAATTTCTGATTAAGTTTGGTGCTGGATTCTGTTATTTAAGAATCTCCAAAGCTCTAGCATCTCAAGCTAAATTTGCAATATTTGCCTCCAGGAGGTAATTCTGATGTGGCTCAATGTCAAATATCCCAATTTACTAAGGTGTCTTATCTGATGGACCCTCCCATTGAACATGAAGGCCTCTTGTACAGTGTTGAATTTACAGAGGACAGAGGATGATTTAATCCTTTTATATAATATGTGCTACCAACCCTTGCTATTATATTTCCATTTTCATCTTCAAGTAACAACTGCTACTAATTACATTTAGTGTTTCTGAAGGAGAATGTGTATAAGGTGTTGATATTTCAGTATCTGGTTCTTAAGCGCAATAACAAAGACTATCTGCCATCTTTAAAATTATACATTTTACCCTATTAATGTGTTTTCTTCTTTGTGATCAACTTCTGAAAGACTTGTAATGTGTTTTACTTGTTACTTTAATTCTAGTGGAAAGGACAAGTGGAATGCTGTGACTGAGAATTACCTATTTACTGTCCAAAATATGTAAAATAGTATATACTACTAGATTAAGAATTACTTTAAACTTCTGAAAGCATCATGAGGTGTCTGATTGTTTTTTTACCTTTTCTCATCCTTTCCCCTGCACTTATAAGAAGAGTTATAAATGTTATAATAAGTATCAGTGATTTTGCAGTGCTGATTGATTAAAGGAAAAATAAGTAATGAAAATTGTTCCCCTTCATTAGCGAGCACCGTAATATATTTTCTGCAGTCACAACCAATCTCGCATGATCTTTCCCAGAGCACAGTTACAACATCAAAGGACAGAACGAGAACCTCAGCAGGAGACCACGAAGTGTTCCATGGAGGCTGATTTTGTATTCGTTGTCCCAGCTCTCCACGCAGCTAATGCTTACCTCCATAGTGACCAGAAACCCCCTTCGACGGGCACAAGGAATAAAGAAAGGGTAAGAGACTTGTTGTAAATGTTATAGTATAATACCATTTTTTTAATAAACTATCGTCCATGAATCACTTGCATAAGGAAAACCTTAAGTGATTATGGAAAATTCAGATGCTTAGAGGTCATTTCAGATCTAATGAATTCTAGTCTCCTGCATTGTTATCAGGCTTCTCAGGTGAGTGATAAACATTCTAGAGTTTAGAATTACTGTATGGGTGTGGTCAGTGAATAATACTGTTTACAGAAGAAGGTTGGGTCTAGCACTTAGTTAATAGTGTTAATAGGTATTAATAGGTAATAATAATATTTGCAAATAGTATTAATTATGGGTTATTAAAAGATTAATAGTCACTGGATGTAATTAGAGGTAGAAAAGTGATTATGCAAAGTGCTCCTCAAACTTGACTGTGCATACAAATCAGTTGGGGATCTGACTGAAATGAAGATCCCGATTCAGTAGTTCCTGGGTGTGATGGGAGACTCTACACCTTTAACAAGCTCCCAGGGTTACTGGAGCTGCTGCTCTGTGGGCTACAGATGAGTAGCAAGGATTAGGGAAGTTTAAAGAAAGTTCCCAAGAATCTCTGGTGAATAGTTACTTTAGGCAATCGTTTGAAGTGTAAAAAAGAATAAAAATATACCATAAATGACTAAAGTTTAAAAATGCATTTTATTTTTTATTTAATCTTTATTGTAATTTTTTCCACTACCATTTAGCCCCCTTTTATACTCCTCTCCCCAGCAAGCACCACCCTGTTGTCCATGTCCATGAGTCCTTTTTCCTTTTTGCACAATATCTCCACTCCCTAAACTCCCCCAAGATATCATCTTGTTCTCCATCTAAGAGTCTGTCCCCATGTTCTTTGTTAGTTCAGCTTGTTCATTAGATTCCACAGATGAGTGTAATCGTATGGTATTTGTCTTCCTCTGACTGGCTTATTTCACGTATTTCTCCAGGGCCAACCATACTGTTGCAAATGGTAAAATTTTCTTCTTTTTACAACCAAGTAGAGTTTCATTGTGTAAATGTCCCAAGTTGTTTTATCCATTCATCTACTGATGGACACTTGGGCTGCTTCCATATCTTGGTGATTGTAAATAATGCTGCAGTGAACATGGGGGTGCTTATGTTCTTTCAAATTAGCGTTTTGGGTTCCTTTGGACATATTCCCAGAAATGGGATAGCTGGGTCATTTTTAATTTTTTAAGGTATCTCCATCCCGCTTTCCACAGTGACTGCACCAATCTGCTTTCCCACCAACAGTGCAAAACAGGGTTCCCCTTTCTCCACATTCTCATCAGCACTTGTTTTTTGATTTATTGATGATAGCCATTCTGACAGGTATGAGATGATATTTCATAGTGGTTTTAATTTGCATTTCTCTGATGATTAGTAATGTTGAGCATCTTTTCATATGTCTGTTGGCCACTTGTATGTCCTCTTTGGACAAGTGTCCATTGAGTCCCTTTGCCCATTTTTTAATTGGGCTTGGTTTTTTGGCATTGAGTTTTATAAATTCTTTATAAATTTTGGATATTAACCCCTTAACAGATGTATCAGCAAATATGTTCTCCTATTCTGTGGTCTGCCTTTTTTATTTTGTTGGTGATTTCCTTTGCTGTGCAAAAACTTTTTAGTTTGATGTAGTTCCATTTATTTATTATTACTTTTTTTTTTTTTTTTTTGGTTTCCTTTGTCTGGGGAGATATATCTGGTCGAATATTGCTATGAGCAATGTCCAAGATTTTGCTGCCTATGTTTTTTTCTAGGATTTTTATGGTTCAGGTCTAATGTTTAAGTCTTTAATCCATTTTGAATTTATTCTTGTGTGTGGTGTAGGAAGGTGGTCTTCATTTTTTTGCATGTATCTATCCAATTTTCCCAACACCGTTTATTGAATAAACTTTCTTTAGCCCATTGTATATGCTTGATACCTTAGTAAAATATTAATTGATTATAAAGGTTTATTTCTGAGCTCTCTACTCTGTTCCTTTGATCTATGTGCCTGTTTTTATGCCAGAACCATGTTGTTTTGATTACTATGTCCTTATAGTATAGTTTGATATTAGGTAGCATGATTCCTCCAACTTTGTTCTTTTTTTCTCAGGATTGCTGTTGCTATGTGGAGCCTAAAAATGCATTTTACTGAGCAGACTTCAACATTTTAGTGGAAACCTCAAAAGTTATTGTACAATTTGTGACCCCCAAAATATAAATACCTTTATGACTATTTTCTTAACTTACCTGTTAAGTTCTGTTTGACTTCCTACCTGATGTGACCTGGGTGGGGAGAGCTGCAACTGTAAGTAGTTTTCCCTTCCAAAAAGGACAATGAACATGTTTCAAGGGTGTCTACATAAATTGCAGTATTTTATGGAGATGGATATAAGAGATGGTATGTAAAATAATCCAGGAAGAATGCAATTCTATGAAGATGGAGAGTAATAAGTTGATCAGTTGACCAATATAAACTAAAACAATTATTGGGGAATTAAACTTACATGAGAGGTATTGTGCTACAAGTTGCACAGGGATTTTAAAGTTTAATCTCCAAACAGTCTTATGAACAAAGTATGCTTTCCTGTATTTTATTGTTTATGAAATAAGGCTCAAAGTTGCTTTCTTAAGATCATACAGCTGGGAAGGGTAAAACCAGTGTTCCCATCACTCTGATTCTCAAGCCTCTAGTTGTTGTATTATATAAAACTGTCTACTGCAAAACAAACAAACAAACAAACAACCAAACAGCATTATCAGAGCCATCAGAGAGGATCAAATCCAACTTTGGATTTGTTAGAAGAAACGCTAACTTCTTTTAGCTTTGCCTTAGACAACAGTGGTGACCCACAGAGTCCAGCATGTGGGAATTTCCCTTCACCAACCACGGAAAATGCAACTCACAGGGGGGTACATTACCCCACATAGAGGCAACCAGGTCAGCCATTCATATGGCTGACAAGGCCAGTGTGGAATTCTGCTGCCTTAACAAACAAGTCATTCAGAGAAGAGAGAACGTAAGGAGGAAGGAAGGAAAGAAGGGCATCAGTCCTTAATAGGCAATATTTGCTCAGTATAACTAGCATATTGTCTACAACAGCGGTCCCCAACCTTTTTGGCACCAGGGACCGGTTTCACGGAAGACAATTTTTCCATGGACAGTGGGATGGGGGCGGATGGGGCTTAGGAGGTATTGTGCGCGATGGGGAGTGGCTGTAAACACAGATGAAGCTTCACTGGCTCACCTGCCGCTTACCTCGTGTTGTGTGGCCCGGTTCCTAACAGGCCACTGGCCTGGGCATTAGGGACCCCTGGTCCCTAATTATCATGTAGAGTTTGTCTGAGCCAAGCATCTACCCAAAACAAATACATAAACCACCGCATTCAGTACTGTATAAGAAAACAAAAGGGATTAATTTATTGGTAGCAACTGATTCGACATGATAGAATGAGAACTGCATGCAGCTTTTGAAACAATTTACTTAAATATGACCTGAAATGGCTGAGCATTGATGAAAGGAGGTAGGAAAGCCCTTGGTGCTGAGTTGCTCTCTGGAAAAAACACTTCCTACAGAAAGAGGGACTCAGCTTATTCTCTCAACCTTGACCCCCTGGGAGAGAAAAAGAAAGAAATGATGGCCCACAGAATCTGAAAAGGTATCCTGTTTGGGGAAAGAAAGCTGGAAGTCAGAGGAAAAGAGCTGTTTCATTAACTGGAAGTGTATCATAAACAATTGCAGGACCCATATACAGGAGTATAGCACAGAGGTTAGGAAGAGGAGTTTTTCCCAGTTTAGCAGAAAATACAGCCAGATCTTGCCAGGTCAGGAGAACTGGTGCATCAGTAGCAAAGCAGAATTTCTTGGCAGAGCAAAATTGCTTCAGAACAATGCGGCATTGGCACAGCATTGTTTTGGCAAGCTGCAGTGGGAAATGGTGTGAATAGTAATGATAACACTTTCAAAGGGATTCAAAGGCAACAGACATTACCAAGTGGAGGGAGAGCTAGCATTGCACAAATGAGAAAATATTATATCCCTGAAGACTGGGCCTATGAATCCAATGAATGAGGTGACTTCTGGGGGCTTTACAAGGTAAATGGAAGACTTGGAGGGTAACTGGAGATCCTGTCAAAAAAGGGGGTAAAGCGTAAGACATCCATTCTGTAATTGTAATGTTATTTATCTTTTTTATTTTAACACATTGGTTTAGTCTGCCCCGGCCATTGGCAAAATGAATTGTATATAGAAAACAAGCTACAAATTATACAGGTGGGTTTCAGATGTTACCTCCCATCCTCTTCCTTGGGATGGTCAATCGTAATCTGGGTCAGCTGTAGTCCATGTCTCCTTCTTTCGTCATTTAGCTTTTCACTCTCTGCTCACACCTGCCTGTGCCCCTTGCTCTCTAAGCACTACCCCTTCTGAAACAGACTTGAAATTTCTTGTGCAAAAGAGGTAAAAAAAAAAACAACGTTGAAGCATACATGATCCTCCACTCCTCCCATTCTACCTTCTGTCATTCAGAAGGGCAAACATCTTTCGGAGGCTTTGGCACTACTAACCTATGATTTGCTGACTGACCTTAAAGAAGAAGAGAAAGAAGGTAGAAACTGAGATCAGAAAAAGTGCTCTACCTTTCACAAGAACAGACAAGAGAGCAAAGAGAGCAAATAAATAAGGAATAGAAAAGAGAACAAGAGAAAGAAAAAGAGATCACGAGAGAAATTAAGGAGCTGCGGTGAACGTAAGCTACATGTACAAAATTTTAGAAGAAAACATTGAACAAACTCTTTGATACCATGAGGAGGCAAAAATTTTGTAAAAAGAACACAAAAAGCAATAACCATAAAAGAAAAAAAAGTAAATTGAACTTCATCAAAATTAAAACCTCTGTTCTTCAAAAGACATTATTAAGAAAATTAAGAACTAAGCAACAGTAAGGGAGAAAATATTTACAGCACATATATATGACAAGGGACTTATATACAGAATATATAAAAAAAATCTTACAACTCAATAATTAGAAGTAAATAATCTTAAAAAAGGGAAAATTTTGCAACAGACTCGATACAAAAGATACACAAATGACCAATAAGTACCTGAAAAGATACTCAACATTACTAAAATGCAAAACAGAAAAAGTCCTATAGGACACAACCAGCATGGCTAAAACAACAAAAACACAAAATGCTGAGTATTGGTGAGAGTGTGGAACGACTAGAACTCATACATAGCAGGAGGCAGTGAAAGGCAATTGGGCAGTTTCTTATAAAGTTAAATATTAACTTACTGTATCTCCTAATAGAAATTAAAACATGTGTCCAAAAAACATTTGTGCATGAGGTTCACAGGAGCTTTTCTCAAAACAGCTAATATCTGAAAATAATATATCAGTAAAAGAATGAATAAAAAAAGTTTTGTGTTTTCATAAAATGAAATACTACCCCACCTTGAAAAATGAACTACAGATACAAGGAGGAAGCCCCAAAATGTCATGCTAAGCAAAGGGGAACAGACGGCCTAGAGTTCGGAAGCTGCGTGGGGGTCTCGGACAAAGCCACCTTAGCCACTAAAGCACATTAAATTACCTAAGGGGGAACCATCATAGCTCTAGTTGATGGAGATGCTCTAGAACAGGAAAACTGATGAGATCAGTGTCTATAAGAAATCAGATGAAAGGGAACCTGCAGTGGGCGTGGAGGCCAGACTGCATTTGTGAGCTTTCTGGGGTGATCACAATGTTCTACCAAGGTTGTGGCTACTTAGTTGTATGTGTCTGTCCAAACTCATAAAACAGTGTACATAAAATATGTGCATTTCATTTTATGTAAATTTTATTTCATGGAAGTTGATATAATAAATAAACAAGATAATTTTAGATAGTGACTGGTACTATGAAGGAGTTAAAAGAGTGTCATGGGATAGAGAAAGTGAGCGGAAGTGAAGAAAATGACTTAGATGACGTGATCCGGGAAAGCCTCCGGCTCAGACCTAATAACAACAACCAGCCAACCAAGTGAGGATCTACTACATGAGGGCTTCACATAGACTGAAGGCTGGCAGCATAGCTAAAATTTAGTGATAGACAAAGAATGGTAGAAGATGAAGCCACAGGTAAGTCACGAGAAGCTTTATAGTATACTCTTTCTAAGTGTGGGGGGTAGCTGCTGGAGGGGATTAAACATAACCCAATTTATTCCTTTAAAACACTATGATTCTCCCATGGAAAAAAATTAAATACTACGTGAATGAATGTTAGTGGGTCAAGAGAGAAGCAACAAGTGGAATTACAAAGGTACTGACACTGTGACTTGATCTAGGGTAGCAGCAGTGGAGATAGTGAACTAAATAAGCTAGGGTATAAATTAGAGGTTCTTTTGATGAGTATAGTGGAAGATAAAAGAAAGAAGTCAGATATGACCATTGAATTTAGTTCTTCATCTGGGAGCGTAATGGTGCCATTCGTGGAAATAATGAAGGTTTGGGGAAGAAAGGTTGGAAAGACTGTAGATTAAATAAGCATTTGGATATATGAGTTGAAAACTCAGAGAAGTCAGGGCTGGGGATATAAATGTGTGTGTCAACACCACACAAAATGGCATTTAAAACTGGAATTCAAAGGATCTCCTTCAGAAAGGAAAGGGAAGAGGGCTACCATTGTAGGCAGAATAACGGCCCCCAAAGAGTTTCAGGTCCTAATCCACAGACCTGTGAATATGTTACCTTACATGACAAAGGGGACTTTGCAGATGTGATTAAGTTAAGGACCATGAAATGGAAAGACTTTCCTTGATTCTCCAGGCCGACCCAATGTAAGACAGCTGGGGGCCTTTACGGTGGGAAACTTTTCTCGGCTGCTGTCTGAGAGAGATGTGACTATGAAAGTAGGTTTAGAGAGAGATTTGACATTGCTGGCTTTAAAGTCAGGAAGAGGCCAATGAGATGGAGTGCAGGAAGCCCCCAGGAGCTGGAATACACAAGACAGTGCTTCCCTTTGAGAGCTTTCAGAAAGGAGCAGAGCCCGGATGACACCTTGATATTAGTCCAGGAGGACCTGTGTGAGACTTCTGAACAGTAAGATAATAAATTTATGCTGTCTTAAGCCACTAGGTTTGTGGGAATTTTTTATGGCAGTAATAAAAATACTAATATAGTGAGAGACTCAGTGCTAGGAACTTTCAATATTTAGAGGTCAAACCAAGGAAAAGTCAGCTAAAAAGCCTGAGCACCAGGAACCAATATGAGATTAAAAAATCCAGGAGATGGTGGCATCATAAAAACCACGAGGCAGAAGAAGTGAATTATTGCATCAAATGTGCTAAAGCGGAAAACAGAGATGAGAACAGAAAAGTGGCCATCGGAGGCACCAATACGGAAGTCGCTGGTGATGCTCACTGCTGCAGTTTCCGCTTCAGGGGTGAGGCCTGAACTCTATGTGAGCCAAGGACAATCTGCGAGAAGTGAAAATGGGCGTGACAGTTATCAAAACAATTTTAATGCATTTTCTTGTGAAGATGAACAGGGAAATGGGGCCAACATTTCTAGCTGGAACCACTGGGGGGCTGGAAAACTTGGGATGAAAGAAGGAACAGTTAAGGGGGAACAGTTACGAGTTCAGGTATGAACACGTTGCATTCACCTGCCTAACGGTGGAGATGTGCAGGAGCCACTTTCACATGCTTGCCTGCAGATGAGGACTCATCATGGACCCAGAAATAAAGATTTTTCAAATCACAAAAGTAGAAATTTTAGTTTAAGTTTTGAGTGAGCCTCTGCGGTCAGTCAGAGAGGCTTTACAGGTAAAGGGGGAGGGAAGTAGCATTGTATAGAAACACAGTATTAACCTGGATGGAAATTTACAATTTATAAAGTGGATTTATATGATCTGGCTTTAAAAATATATTGAGGCTCCTTTAGAAGCACTCTTCAGAGCTCTGAGATATAAAGTAAATGATCAATAAATCACAAAACTGGTGCTGAGGCAAGATAAAGCACTTCGACTATCAATGTAGCTGCTGGAAGCTTTATTCTGCTAAAGGCTGAGCATCAGAAAGTCCCTGATATGCCCGCTGATAGTTTCATTGCTCAAAAGGCAGAGGGTGAGAAAGGCAACAGTGAGAGGAAATGCTATTGGCATTTAATTCTGATTAACAATGAGAACTGATGATGGCAATAGAAGTGATGGGAAACGAGGGAGAAAATGATTATGTCATCTTTGAGTTGATAACAATGAAAGAAGGGAGATAATGTGCAGTTATGAAGGGTATACCTCTGGGACTCAAACTTAATAGGTTCAACATCTACCTCTGATTCTAGCTGGATAGCCTTGGGCATGTGCTTAAATCACCCTATGACTTTGTTTCCTCTTCTGTAAGTAGGAATAACAAAAGTACTCCATCCAAGCGGTAATGGGAAAATACAATAAAGATTATATATTTTAAAAAAGTACTCAATCCATTGGGTTCCTGTGATAATTGAAAGAGTTACTACTTGTAAAGCATGCAGGACAGTGCACAACAAAAATATTCAATAAACGTATGTACCTTAGCTTTCAGGAAAGTTATTTTTGAAGACATTGTAGAAAAGGTGCTTTCTCTAATATACTGAGCATGGATGAATGAAGCTTCAGGGGATGATCTCCCTTCACTGGCTGTCAGAGAATATTCACTTATGATACCACCCAGGTCATCCGGCACTGGGGCTAGGGTTGGTGTAGGAACCTGAGTAGTCAAAAAAAGGAAGCACCAGAAGGTGATTTAAAGCCACTTTCTTAGGAGGGACCAAATGTCAAAATGAAGTAACTGAATTCAGTCAACAGGCCTCAGGTGCAAGGTAGGGGCAGAGGCAAGGGACAAAGCTAAAGGACAAAGAAATGAGTGGACTCTGGAGCAGAAGAGGGGTGTGAGGGACATTATAGGGCCCATGACGATTGAACACCTGGGACCTCACGTTTCCAGAGCTATTTTCTGTCATGTGGTGTCACTGAGGATCATGTAGATTTTGATACTCAGTAAAATTAAATTCTTAACATGTGATCACAAAAGATTCCAGGCCAGGGCAGAGGATACTATTGGGAAACGAGCGAAATATTTTGGCAATTGCTTCACACACATCGGTAACTACACATAGAGTCTGGATTTTCAGCATCCTTTTAAAAATCAGAGGATTTTGCCACAGTGGGCGTCAGTGCTGCCTGCCACAGTTGGAGGCGAATGAGTAATGGCTGCTCTCTCTGAAGGTGCGCCCGGTCTCTCTAGTTCTCCACCTGCACCAGCTGTGCCACTGCAGGTTTTGAATTTGTGAACCATTGTCAAACACCGAGTCAGGGAAAAGAGCATGATACCCAAAGCAGCTGGCAAAAGGGAGAAGGTATCCAGAAAGAGAAAAGCAGTTAGTAGCTGTGGCCTGCAGGTGTGGACTAAGTGGTGCCTGAGGGACAAGTGGGACTGACCTGGTTTAAAGGGTCACAGACACAAAACCCTTTTGTAGTTGCAAAGGACACTCTTTCATGGGCTCAGATTTTAAAGGAGCTCGGGAAGGGGATTCCAGGAGGAAGACGGGACAAACAACTAAAGAATAAATAGAAAGGTTGGTTTGGATCTCTAAAATGGAGGTTGAATACTCAAAGTGAGTTTCATTTTCTGAAGGCAGTGGACCAAACGCTAGTTCAGAGCAAGGAGGAGATGAAGGAAGGCCGTCTGCTTGTAACAGAAAGTACCATGCTAACGACTGACAAAAAGAAAACAAAACTAGTCAACTAACTTCTATTTAGCTTTCATCTTCTCCATCCAGAAGGATAATCTCCAAAGTGGCAACAAGATCAAACATGGTTAGGAGGAAATTGAAAACCAAGATAGGCAAGGTGATAGCACGAAAATATAAAGCCTTTTTAATCCTCCAGTCTCAGAAAAATGACATTGGGGGGCGGGGGGGAGGGCTAGAGATTTTATTACAAAACCACCACAGTCTCCGAGATCATCTAAAAAATGAAAGAAATTAGAAGTGGAAGAAAAGTAATTTTTTTCTTTTTTCTCAATTATTAACATTTTTCTTTTTAAAAAAATACATGTTTGAAATAGAAAATTTAGAGAATACAGAAAGGTCTTAGAAAGAAGAAAAGAAATCACCTGTAATTTTACCTCTCAATTGAAGTGTGATTACCGCCCTGGCATGTTTTCTTCCTAAAGATTTAAATACACTTTTACATAGTTGTGATAACATGGACAATTCTGTTATTCACCAGACTTTCTTGACTTTAACATTAAATCACAAGCACTTTACAAGGCACTGATAACTTTTCAAAAACTTCTTTTTAATAATTATATTATATCACATCCTATATATATATGTGTGTGTGTGTGTGTGTACATTTATAATATAATTTATTTAACCCTGTGATACTTGTTTCCAACTTTTCACTGCTAAAAATAAAGTGTAATGAACATTGTTACATATAAATATTAGGGTTTTTTTTTTAGATTTTGCCTTAGTATTTATTACTTTATATAATTTGGGGTAAAATATATGAAATGTCTCTATAAACATTATTTACTGCTTTCCAGAGTTTGATTCTATGTACCTGTAAGAGCAGGCCTTCACATGGAATCCTCAAATGAATTAGCACAATTATTTAAGATTTTGTAGCTTAAGGGTAAAAAATAATATCTTAATATTCTTACTTTCATTCCTTTGAATCTCACTGAGGGAGGAAAATTTTGATATGTATATTAGCCATTTGTATTTCTTCTGTTATTTATTATCTCTTTGTATTCATCATCATTTTGGGGGTGAACGTCTCTATAGGATACTTTAAATTTTTATTATTTACAGTAGAAAAAATTATCAGTGTAAAAACACTATCCAATCTCCATTAATGAATCTTCATTTGAATATTTTGTCTGATATGAGTAATTGAATCTCTTTGTTCCTGCTTTTCTGGTACATTTTTGGTCTATCTTCCCATAGTCATCCTTTGAAGTATTCTGCTAAGCAGCACAAAGACAATTTTTTAAAACATTTATAACTATTACTAAAATAATTGATATTATATTTCTTAATTTGTTTTATATGTTCTAATTTGATGGACTTCCATACACTTGTTATTAAAAAACAATTATTCTGGGTAATGGCTATTTTTTGTTTTATTTCATAGTAGTTTGGGAAGTTATTTATTTATCATAATTCTGCTAGTGTAAAAAAATAAAATAAATAAAATGGGGGGAGTGGTGAAGGGAAAATGGACAAGACTGTACTTGAACAACAATAAAAATAAATAAAATATAGCTGTGAAAAAACAAAAAAAAATAATTTTACTAGTGATAACATTTGTTATATATTTTATATTTCTAAATCTATATTTCTCTATTTTCCAAAGATAAAAAGAAATTATGACCTTTCGGTCATTTGTTTGCTAAAGGAATTCATCATTCCTCTGCTATTCTTTTCCTACCCACATCTTGGTTTTTATTTTTCAACAAAGGTTATGGACCGGGCTCACTATTATGTACAGGATCTGGTAAAAGTAAGGCCCACTTGAGTGTGGTTGGTAGGGTAATAATATGGGTGTAATAATTTATAGTTTTAATTTGAACATTTCACCTAAAATGTCATATGGTATGCTTGAGTGTGATATTGTTATGTTACAGAATTACATGCTTATGATTTTATAATTAAAAAGGGTTGTTATTTATGCCAGACCCTGTATTTTCCACTATATAAAACATCATTTTCAAGAATTAATTTCGTATTTTACATTTGATCAAATAAGCATGCTATCATAGATATTTATAGTTCATCAAATTAGGTTGCTTTAAATCTCGCAATCAGTGTTTTTATATTACAAGGTTACTATTCTTAGCTTCTTAAAGTAGCTAAAGAATGTCTTTTTTTCCTGAAGGAATATGTAAGTCTTATGTTTAATGGAGCTTTTAGTATCTAAGAAAATTCTGTTGTTTTTACATTTGAATGGCATCTGAGATGAGTATTTGAATCTTCACTTCCTAACACTTAACTTCAACAAAATTCAATACCAGAATTTTCTCTATCTTGAGTTATCCACTGAAGTGTGTCTTCAGTTGCAAGGAAAGGCAAATAAAGAACACATTTCCAGAGTTTTAAACACAGGTTTTTCTTCCAAAAATTTTACATTGTTGTTTACAATTTAGTGCCATATAATAAATTCTAAGAGTAGTATAATTTGGGTCCGCTTTTGGGGGGTAATTTTTTATTCCCCTGACTGCATACTTGCAGGATTTAACTATGTAAAAGTGTGAGTCTCTTGCTATTCATTTTATCACAAACAAAGGGTCGCTCAATCTACAGACTCAGGTCAGTTTTCACCCAATGGGAATGACCTTTCTTAAGTCTTTAATTAGACTTTCATCTATTTTTTCCCTTGCTTTATCATAATAAGCAAAACTTTTACTCTCTATTCTCTGTTTTCCACATCTTATTTTTAGCTTTCTAAAATTTTTGTGCTTTTACTCAGCATACTGGGAGATTTTCTTTAGTTTATAATCACCAATTAAGTTTTTTCAATTTTGTTCCTGCTTTTTACTGTTTCTAATGTGGATTCTAATTTCTCTACTTTAGGCAGTTCCCTTCTATGACCTACTATTTCATCATATCTTTTCCTCTCTGTATGTCCCTGTAATGAATATCATAATCTCCCCAGATAGTTTGTCTAAGCCAGTTTTAGTTGTTCTATTTTTCATTTCAGTAATTGCCTGGGGGACATTTATATAATTCAATTCAGGTCAATGTGAAGAGAAGTTCACTGGGGGCTTCTGCACAATGCTTTTCTCTCTTAAGAAAGATACTTGGGAAGATCTATTCCTTTATATCACATACACATTAATATGTGTGGATGTGCCACATGGAACTGCTGCAGCCATCTTGAGACCATGAGGTAAGCCAGCCTGACAACAAAGAATCAAGAAAGAACCAACCCAATTAGGTTGGAAGGACACAGAGCCACTGATGACAAGCTGACCTTTCTAATGAGCCTACATGAGAATCTACTCTGCCTCCATGTTTCTGGTTACATCACAAAATAATGTATTTATGGTTTAAGCCATCCCACATGAGAAATTGTTATTTGCAGCCAAAGACATTCTAATTAATACTGGCCTGTTTCTACTTTACAGTGGCCATGCTATTAGGAGAATAAGGCAAATATTCTCAAACACTTTCCACCTGTTCTTACAGAAAATTATTTCAGAAGTATATTCTTCCTCTGACTCTTCAGTATAATTCTTCTTTACCTTTATGTTGAAAAACTTTTTCATAAACCCTATGTCATGCTGTTTAACACTGATGATTTATTTTAAAGAATGCAGAGTACATGTATGACTCCGATCAAGGTAGCCTATTGTGTACTGATGAGTTTTTGCTTTTAGACCTAAGCCTGCCTTGGGTAATGTGCTCAGTATGGGATAATGTGTTTGGCCTCTGTTGTACTTAGATAGATATATGTTCGATTGATTCATTAATTGATAGAGAGATGATTGATGCCATCTGTCCACAAAAGAATTTTTTTCTAATCGGCCTATTTGACTATGGTAAAGAGTCAGACAGTACTGCAGGTCTTTTTGTACAAAGAAAATACATAAAAAACCTATGCCTACCATGCGCACCACTTAAATGGTCCTCATTGCTCACCCAGCACCAGGATACAAGGCTTTTCCCGAGTTTACTGCATAATACAGGATACAATGCAACGCTTGCTCTTTTCTCTCCTCTCAGTCATGTTGTATTCTGGAAATTGTAACTTCTGAATGAACTTAAAAAAGGATTGCTTGAAAGAGCAGCAGCAGGTACATGACACTGCTATAGATTGGAAAATCATTTTCCCGGGATAGCAAGGACTTGACCTACTCTAGTTTAATGCCATTTTCATTTTAACTTAATGCCAATTAAGTAAAAGTCATTAAAAAATTAGTTTTAGCATATAAACATGGTAAATGAGATATAAAATATGGTGAGGAATAAATGAAATTTAAAATCATGTTTTAGAAAGCTGGTTTTATTAAAAATAAATGTGGTTGCCCAAATCAACTGAAGGCTAAGTTACTTATTTTCTGCCTGTTTTACCTGAAAAGCAGGGGGAAAAACACAACAAAATGTCTAGTATGCATATTCTGGGCTCCAGTGTTTAATCACAAATGGTTTATTTATAGTCTGCCTGTATCCTACTAGCATACATCATTCCAAGTTTTTCTTCAGTTATTACAATGGTGTGATTTTATAGGCAGATGTTCATTTTTCAAAAAGACTTTCAATAGATTGTCCCTTTTGTATGCATTGGTGTTAGGATCCTGGGTGAACTATCTTCTCCTGAAGCTCTTGTGCATCAGAGTTTGGTTGGCTGCCAGATTTTCTGGTCAACATAATTCTTAACTGACAAAGCTAGGAGCAGACATTGGGATGCAGCTGTTCATGCTGTTCTGGTGCATTGAGTGGACTGGGTCTAAACTGGAATGTGCATTTCATGTCATTGGAAATTCTCCTCACACAGTAGCATATGGCCTTGACTTAATTTTATTTTCCCATTGCCATTTTTTCTTTTAATAGAAATTTGTGTTTTATCTGAGAGTTGTAAGAGGATATAACAAACACCAACATCTGGCCTCTGCATTAATTATAATTCCTCTATTATAAAAGGAAAATAAATAGATCAGTAAGCTTGAAGTCACTTCTGTTAGATGTCCTATTTTCCAACAACATCATTAAACAGATTCTAAGGAGTACTTCAAATAGAAGAATATTTGAGTTCAAATACTCAAAAGCATGAGCACATATTGTTTTTGTTTATATCATACCTAAGTAGTCTCACTTCTTTTATGGTGAAGCTGATTCTAGATATGATAAGAACCTACTAATCGATGTCATAACATATCTTCCCTGGAGCTCTGAGGGTTTGGGGCAACCATGGCTTAGGAATGGCTTTAAAGCAATGGGGGTAATGAGTGTAGGTGTACTATATTTCACTTGAATTTCAACTAGCAGGTCCACTCTTTTATGTTTTATAAATTATGATTCTTTATAATCTGTATTTGAAAAAAGAATTAACTTACTCTAAAGAACAATTAGAAAACCTTCTTATTGATGTAATATTTTTCCTTCAGGAAAAATATATTTAATATAGCCTCTTATGATATTCTTGAGATAATAAAATGTGAACTGGAGAAAAGTACAGTTAGCTAGTTTGTAACAAACTAAACGGCCATGCCTAAGACGTCAACCTGATCTTCTCTAGTGATATGGCAATGGGATCCAATAGTTTGCTTATCACTGAAAGAAGCTATACATGACATACTATTTAAATTTGCAGATAATTAAAAACTGAGTTAACCAGGTAGCATATTGAGAGCCAATCAATATTTAAAATTATTTTAATAGGCTAAAACCAATAATATTAGAGCTAGATTTCAGGTTCACCTTTAGCCTTAAACAGAATTTTCTCAATTGAGGAATACATCAAGCATAAGTTAATTAATTCATTAAAAAATAATCAACATATATTTATGAGCAGCAAGCTCAATGTGAGCCAAAGACTATTCTAAAAAAGGAAATACAATTTTAAGCTACACTATGTAAAGAATTTATAATATTTACATTTGGCT
The DNA here is from genome assembly GCA_004026545.1 of Mormoops blainvillei. Taxonomy (NCBI): domain Eukaryota; kingdom Metazoa; phylum Chordata; class Mammalia; order Chiroptera; family Mormoopidae; genus Mormoops; species Mormoops blainvillei. The sequence goes on along the minus strand of PVJD01000502.1, from coordinate 95,186 downwards.
CTGTAGTGGCTGTTCTACATCTAGAAAGCATAATTTGATTTTTGTTGGTGAATCTAAAGTATTCATCAAGGAAGGTGAAGAAAATGTTAATAGATTGGCCATGTTGCCTGAGAAAGGTCAGTAGGTGTTGCGGATGTTGGGACTAGAGATGAGAAGATGAAGGACAAAATCAAATTGACTTCAAACACCTGAAGGACTGCAACACAAAGTAATACTTCTCTGTATTTCAAAAGAGCAAAACCAGAACCAGTGGCAGAAATTACAGAGACAAAGATTTGGTTCAATATGTGGAAAAAAAATGTAATTAGGGTCATCCCAAAATAAATGATTTGCCTCACAAAATAGAGTTACAGATCTTTGTAAATCCTCAAGAGGCATTAGATAAAAGGTCAAATTATATATTTCTACAGCGTTTTCTTTAGAGCTTAAGTTTCTGTGATTCCATACAGATAGAAGTGTGAGAGGTCTTCTCTGTAGCAGTTTATCCACATGAGAACATGTGAGGAGACCGTGATTCCTGGCTAAAGACATGGGATGGCTGCAAGGGAGAATAAGCTCATCATAATTGTTTATTATCACTCTATTTCTTTTTAATGAAAATAGAGCATTCTAAACTGTATGACTTCAGGAGAAAATAAACTCTTGATTAATGTGTTATCAGTCCATAAATTATTTATGACCCCACTTACTGTTTTTTCATTTTTGTTTTATCAAAAGATGATACATCAACTATATGAGACATTTTAAGAATAAGAAGTGCTATCTTCATCTCTAACACACTATTTTTTCATGTCATCTGACTATTTTATCCTCATACTTCTTATCTTTATATATTCCATAATTGAGTACATTTTGTTTTCACAAATATTATTAAAATCATTATCATTTTCTATTATCCTATAGTATTCATAATATGTATCTATAACCAATAGCCTGTATGCACAATGTTTCATAATTTACTAATCAATATTAAAGTTCAGTTTTTTGCTATTATGTTAAATATAATGTTAAATAGCTTTATGAATTCTAAGTTATTTATAAATATTCACACTTCCAGAAGAAACTTTAGAATCAATTGATAAAGATCAGAAAAGATCTCATTGTAATTTCGCATTGAGTTTATTGGTTAATTTGGAATAAATATCTCTACAATATTGAACAATGTGTCTTCAGTTAATTAAGATGTTTTAAAAGTTCTTTTCATATAGTTTTATAGTTTTGTTCATATAGATTATACATATTTCTTAAGCTTATGATTATAGCTTTGATGTTATTATGAAAAATAATGTAAGTAATTTTCTAGTGATTTCTTTGCAGAAGTACAAACCTAAAAGTTTTGTGATCCAAGAAGATAACATAAATTATTCCACCTTCTAATCTATTAGGGGAGAGACATATATTAATACATCTCCTACTGTTGAGCTGACCTTGTATATCTGAAATAAAAATCATGATTGATTATATTGTATTATTAATTTGCTTTCATTCATTCCTGATATGTTTTAAAATTTATTTAAACTTTTACCTCTATATTCATAAGTGAGGTTGCTTTCAATTTTTCCTGACTTGTTTTAGTATCACAGTTAGGCTACTCTTTCCTGCCAAAATTTTTCTTATTGTGATCAAGATTTATTTTACCTTCTTTGGTTTGTTTGAGTGATAGGGCAGTTCTATCTTATTTTTAGAGTCTCTTATACAGTATCTTAAATTTATAAAAATATATATTTAATGTTTCCTCTTACACGTAAAACCAATCATATATATAACCTCTTATCATTTTATAAAACAGGAGCTCTCAAACTCATTTTCCCTGCCTATTCTCCCACAATTTGTTAAAGTCACATAGAACGTGAAGTCCTCATTGACTGTAATGTCGCCATCTGTTTTGGCTCATGTACTCTTACGTCAGGAGTTCCTTCTTAACAATCGTTTTAAATTCTACAGCCATAATGTCAGAACCTATGTAAATTTAATTAGTTTTACTGGATACTTCTCTTATTATTGCTTCTTATAGGGTTTTCCCTTCGAAATCATTTTTTTGTTTTGTTTTGTTTTATTTTGCTGGAACATTACCTTGTTTTCAGTAAGTGTATATGTAGCCTACTGATTTTATTTTGTAGTTATATTTTGGTGTAGAATTCTATGATAAAATTCTTTTATTAAATTGTAGACATTGCCTCCTAACTCTTTAGCACCCACTGTAACAACTAAGAATTCACCTGTAAGAATTCTCTTATTTCTTTCAGATTTTCTTTGCAGTTTGGAATTCACTAATTTTACTAAGATTTGTCAACATTGTATATTTTTCTCTTTTTCCACAATATTATTTTAAAATGTTTGAAGGATCTTTCAATCTGTAGAAAGACATTTCTGCAGCTAAGAAAAAGTTTCTTTTAATATACTTTTTTAAAATTCCTCACATATTTTATTTTTGAACTTCTGTTAAGTCAGTATTGGATGTTTTAGATTGGTCCTCTTTGTCTCTTTTCTCCTATTTTATTGTAGCACTTTTACTCAGTGCATTCACTTCCAAATTGATACCTTAGCTGTCAGTCATGTCTGTTTTGCAATTCAAACTTTCTATTGACTTCTTTAGATTATAACATGCTTTTAATTTTCCAAGAATTGTTTATTCTTCAATTCTTATATTTTTCCTTTTTCCAACAGCTTATTCTTGCTCTGTGGATGTGGTATCTCCATAAAACACTCTGAGAAGATCAAATAGACTTATTTAAAATTTTTCTTCTGTTTCTTGCATTAACTCTTTCTTCAGAGATTAGATTGTTTGTTCATGTTACTGCTTCCTTTTCCTTCAAGTGATTTTTGGTTATCTCTTTGTTTACTTATAAACCTCTGGAATTAATCAGCTGTGAACAGCTTACATTTCCTCAGCACTTGTGAAAAATCATGCTGCTTCTTTTAGCGAATATGACTCAAAATTGCATAAATGAGCCCACGGTGGGAGGGGTATAGAACATATAAACAAGCTTCCTTTCACGCCCATGACAATTTCATGATGTGAATTCTAGAAGCCAAGAGTGACCAATCCTGCCTATTTCTCTAGCCCTAATGCCCGGCTAGCAGTCCGCTTTGGCACACTCCTTGTTTTACTTAGAGATCTGTATTTGCTAGCTATAATTAGAGGCAAAAGTCTAATCTAGGCACTCTGGAAAAAAGTGAGTGATTAACTAGAAATCTTTCAGTGATTTTCCTGCCATTTTTCAGTGTTTAACCTCAGGCTGTGCTTACTGTAATCTTGGAGTTATTCATGTTGTTTTAGAAAAAAACAACACTCACTTTTTCAGTAGTCTTCTCAACTATTATGGCCATCCCCACCCCCAATGGCAGTCCTAACAGATCATTTTTGTCCTAATTTTTTCAGAATTTCTAATCTACTAATGGCATTCTTCTAAGTTCTTTAGTATTACTATGGATTTCTTTATATCAGCTCAATGAAATCTGAGAACAGACTAGAATTAAAGGTATGTGCCAGACCCTCACTTTGAACCTGAAGTCTCCATCAAATTTTATCTTTATTCTGAAAATTTTGTTAATGGTCTCAGCAACCAGTACTTTCTATTTCCTTTGGAGTTCTACCACAGTAATAATAAGAATTGAATAGAGTGATTTTTATTAATAATAAAAGAATAAAATTAACTCTATTCTTGTTCTATTACACAGCAATGTAATTATGTATGTGTTTTTCCTCCCAACTTAACTGTGAACTTCATGAGCATAGTGACAATCTTACTCACATTTGGATTTCTAAGGCCTAACACAGTTTCTGGTGTAGAGTACATACATAATACTTACTTAACAAACAGATGAAGAAATGCATAGTTCTCTTAGGAAAATGCTAGCACAAGACGCCAAAATACTGGTTTTGGAAGCTTTCTATGAGTAATTTTTGAGGCTGCGGCAAAGAGCAGAATTCAAATTTCATAAACCTGTTTATGTCATGATTCAGTTTAATTTTAAATATTTATGAAACACAAGTGTCAGCTTCAGTTGCCTGGTCTTTTAGAAGGAAGAATGAGTGCCTTGAGTCCTTTCCCTGTTGATGTGAAAGAAGACGCGTGTCCCACCAAAGATCTGCAAGTTTCTAAGGAGCTTGCTTTTTTGTGTTTTTTTTTTTGTGTGTGGATACCTCTAACCCTCACTCTGGCTTCTTACAGAATTACTTAAAGAAGAGTCTGGCTGCCTTTCGCATATCATACCTTTCCTTCACTGTAGCTACAAAAGCATGGCACACTGATCAAAGGAAGACAACAGACAAATGCTGCTCATAGAAAACTTTTAAACGAACTTCAGTCTTCATTAAATGTTAGGGGATCAAAGTGGGATATACATACACAAAGCTAATAGTGAAAACTGAATGCTAGAGCTTCCTGTTCCAGAAGCCATTTCATTCAAGCTATAACTGAACGTTTTGCAGTGGTTCCATGACCCTACGGAGCCCGCGGGCTTTTTGATATCGCCGGCCCCCTCTGCCTCGGCCCTCATTTTCGCCGCCATCACCCTCTCCACCCCCCACCCCAGACTGCTCCGAACTCCAGTTTTTCACTGTGCTATTCATCTTTGTTTGGCCTCATTTTTTGAACTCAACCCCAGGAACACCTTTGAATATCTAAACTGATCCAAGTTTTCACAGGAAGGAGCTCAGCCAGTAATGACCTTCAGATTTTACTTAAGAGTCTGTCTCCCTTAAAAGGAGGTTGTGCTTTCAGATAATAAAGCTTTTATATTTTCAGTAAATATAAAAATGTCTAGGCATACTTAATTACTACTATTTTCAAAAGTTAGAGTCTTTACCCAGAGCATAAGCCCTTAAAAATCAATCAGCCACACAGTAAAATTTGTCGATATTAATTCATGTAACAGGCTACATGACATAAAAGACTAAGATATTGAAATAATCCATACATAACAAAGGTAGTTATTTAAGAATATCTATGTTTAATCTTTCCACAAGCTAATCCATCTGCAAATGCCATACATTTAAATAATTGTAGAGGAGAAAAATTAAAATCACATTGTTATGTCTTTGGTTGACAATGATAACTACTAGGTGCCAATCCACAGAGGAAGAATGAAAGAGCTATTTTATATTTTAGAACATTTTTTCACTGGTGATATTTTTCTGCTTAATAAAAGGAAATAGCACACTTACATTTGTAAAATAAAATATTCTTATCTGTACAGTGCTACTAATCACTATAAAACATAGAATGCATCAGTGATATTTACTGCTTAATTTTTTAAAAAAGAGAACAAAGATCAATTCCATTGTTGTTTAAAGCAAAACATTAGCCCTGGTTGGTGCCTAAGTTGGCTGGGGCATCATCTGATACAGCAAAATGTTGCGGGTTCAATTCCCCTCAGGACAGATACCTAGCTTGCAGGTTTGATCCCTGGCTGGGGTACGTTCAGAAGGCAACTGAGCCATGTTTCTCTCATACACTCTCTCTCTCTCTGTCTCTCTATCTATCTCTCTCATATCAATAAACATATCTTTAAAGATATGGTGAGGATTTTAAAAAACACTACCCATGAGTGATCTGTAATAAGTAATTTCTGCATTTGTTGAGAGTGAATACTACTGGAAAAACAATGTTTGCTCTCTGCCCATAAACCATTTGCTATCTCTAGGGAAAATACAAAATGGTATCTTATTTCATTGCAGCACAGAGGAGAAAGGAAAATTGAGCTTGTCTATGCTTACAGATCCTCCATTTTTCCTTTAAGCAGCAATTGCATTTTTTAAAGGAATGTTACAATCTTTATTTTTACTTGTTATAGAGGTAATATTTGTTCCTTGTTAAATTTTCAAATAGTACAGAAGTAGATAAAAATAAAAATCATACGTACTTCCAACTTTATTTTATGTAGTCTGTGTGCCTTTATAAATTACTACTTTGGGGGAATAAACACATAGTTAACGTATATACATAAAATATAGTTCTGACCTCAGTGAGAAAATGTTAGTTTATATATTACTAGAAAGAGTCTTTTTTAAAGAAGAGCAACATGGTCTTTGTTTTTTGTAAAGAAAAGGTGAAGCAATCATTCATTACCTGTGATGAGCAACAATTACTCTTTTTTTAAAAAAGATTTTTTTATTTTATTTTTAAACAGAGGGGAAGGGAGGGAGAGAGAGAGGGAGAGAAACATCAATATGTGGTTGCCTCTCACACGCCCCCTAACAGTTACTGTTAAATCTCATTCCCTCTTCCATGCTGATAAACCCCTCCTGAAAATTCTAGGACCTAGTGAAAAATGGTAAGAGGGGTGCCAAAATTATTGTCTCTTCTGTCACACTATCTTTGATGTGGAGATTTTCTTTGCAATGGATAAACCCAGCTTCAGTTCGTGCATTCAAGAATTATGGATATAATTTTCAATGTTACATGCACTATAATAAATTTTGTTGTAATATATATTGTTGCCTTATAAAATATTATATTGCAATTGACAGTGTATCCATTCATAAAGTTTCTCATGCAGGTTGAGGAATAACTTTCTTAATTAAGTAATTATTAATTAATTAATTATTACTCATCAATTTTTAAGGTTTAATTTATTATTCAACTTTAGAAAAAAAGTCCTGGCCTATTTTCACCAATAAATTCTGTAAGTAAATCCATTCCATACTTACCTACTCAAAAGTTTCTTTTTCAGATAATAAATTAAACTTTAGAATTTAGAAAATAAAACATCATTTATTGTAATCTCTACTCAAATACATTTGCAGCAAATTTATGTCAGGTGAGTAGAAAATAAGCCTTTTAATATTTCTCTTAACAGCAACATAAATGTGTATACTTTTTATACAAACAGGAAGTAGGTAATAGTGGGATGAATTTTGTGGGGGGATATATTTAGTCAATCAGCTATTATGAATAGGTAATTAAAAAGCAGAACTTTGTTCTACAATATGCACAAAATTAAATATGAAGCAAGAGCACAAATTTATTTTACAAGAGGAAACAGAAATTTGGTGTGACAAAGATATATCAAGCTTTTCTAATGAAGATTATGCTATAAGACTGCACTGAACTGGTAACTGAGAATAATTCAAATCTATCTTCATAACAGAGGCATCAAAATATATTATACGATCCATTATTCAGTACTGTCAAGGAAAAATAAAGGCTATATAAGTTGGGGCTGTATAAGAAACACAGCTGCTAAAAGTCGCATTTTCCGTATATGAATGTTATTTCTGACTGCCACTGTGTGAAAGAAAAAAAAAGCCCACCTCTTTTGAAGCACCTACACATGTAATTCAGTTACATGCTATGTGGTGACCCTTTTAGGACGCCAACGTCAGAAAACAATATTAACAGTAATAAATGATGATTCGTCAAGTGTGATGATACTAACCTGAACCTTTCATTTTGTTTCCTAGATATCTAGGCACAGAGCTCCAAACAACATAATCGATGCATCTGTAACTAAAAAGATGAACAACTGGCACTGAAAATTTCTGGAAGAATATATACTTTTAATGAAAAAAAAAACAATTATGCCAACAGAATTCTACTTTATAAAGGTGACTGTGACCAAGTTATAAAGCTTCGATGAAGCCTTTTATAGACACATATCTAAATTGATTAAACTCACGGTAAATGAAGAAACAAAGAGGGCCTGCCAGAGAACAACCAGCCTGTCGTCAAATTAAAGCTTCCAGAGTAAGAAATAGCCCTGACTTACATAAGCAGAAGCTCTTTTGCCCAAATTTGAGAATTATCAGTCATGTTTTGTAATGTAAAGGCATAAATAGAATTTGGGGAGGAGGATACTATTGCATATTAAAATAGCATTTTTTTCCTCAGAGGATCTGGCTTTATCTTTGCAATCTTTGGATACACACTTCAGTTCCAGGTCCCAGGAAGTAGCAACCTATCCCTTCAACTTACCTGAAGGGGACTGTACCCATTTACCTCATTTTTTTCAAGGAGAAACTCAAGCTCTCCCACTCGTTTTCACTGATTGGCTTTTCCAAATCCCCTCGCCCCCATGGTCAGTATTGCTCTCCTGAGAGTGTTAAGATGAGTAAATCAGCCTAATATGTACATTTATTGCTACTGTAGTCACCTTCTTTTACAGAGTTGGAAGTGCTGAGAAGGCATTGCTTGTCAGGGGATAAATTCATTATTGAATAAAGGAGGAACTTAGAAAATACAGAATGTATAAAAGAGTGAATTCTAAGTTAGATGTGAAATTAGTAAGACCCATAGGAGAGACAGTCAGAATAAGAAAGGAAGGTTACGTACAGAAGATTTGCAGTCACAAAAGTGGGATGAGGTGAGCATGGAGATTTTATCTAATGAAGCTGAAAGTCAACTAAGGTGAATGCTCATGTTGCTCTCAAGATAACGATCTTGCGTATCATCATTCATTATGGTGACGCGTATTTGTAATATTGTAATAAGAAAAAGCCACAAATAGAATAAACAAGTAATAAAAGGCAGTAAAATACTTGGTTTAGCAAACTTCTTGATAAAATTCCCAGGGAAAAGTGTAGGAGCGCTTTGTGCCATAAAGAATGGCATCATGAACGATGAGAACTTGATGTCTGGATAAAGAGTTAATGTAACTTCTTGTTTTTTCCTCTGACTGTGGTTAAGTCAGGGCAGGAAAAGAATTATGCAGCTGTTTATCTGGCATGTCTGGCCTACTCTACTTATTTGCTCGTGTGTCCAGGACTTCAGGACTGCAGCTCATGGGTATTCACTGTGTCCTTTGGCTCCCTGGATCAGTCGGCCTGGAATGGCAAGAGCCCTTAATGTTGCCTTCCATTTTGCTCAGAAGGCTTGGGCCCGCCCATGGGAGTAATCAAACATACAGTCAACAGAAAACAATTCAGAAACGTATTACCCCCCAAAAATTCGGTAGAGAAATCTTTGCTTGGATTGTGGTGTTTGATTTGCAGGCTTTTCTGAAACACAGCTCCGATGACAGAGCCTTGCAGAGGGTATGGCATCTACGAGGGACCCAGTCAGGGCATCCAGAACTAAAGGGTATCACGTGTCCCAGACTGTCATTGGTTCCCTGTAGCTTACCTAATGAAATTGAGATGCTCTATTCCAGTGAACTAAATTAAGCACTAAATTACCTTTCCAAAATTGCCTCTCTCAACTTTGGTTGTGAAATATTGTAAAAGGATGTTGTAAAACCATGTATTCCCTCAAACATTTTAAAGCTGGTATTGAAAAAATTTTATTATAAGTTTAAATAGTTATGAAATGTAATTCTAAATATTTATGTCTTCAATAAACATAATAATGTTCATTATATAATTATTATATTACTTTATATGTATCAAATGAATGCTAAGTAAAAATAATTTGATAGTCATCATAATCTATTTAATATGCACTTGAACTTTATTTTCTTTAACAGTCAGAATTTTCACATCACTTACTTTTTTCCTTGAACTGATCACTCCATTCTTCTCCCTCAGAATTTTATCCTAATGCAGTTTTATGCTTGGAAGCTTTTTATTGATCATCTCATGATCATGTCCCTATCTAGACAGTTTTTTTTTTTCCTGTGACCACAAGGGACTAAACATTAAATATTAAAGTATCCAATAATATAATTTTTTTGGCAAAAGTGGATGGCAATACTCATCTGTGAGTATGGATAACTTTTCAATGAAATATAAAATACTAATTTGCCTGCCGTATGTGTTCCTTTTTCTCAAATATGTAATAATCTATCAGAAGTGGTTTCAGTTTTTTCTCTGTTTCCTTGAAATCATACAAAATAAGCCCCTGAGATGCAGACAGAGACACAGGGGCATGAAAACACTCACCAAGCTCTGGAGGCTGAGGCTGGTAAATGTGCAGAGAAGGCACTATAGAAAGACTGGTATATACCAGCATGTTTTTCACAGATCATCATCCTAATTTGAAGGTAGAGAGGTATATATTACGTTTTGTCATGAGTTTGTTACCTGGATTAAAAAAAGATGCCACAACATTCAGTGTCACCAGGACCAATCCTCAGGAGAAATACAATATTTTGACAACATTCACGGGAGGGAAGAAGCTAGCTTGTTAAATAAAATGTGCCATCATCAATTCTGTTGGCCAATTCTATAGGCCAGCAGATACTATCAATAGCAGTTGCTATCAATAGTTAATTTATGTAGTTAATTCCTAAGTACAATGAATTCACTTAGTAAGCATTTCGTGTATATTTATATAAATTATTGTATTTATGTTATATTAACCCCTTTACTAATTTAATGAAGACTTTACTCAGATTTTGCTATTTCCCAGGCACTGTGCTAGGAACTAGGTCCTCTGCCCAAACCCCTTTAAGGAAATTGAAGCTTAGTAATAGGTTCTTCTTTCTTATGTTTTTTTCTCCAGATAGAAATAATGAAGCTGAATCCAGCTTTGCCTTAACACAAATATATACAAGATGGGAAAAGATAGAAAGCCCTGCCACAGACTGATCATGAGTAACTTTATTGGAAGAAGTGTTTTTGGACCCCAGTATTTAAAACATTTGTTTTGTTTTCTGTTTGGCACCTCAGAGTATTTTCATCGCAGGCCAGTATACCAGAGTAAGATTCAGGACAGGTGAGAGTTGACTTGTTTGTCAAAATAGAAGGTGGTTATGATGTAGACTATAGGTTTTTCATATATGGCCTTCATTATGTTGAAGTATGCTCCTTCTACTCCCACTTTGCTGAGTGTTTTTTTAATCATAAATGGGTGCTGTACCTTATCAAATGCTTTTTCTGCATCTATTGACATGATTATTTGATTTTTGTCTTTCCTTTTGTTTATGTGATGTACTGCTGGGATTATGCCCTAAGAATTCTGAAACACCAGTTCAAAAGAACCTGCGCACACCAGTGTTCATAGCGGCACAATTTACAATAGCCAAGGGCTGGAAGCAACCCAAGTGCCCATCAGTAAATGAGTGGATCAGAAAACTATGGTATATTTACATGATGGAATACTATGCAGTAGAAAGAAAGAAGGAGCTATGACCTTTCATCACAGCATGGATGGAACTGGAGAGCATTATGCTAAGTGAAATAAGCCAGGTAGTGAGAGAGAGATACCATATGATCTCACCTAAAAGTGGAACCTAATCAACAAAACAAACAAGCAAGCAAAATAGAACCAGAGACTTGAAAAAAAAGAACAAACTGACAATAGCCAGAGGAGGGGGATAACTGGGGAAGGAAGGGGAAGGGTCAAGTCAAGGAACATGCATAAAGGAGCCACAGACAAAGCCAAAGGGGGGTAGGATTGAAAGGTAGTAGGGGGGGTTGAGTAGGGCAGGGGGAAAATGGTGGTGGGAAAATGGAGACAACTGTACTTGAATATGTAACAATAAATTTTTTTTTAAAGAAAAAAAAATAGCCCTGGCTGGTGTGCCTCAGTGGATTGAGTGCTGGCCTGTGAACCAAAGAATCGCTGGTTTGATTCCCAGTCAGGGCACTTGCTTGGGTTGCAGGCCAGGTCCCCAGTAGGAGGTGCGTGAGAGGCAACCAACCACACATTGGTGTTTCTCTCCCCCTCTTTCTCCCTCCCTTCCCTTCTCTAGAAATAAATAAAATCTTACAAAAAAAGAGAAATAAATAAAAATTAAAAAATAAAAATAAATAGAAGGTGATTATAAAAGAGGAGGTGAGAAAGGAAATGTAGAATATTTTCAGATAGGTCAGTCTGGGGAGAAACACATAGGTGTTGGCAGTCTGGGAAATGATTTCATGGAAACTGCACCTGTGAAGCCCTAGAGCACCATTGTCTACCCCAGGAGCACATGTACTTCACTTTGAAGACCATGATACAATCTATATTTGAGTGTATTGTTTGTTTGTTACTGTGTAACCACTGAACACTAATTTAGTAGCTTACATCTATTTATCATCTCACAGAGTCTGTGGATCAGTGTCTAGGTAGGGCTTAGCTGGATCCCTTGCACAGTATGCAACTGAGGTATTGGCCAGAGGTGCAGCGCAGCTAGGGCTCAGAGTCCTCTAAGCTCACCTGCTTGTAAGTAGAATTCATTTTCCTGCAGCTGTAGAGTTCACGATGGCTTGCCTCCTCAAAGTCAGCAGGAGAGCTTTTGCCCCACTCTGATTTTCTGACTATAAGAACCGCTTTCAAAGATCTCACCTGATTATATTAGCCCCACCTAGCATAAACTCCCTTTTGATTAATTTGAAGTCAACTAATTAGGGATGTTAATTAAATCTGCAAAAATTTCATCTTTTTCATGGAATGTGACCTAATCGCAGAATGACAGCCTTCATATTTGCAAGCCCCATCCATACTCAAGAGAAAAGATAATATAGAGCATGCACCCAGAGAGCAGGACTCTACCTGCCACAAGGAACCAAACAGAACATAACACGTGCATTTCAAAAATTGCTGCATCCTCTAATACTACTCATTTGCAAATATATGTTCTCTTTAACTAAATGCCATTTTTCTTTTTTTTTTTTTGTTACCTATCATCTTCGTTAAATGATATTATTAACATCATAATTACCACTACTATGTATTAGCTTATATTTATGTGTTGGTCTGGTGGAAACTCTATGTGGGACTGCCAGTATGCGTTAAAGCTCAGCTCTCCCTGTCTGTTTTTATCCCTTAGCCTGCTATGTTTATCCTCCCTTCAGAATTGAATCAATTTATGTAATGGTTTTATTTACAGGGTCTGGCAGAAGTAATGCCATTGAGCGTGGTTGGTAGGGTACATGAATGTCTCACATGAGATGGACAGTAATTTGAACATTTCACCTAAAATGTCACATGGTGTGCTTGAGTGTGATATTATGTTACAGAATCACATGCTTATGATTTTGTAGTAAAAGATTTTTATGCGATAAAAACAGGGTGTTATTTGTGCTGGACCCTGTATTTTGTGTATAGCTGTATTTAGTTCTTTTTTCACTCATTTCCCCACCTACCTTCATTTTTCTTTGTTATCCTCACCCAAGGACATTTTATCACTGCATTTAGAGACAGAGGAATGGAGAAAGAGAAATGTCAGTGCAAAAACGAAGCTTCGGTTGGTTGCCTAGCATATACACCCAGACCGGGGATTATTTGCAGACAAGGGACCAACCTGCAATCTAGGCATGTGCCCTGACTTGGAACCAAACCGGCCACGTTTTGGTCACAGGACCACGTTCCAAGCAACGGAGCCACAGTAGCCAGGCCCCACCCACCTTCACTTTAGCAGCTGTTAGCTTGTTCTCTGTATCTATGGATCTGTTTCTGTTACATTTTGTTTTTTTCAGATTCCACATAAAAGTGAAATCACGTAATATTTGTCTTTCTCTGTCTTACTTATTTCACTTAGCATAATACCCACTAGGTCCATCTATGTTGTCATGAATGGCAAGATTTCATTCTTTTTGTGGTTGAGTCATATTCCATTTTACCACATCTTCTTTATCCATTCATCTATCGATGAACACCTAGGCTGCTTCCACACCCTGACTATTGGAAGTAATGGTACAATGAACATAGGGGTTCATATATCTTTTCAAACTAGCACGTCTTTTTGTTCTTTTTTTTCATTTTTTATTTTTGGAGAAATACCCAGAGTTGGTACTGTTGGGTCATATGGTAGTTCTATTTTTAATGTTTTGAGGACTCTCCATACTGTTTTCCATAGTGGGTGCACTGATTTTATAAGCCCACCAACAATGTATGAGGGTTCGTGCCCTTTATCCATTCAATCCAGCTTTCAGGGCCTAGATCAAATTCCTTCTTATTTTCATAGCCCTTGATCTGTATTTCCCCGATGATGGTCTGGTTATTTGTGTAAATATTTCACTCTCTTTATAGACTAGTAACTGCTTGAATTGTGTCTGATTTATTTTTACATCATCTCAGGATTAATGCAGTGCCTTGAAATAGAAAGCACTGAAATATCTGATTAATGATTAAATGGATAAATAAAAATCCCCAACATCTAAGCTTGAGGCTGTTTCGGGCTCTGGCTTCTCAACCTTTTGCTATTCTTATATTCAGCCATGTCTATGACTTGGTTGTCACAGATAATGGGTAGATGACGGGTCAGTGTCTTCTCTGTCTTTCCAAGTGCATTTCATTACAAATCTTAGCTCTAATTCTTAAATGTTTGTGTGTGTTTATAACCCAGTAGACTTATCTCACTGATATAGACTGACTCAAAGAGTAAAGAGTAATCAAGCCTGGTGGTGTTCACGTTAATATTGTTTCCATTTATTCTGAAATGGAAGAAATTAGTTTTATTTCTTCTATTTTTCTGAAGAAGTGGAGATATTTGGTATTCCAGGTGTCCAACATTTAGCAAGTATCTTCCTATAATCATGTTCTCAGGGAACTTTGAAAAGAATACCCATTACTGCAAAATATCGCTCTTCCCGTGTCTGTGGCCACAAACACTGCTGTGGAACCCCCCAGCTCGGGAGATATGAACCAAATCACTTGCAAGCTACAGTGAAAATATTTAGCCTTCAGTCTAAAACCGAGAGAAAACAAACAAAAATTCTCCTCGGAAGATTTATGACAGACTCACATTCTCATCATTACCCTTATGATCTCGCCACTCAGATGGTCACAGGGAGTCCCTGGTGGAGAAAAAAAGCATCAAAGGAAAGAAAGTGTTTTTCCTTTGGGCTAAGAGCAGAGTGAAACTAACTTACGCACTACTGAGTCTGGCTAGTCTAGGAAGGTCCCCTCCTTTGGGAAGTAGCCCAAGACCCAAATACAGAACAAAAGAGGAAGCCAACAACCAGAACAAGTAATTCCAAAGGGGAGAATTACGAGGAGAACAAGCCATGTGGACATACACACTTTAAAACTCTTTTGGGAAGGGGCTGGTAAACATACCTGCTCTGAATTCACAGGTTCATAATATAACTTGAACTTGCCCTACAGCAGTCCTTGCCTCCTCAGGTAGATAGAAGGTTTGGGGGATGCCTGTGAGAGGACTCCTAACCTGTCTAGGGGCCTAAAATGGTGAGAAATCTCCCTTCCTACTTTGTGCCTCAAATTTTATTAGATGCTTACTGGTTTTCGTAATTGGCTTTCTCCATTTATTTCTTTTCCTAAGCACCTGTCAGATATACATGGAAAAAGTGAATAAGCTTGACAAGAAAAAAAAAAACAACAACAACTAAACTAATATCCTTTAGGTTAAATACGCCACTCTACAATAGGAAGTTGCATAACAAGTAAAACTCCTTGAGGAAAAAAAAAAAGAAGCATATATGCAGGATTTAATTGCCAGAGTCTAATTAGTTTTTGAGTACTGCTATAAAACTTAGAGAGAAGCAAAGATAAATATTTTAGCTAATTTCCCTATGTACTGTGAATAAAAGAATGGAAATGATTCTCAAAATTGAATGTTACGAAGTCATTTGCAAAGTATATTAAGTCAGTTCTTCTAGGTAATGAAGTGTCCTTTACAGTTTAGAAATTTTCCAAGAGCTGACATTTCTCTCATAAAGAACATGGCTCTTGTGGCTTCATTACGACTTCTTGAAACAATCTGAACTTTAGACCTTTTCATCTGCCAGCTGAGGACACATCTACTCACTAACCGATGTTTAATAGCAGCACAGGGCACCGAGGCTCAAAATTATTTCAACTGTCATGACCTAAATCTCTGGCCAGTGACAATATGTGGAAAACCTCCTTGATAACACCTAATTTCTTTTTTATTTTGCACTCACTGAAAGAGTTGCACATTGTGCTGATTTTTTTTTTTTAAATCGGATTGCATGGTGGAAAGTCACTGAGAAATGATCTTATTATGAAACAATTCAATGCATCACATCCTGTCCTTTGATGGGTTGGATTCCTTTCACTGGAGGCTCAATAACTCCCCCCAAAGTGGTCTCCTGTGCACGATTACCTTGAGGCAAACTGGATGATGCTACATTAGGGAGGTGAGAAAGAGCAAATATCAAAACAGAAATTACTATGTATACGTTTGCAAATGAGTCAATAATGCTCCCTTTGCCTCTTTCACTAAGAAGGAAAATATGTTGATTTTATCTTGTGTTACAGAGATTCTGTTACTCCTATCTTTAGCTTGGTGCTTTGTAAATCTATCTAACATATGAATTCATTTTATGTAACAGTTATTTTTTAATGGATCTTTATAGCTCTTATATTAGTTTGTAGGGTTTACCCCCCCCATATGTTTGTACAGCAAAAGAGGATATTTTCTCTTCAAATTTGAAAGGCATTCAAGGAATATTTTATTCTGAAATAGATATACTTGCTTTATATTGAGAGTATTTTCTTTCATTATATGTTTATACACTTATAATTTGTTGACACCATCTTTTTTCCAAACACAATTCATTATTTCTATCTGGAGAAAAAAACATAAGAAAGAAGAACCTATTACTAAGCTTCAATTTCCTTAAAGGGGTTTGGGCAGAGGACCTAGTTCCTAGCACAGTGCCTGGGAAATAGCAAAATCTGAGTAAAGTCTTCATTAAATTAGTAAAGGGGTTAATATAACATAAATACAATAATTTATATAAATATACACGAAATGCTTACTAAGTGAATTCATTGTACTTAGGAATTAACTACATAAATTAACTATTGATAGCAACTGACTTAAGATTAGGCTCTCATATATTTGGAAATATGAGATGCAATTAGGGATAATTAAATGCTATTTTTCATAAAAATTTTAAGAAAATAGAGAAAAAGTTGAAAAAATATGACAGTTCCTAATAATGGAAATGTATAAAATCCTGGCATTTACTTCCTAATATATTCATAATTTCATTTTTATAATTTCATGTCTAAGGCATTGTAGACAAGTATACAAATTGTCATCAATTCCTAGATGATTAAATGGAAAATTGCGTGTCAACATTATTCATTTATTCATGCAACAATATTTGTTGTTTAAATTGAATAAATTGTTTGAAGTAAATTATATTAAACTTTCAATCTTGAGTGTCTAAAATTCCAGGCTTCTGTGATTGTATTTCCCCAAAATAGACCCTATTCATTAAAAATGATCTTCTTAAGGTCTAGGAACACACTTCATTTATCTTAGTATTCTCTTCACTTTGCACCTAAATTTTTATGAAATAAAAAACAGTGAAATGCTCAGTAATTTCTGAGAATCAACAAAAATACTCCAGGCTTCTTATAGTAATGTGAAATTAGCAAATTTGTTTAATAACCTGTTAATGTGAAATCCACATATTATTATTTATTAGGTTACTCAGAGAAGCATGAGGATTATGACTGTCATCATTCAGGTGCTTGTGGAAACCACTCGATAAAACGCAGTTTGTGGGGGAGTGGGAAGAGCACTAACCTAGGAGCTGAGAGACTTTGGCTTTCTCATGATCTTATCCACTTAACTTCAGGCCTCTATTTCCTCAAGTGGAATTATGATAGATTGAACCAGGTCCATAGTGGTCAATATTTTTAATTCACAATAATAGCATTTGCTAGAACAAAAATCTTTTTTGGGAACTTATATAGGCAAAACAGGTAATGGCTGAGACGCTGCTATTGAATGGGGTGAGGGCTCTCCACCCTTCCTAGCTCACTTCTCATTTACTCATCTTTCACCCACCCTAACTTCGGTGGTAGCCCCTGAGGGGGCGAAAGAGCTCAAGGAGCTCTCATGCAATAAATATTAGCCTATGTCACTGAATCATAAAATCTCTTTTAGTTCTAAAATTGTGATTTTAATTTCAGCAGTAATGTTGGCCTAGGCTTTATCTCTGTAATCTCTACACATATGAGATACAATATAGTCAATTACTTAATGTGGTGATTGTTATCTATACTGTTGTTTTCTACATCACATGTTCTCACTACATTTTGACTGTTATGAGTGAAATAATAAAGACATATAGAAGAATAGAGAAAATTGATAAAACTCAGATCCCTTTTATTAATTCTAGTGACTGGTCAGTAGTGACTGAATATATCCTCTCAAAGAGTGGCTAAAGCTGGCCAAATCAGGCCACCTCTCTAGGATGATCTGTTGTAATCAGAAGTGGGGTCTGAAACCCTCACTAAGAAAATAAGAGACTCTAAAGATTTAGAAATAAATAAGTAAAAAACTGCAATAGTGCCAAGATCCAGGTTGACAAAAGAGAGGCCCAGAAAGATCATTTAACATTGTGAGACCAGAAGTTGAAATCTAAGGGTAAATGATGAAGTCAAACCTCAAGGTCACAGAGACAAGCATCAAAAGAAAAGAAATCAGAAGTAAAAGAATCATAAACGTTTACCTTAAAAGCCAGGAGCTAGCATTTGTGAGTTATACCTTACCTTAAAGCTAGGAGCCTTAAAGCCAGGAGCTAGCATTTGTGAGTTATAAGCTAGCTGTGCATGTAAACAGGTCTGGCTTAAGGAACCAGGATACCAGGAACCGGGAATAGTTTGATTTCTTTTTCCCCCTGTGGCAAAAGTGATTATCAAAGGATTCTAAGTGTCTTAATTTCCCCCTTTCCCTGTAACCACTGATAATTAAGAATTAGAGCTAATTAAATATATCAATTCATAGTTCAGCAAAAGCAAATATATCCATTATTTAAAGATGGTTTGTCAGTAGAGAAGGAGACCATGAAAGATGACTTCATTTTTCTATTAGAGGTCTTAAAAAGTAAAAATACACATAGTTCTCTTAAAGTTCTGTTGCTAGGGTTTGAGGACTTAGAACAGCTCAGTCCTGACCCTGAGTCATAAAATCTAAAGTTTTAATACCCTGAGCTTTTGCATTAGATTCAAACCCAACCTTTATTTTTTTTTCTAAAAACTTCTCTACAAAGTGCATGTAGGACTTCATCACACTCAGATACCCCTTATCCTTCCAGAAATTTAACCAGCTCTGTAAAAAAAATACATATTTTAGACTATATCACATATTTCCCCCCTCAAGTTAAAGATAATGTAATTGCGATTCAAAAAAAAAAAAAAATCAATTGTGCAAAATACACCTCATTTCCCTGGAAGGTAAATGTTAAAGGCTGAGTTTTTAACAGAGGTAGTGACTCCTTTTATAATATATTTGTGCTTTTATAAAAGCCTTCAATCTTTTCAAGTCCTGATTTTCCTGATTGAAAATAAAAAATCAAAATTAAAGTAATAAAATCTCAGCCTCAATAAAAAATGAAGGTTTCTGGCCTCATTTAGTACCAAGCTAGCCTAACAACTGCCTCTGCCTCTAGACACATACTCACACCCAAATGGTCTGTGATGGTGTCCAAATGCAAATACCTATGGACAACCACTAGAGACATTCCTTCCAAAAATAAGGCTAATGTTCATTAAGAAAAAATTAGTAACTTAATATATAGATACGTATTTTTATTTCCTGAAACAGCACTCTCACATTCCTCAAAGAAGATGGGGAAATGCCTATTGCTTTATTTCTAGATCGAAAATACAAGGACCCTACTAGTGATTCTCAGCCCTGAAGATGGCTTGAGATAAGGAGAACTTCAAAGATTCCCATCACCCCTCCAATATTCCCATGGCTGTGAAATAATTTGGTAGATGGAATTAAATTTAGTCACTAATTAATTGAGTTCAAATAAAGAAATTATCCTGGATTATTCAGGTGTGCCAATGTAATTACATGGGCTGAAAGGCAGAAGAGTCGGAAGTACACTGCAGAAAAGAAGGCAGGAGAAATGAGGCAGCAGTGGAGATCAGAACAGTGTGAAGCATGGAAAAGACTCAACCCGCCACTACTGGTTTTGAAGACAAAACCATGAACCAAGGAATGCAGGAGTCACCTGGAAATTGAGTATGATACCCAGCCACCACCAGCCAAAAAAAAAAAAAAAAAAAAAAAAGCAACCTAAGCTCTACAGGTACATAGAAACGAATTCTGCCAATAACTAGAATGAGCCCAGCCATCTTTACCAGGCCCCCCCAGAAAGGAACACAGCCCTGCCTACAACTTCACGTGTACCTTGGGAACTTAGAGTAGAGAAACCAGATGAGTTCACTGGACTTCTGACCTACGGAACCATGCAATAATACATCAGTGTTGTTGTAAGCCATTACGTTTGTGGTCACTTTTTATGGCAGCAATACAACACTAATACATGGCTTCACTCTAAAAAAAAGACAAAAAGCTCCATTAGTATCTGGAAATAAGGCCCAGCACGAGTATTTTTCAGAAGTTTCCTAGGTCAGTGCTAATCAAACTTTAAAGTGCATAAAAATTCTAGACATCTTGTAAAAATACAGACAAGTAGATCTTGGGTAAGATAAGCTTTCGAAGAAGCCCCTGATTAGTGGGTCTTGAGTAAGATATGACTTCAGAGAAGCTCTGGGTAAATGCTGATGCTTCTGGTTGGGAGACCACATTTTTAGAAGGCCCCATATTATTCTAAATTCACCTCTACTTTCTGGACATCCTATTTAGAAGTGCCCAGAATACTATTCTACATTAATTTTAGGACTGCAAATTGGCAGAGTGGAGGTAGAAGCTAGATGATATAAAGATTTAAGGAAGCGGGTACAGAATACACCCTTGTGGTCATGTACCCAACAAACTGTAGACAAAACAGCTTTTTATTAGAAGATGATGCCATTTAGGGCTTCCATAGGTAGAAAGGAGCAGTCAATGCCTGGCTTTAAAGCTTCAAAGAATAGGTTGACTCTCTTATTAGGGGCTAATGCAGCTAATGGCTTTAAGTTGAAACCAATGCCCATTTACCATCCTGAAAATTCTAGGGCCCTTAAGCACTATGCTAAATCTGTTCTGTCTGTGCTCTATATATGTAACAACAAAGCCTGGATAATGTCACATTTGTTTACAACATGGCTTACTAAATATTTTAAGCCCACTGTTCAGACCTACTGTTCAGGAAAAACTATTCCTTCCAAAATATTACTGCTTTTCGACAATGTATCTGGTCATCCTAGAGCTCTGATGAAGGTGTACAATGAGATAAATGTTGCTTTCATACTTAATAACACAACAGTCATTCTACAGCCCACAAACTAAGGAGTAATTTCAAGTTTTAAGCCTTATTATTTATGAAACACATTTTCTAAGGCTACAGATGCCATAGATAATGATTCTTCTGACGGATCTGGGCAAAGTAAATTGAAAATCTTCTGGAAAGTTTTCACCATTGTAGAAGCCATTAACAACATTTATGATTCATGGGAAGAGGTCAAAATATCAACATTAACAGGGGTTTGGAAGAAGTTGATTCCATCCCTCATGGATGACTTTGAGGGGTTCAAGATTTCAGTGGAAGATGTAATAGCAGAAGGTGTGGAAAAAGCAAGAGAACTAGAATTAGAAGTGGAGCTCGAAGATGTGACTGAACTGCTGCAACCTCATGATAAAACTTTTAAGGATGAGGAGTTACTTCTTCAGGATGAGCTAAAAAAGTGGCTTCTAGAGATGGAATCTACTCCTGGGAAAGATGCTGTGAAGATTGTTGAAATGACAACAAAGCATTTAAAATATTACATAAACTTAGTTGATAAAGCAGCAACAGGCTTTGAGAGGATCTACTCCAAGTTTGAAAGAAGTTCTCCCGTGGGTAAAATGCCTCACGAGCTACAGAGAAATCATTCATGAAAGGAAGAGTAGATTGATGAGGCAAACTTCACTGCTGTCTTATTTTAAGAAATCACCACAACCACCCCAATCTTCAGCAGCCACCACCCTGATCTGATCAGTCAGCGGCCATCAACATCAAGACAAGGTTTCCACCAGCAAAGAGATCATGACTCTGTGAAGTCTCAAAAAAGCATTTTTAAATCAAGGTATGTATATTTTTAGACATAATGCTACTGCGCTAGTGCACTAATTTAATAGAAAACCATATAGTATAAACATGAATTTTATATTTGCCAGAAAGCCAAAAAGTTCATGAGACTTGCATTCCTGAGGTACTCACCTTGCTGTGATGGCCTCGAACCGAACCTGCAACATCTCTGAGGTTTGCCCGTACTTCTCGAAAGCAGTTTTGGAGAGACGGGAAGAGCCAGCACAAACCTAAGTGGTTCCAGGAAGAGTATGATTAACAAGAAGTCACTAGAACTGCCAAGGATAAAGTTACTTATAACAATAAACCTACTTTACATTGAATAAGCCACAACCACTGCCCTCAAGGAACTTCAGAGAGGGAGCAGGAACACTTAACCTTATCGCTTAAAGTTTATCAAATGTTCTTTTATGCGTGATCCCACCTTTCATAATAGTTCCTTAGGTAGGTCAACGGCTATCTATCGTTGCTCCCATTTTACAAATGAGTAAGCTGAGGCCTGTAACAGCTGAGTGACTGACAATGATCCCGTATCTAAACGGCAGAGTTGGGAGCTGGGCCCAGGTTTTCTAAATCCAAGTGTAGCAACCTTTCAATCCTTGGTAGAAGAGAAAAAAATTTTTTTCTTTCACCATCTTCAGATCTCTAACTGTGATCCTATCAATTAAATAAATCAATAAAGACAGATTAATGAAAGAAAAAACTCACCGTGTATGTACAGGCACATTGTCCATACATATGGGAGCACTTAGCAATGAGTAACTCAAAAAGTGGCTAGAACTTGGGCTTATATAGGATCTTAACATAAGAACATATCTTTAGAGAAATGGGAAGACGAAGGAAAGGATGTTGAATTTCTAGGGATAGCAAATTGTGGGAAGACAAATATATTGGGAAATTAATGGTAGATACATAATAGTTTCAGCCAAGTCTGCTACATAAATTACTCTGGTGTTGTTTTGGGGGCTGATATGGCTCTACAGTTGTCTTCAGTGATTAACTTTTGTCCTTTCTGGTAGAGAGGGGAAGGGGGACAGGTTTACAAATTTTTGTCCTGCTTTTAGGCAAATGGGGAGAGAACAAAGAGCCTTTCCTGTGTCTGCTCAATTACCTTCAGCTCAAAATAATCCTTAAACCAAAGTGGCATATTTTGATGGCATATTCTGCTATCTTTCACTACCACGCTGCCTCTTAAAATGTACCACAGGTACACTGGTTGTCTAGTTCCTCCTTGGCTTGCATTCTTAGGAACTGACCTTTGGAGGGAATCCAGTGGGTTTGCTACAGACTACGGTTCTAGCAGTAATAGGTCACAAGCTCTTAGCTTTGTGACAGCTCAAGTCATTGCCAGGCACAATGCCGTGAAATAATTTCTTCAATCTCTTAGAATAAAAGGCCTGAACTTTGGGGACCACAAGGGATCCCACAAAGATTTGGTCCAGCTTAGTGTATGTCTGCTGGCCTCTGGAACAGTCAAATAAAAAGTTATGACCTGTCTCTCCGTCATCTGGGAGGTCTAGCTCTGCCTGGTGTGTCTACTAACGTGACAGCAATATTAACTTCAGGTTTCATTTCTGTCTTAATCTCTGCCCTCAGCATGTCAGGAGCCTGTAATGTGAAGACTGGTGTTTGGCACACACTTGGATTCTGAGTAGTTCTTAACTTTTTCAAATTAAGAGCATTGTTAGAAATTTTAAATCATTATATACAGGGTCCGGCAGAAGTAAGGCTTGCTTGAGTGTGGGTTGGTAGGGTGTGTGTGAATGTCTCACAGGAGATGGATAGCAATTTGAACATTTCACCTAAAATGTCACATGGTGTGCTTAAGTGTGATATTGTTATGTTACAGAATTTCACGCTTATGATTTTGTAATAAAAAGGGGGGCATTATTTGTGCCGGACCCTGTGTATTGGTGACTGAGCCACCCAGTGAGCCAGCAGGCAGTATTCGAGAATGTGAAATGAAAGGTCTCTTGGATATCTGATTCCCAATTAAGCTTAGCCAATTCTTTTAAGCATTGACTCATTTGTAACTATTATCAAAAATGGAAACTGTTTAATTAGGATTTTGAAGTTCTTGAAAGGAGAGGACGACTTGAAAGAAATGAGCTCCAGCCAGGGTTTTGAACCCAAACCAAGGAACTTACTGTGTAAAGCACCTGGGATAATAATGAACTGCCTTTAATCTTTCTTTTCAGATTGTTGTTATCTGAATAGATCTTAAATAAAGAAGGTTTTTAAATGGTGCTCAAGTTTTCTCCTTTTAGAGCTCTTTAAAATAACAAAGCAGTTCAGCTTGTATTTAAAGGGCCAGGGAACCTTTCGAAAGAGATAAAACATTCATTGTACTCTTTGTTTTTATTGCTAAGTAATAAACTTCTTAGATTGAGGGTCATGAAAGTAATGGAATTAAACAAATAAAATATAGCATAATATATTTGTTTCCAAACTACAGTGTTAATTATCTGAAAAAAAATATGTGATTTCTTCCTCCCACATATTCAAAGTCAATGTGTGCATATTTGCCATAGAATATTGTCTCGTGAGAGAAGAGGACAATGGGGACAACATTGCAGTTCTGCTGAGGCAGCTTCCACCGAAAGGGAGGAGTGATTATATCAGACTTCCTGTGGCACATATATGGAGTCAAAATAATTGTGTTACTCTTCTCTTCCCTTTATTCTCCAGCACCAGGCATAGATTCAGGTGAGAGAGGCTTTGCTCTGAGCACCACACATTAGGGAGCCCTGCAACTGCAAGATACAGCAGAAACGTACCAACTTGTATTCTGAAGGTGCACTCCATCCCTCTCGCTGCCAGGTCCCAGGTAAGTGCTTCTCCACACGTCTTCGCCATGGCCTCTGAACAAAAGCTACTAGGCCTGAATTCTATGTATGATTTTGCTGTGCTGTGGGCCGCGGTGACAGTCACTGCTTCAGCGTACCGAGAAGAGGTGAGTGGTGGCAGCACTCAGGTAAAAGGAAAAGCAAATTCATCCTTCCTCTCAGAAAATGGGAACGTAATCGATTCTCAAATAATGAAGAATCAGTTTCCAAGTAGTACCAGTGTCCATTTTCCAGCATCTGTGTTCCAAACAACATTGCAGGAATTACTGACAAACCGCAATGGAATTTGCAACAGGTGCACATGGTGGTTGACAAACATTTCACAGTATTAGGCAACTAATGTTATTCTAAATTTTCATATATTTGGATATATGAATTGAGATTCTGACTCAAACTACAATTGCAAATAGTTTTATTTCTATAAAAGTATTTTAAAAGATTAAATTTTATAATTTATTAAATTTAAAAATTAAGTGTTAAAATATTTTGATTTAAATTTCTAATACATATTAAATATGATTTATATTTTTACTTTAATTTTAATTAAGATTTTTAACTATTTTATTGAAAACTTCGAATTCTTTAAATTTTTATCTCTTGCATTTGCTTTAATTTACACTTGGAAAAAAATATGCTCACATTCTGAACAGTTTGAATAAAACTTATGCTATTATTCTAATCCTTCAGATCAATGTGAATTAATATATCAAATCATGGTTGAAACAGAAAATACCTTGGGGACTTATCTTACTGGCACTGGAACCCTGGACTGGGGGACCTAGTGTGGGGCTGGGACTCTTCGCTCCTGAGATATCCCTCCCGAATTTTTATCCACCACATGTGGACGTGGGTCCAGCCCAGTCCATGTCTCCCCACCACCTCCCAGTCTGGATGGATGTGGTTTCTTTAATTCCGTAGTTTTCAGACTTCCATTCAACTTGATTTCTGATGATTCTGAATGATGGTTGTTCTATAGTTTAGTTGTAATTTTGATATAGTTGTATGAGGAGGCAAGCCATGTTTACCTAAGTCACCATCTTGCCCAGAAGTCTGTCCTCGTTCTTTTTTAAGCCAAGTAATATTCCATTGTATATACATATTATATCCACTTTATCAAACCATCTATTGATATACACTTAGGTTACTTCAATTTCTTAGCTATTGTAAATAATGCAGCAGTGGACATAGGGATGCATATATTTTTTTCAAATTAGTGTTTTGAATATCTTTGGATAAATACCAGGAAGTGGAATTGCTGGGTCATAAGATAGCTATATTTTTAATTTTTTGAGAAATTTCCATGCTGTTCTCCCAGTGCCTACACCAACTTGCAATCCCACTAACAGTGCACAAGGGTTCCCTTTTCTCCACATCCTCACCAACACTGTTTGTTGATTTATTGATGACAGCCATTCTGACATGTGTGAGGAAGTATCTCACTGTGCTTTTAATTTGTATTTCTTTGATGATTAGTGACACCGAGCATCTTTTCCTTTGTTGCCACCTGTATGACATCTTTGGAGAAAAAAATATGTCTAGTATTTGATTCTTCTGAAAGCTTTCCCACAAAAACACCTCTAAAGCATTTTTTCTAAAGCAGCAGTCCTAACCCTAAGCGAGCATCACAATCAGCTGTGGGCCGTTCAGAGAAGAGATTTCTGAGCAGTACCTGAGTCTGGGTGCCGCCCAGAAACCTGTATTTTCCCAAAGCCCAGTAGCTGATTCTGAACGTCACCCAGGTTCGGGAAACTCTGCTGAGAGCATATCAAATAGGAGAAGAATCAGATGTTTTTGCACTGTAATTTTGGTTAAGAAGTTTGTGGTAATTATCAATAATTTCTTAATCAGGGCTTAGCTGTTTACCCAAATAGTTTCATCCTGAAATTGGGGGATTTTGAGGACAAACCCAACAGTAGTGAAGAATTCTGCTTGCCTGACACAGCGGCTTCGTAGGGCGCTGCCTGCACTCGAAGCCACGCTGCAGGAACCGACTCCTGCCTCCAATCCGCCCGTGGCCTGTGAGTCAGCAAGGCTCTCAGTGTGGGCCTTTGGCTTCTCTTCTGTAAAATGTGTGTGTTTGGTCTTCTTCACACAGTGCTGAGGATTAATGAACAAATGTAATAAAAAGTGTTCTTACAAGCTAGTAAGAGTCATAGTGCTGAATACAATTCTCATTATTTATTTAAAGCCTAATTGTGTCTCCACTTATTATAGTTTTTTAAAGGTAATTCCACATTTAGACTATATTGTTTTTATACATTACCAACTGTCTGTCATCTATCTATTATCTATCTATCTATCTATCTATCTATCTATCTATCTATCTATCTCTTACTTATCTGTGCACCCATCTATCCCACCATCTTCCCTACGGACTAAAACAAAGCATAAACTTAGGTTGCTTGGGAACACCGCTTCCCTTTATTAATGCCCGTGTCAGCATCAGGCAACTCCCAGGTGCTCCAGTGGAACCCTACACAGCATCTCACGCAACATAAAAACAGCTCTCCTAAAGATGAGCGGGAGCTGCACACATCCTTTAAAGGCAGACAAATAATTATGTTCCATACGATCTAATATAAACATTTACATCTGTTAAACATATATCTTTCACAAATTCTGGCAAAACCAAATACAATTCACAACCTGTAACATTATGTAATTGCCTTCTTTTCTGATGCATATTGTATGCTGTTATTTCAGAAAACATACCAGGTAAAATCATATTTATCTCACATAAATACATCCTGTATATTTTCAATAAAGTTGTAGAAGTCACCATAATATTTTAAAAACCACATATGTTGGAGAAAAATGCCAAAGGGGAGAAAATTATTTTTGATTTTGGTAGCATGTTTCCTGAGCTGGAACAGAATCCTGAATTGCTAGTGGCACTCACACCTCTTCATTATTGCCGTTAGCAAATCTTTATCTACTTTTGGAGTCTATAAAAGTATAGTGTATTAAAGAGAGGCCAAATTCATCTAGGACTCCTGATATAGTGTCATGAAAATGATTCATTAATATGTAACAGTCAAACCACCATGATGAAGTGTGGAGTCCAAATCAGTCCTCAGAAGGCAGTTCTCAATCTTTTATCTTTATTCACATTTTCTTACTTTAAATAAGTAAAATCATGACTATCATAATTCTACAGCACATTTCAAGCTGAGAGCATTATGTTAATTTAGTTACCATCCAATCATGTTCTAGATTCTCGTTCTTTAGGCAGGTGGCTTTCACACCCCTGGCTGAGGACAACCATATGAATTATGTTTTATGTCCTGACAGGGTATACACACCACCCTTCCCCACAATAAACACACATATACACAGAAGCAAAACCTCTGAAATAATACATTTTCTTCTTATTGTAATTTTTATTGGTATTTTATTTTATTTTATTCTATATCTATAGAATAGATATATCTATATATCTGTAAAATACTGGTCACTCGATTAAACTGACTGAATGTCTCACCAATGTGCAACCGGAAAAAACTGCCTCCTCAGTGGTTTTCAAAATCACTTGGAGTGTTCGGTTTGGCAGCAATATCCCCAAATTGGAACAATCAAAGATTAGCATGGTACACACACATATTCGTGAAGCATTCTAAATTTAAAAATATAACATTAGTTGGGGAACAGTCCATTGATGGGTGATTGGATAAACAGAATGTGGTACACACAGATAATGGAATATTATTCAACCTTTAACAGGAAGGAAATTTTGACACTTGCTACATCAATGAATCTTGAATACGCCACTCACAAAAGGACAGATGCTGTGCAATTGCATTTGTATAAGATTACCGGAGTAGTCAAATTCACAGGGATAGAAAATAGAACAGTGGTTGCCGAGGGCTAGGGGAAGGAAAAACGGAAAGTTATTGTTTAATGGGGGGTTATTGTTTAATGCATATAAAGTTTCAGTTTTGCAAGATGATCAGAGTCCTGGAGATGAAAAGTAGTAATCGTTGTACAAAAAAGTTGAATAGAGCAAATGCCACCAAATTTTATACTTGAAAATAGTTAAGAAAGTAAATTTTGTTATGTGTATTTTACCACAATTACAAAACATTTTAAAATTCAGTTGAGGAAACACAGATTCTGTTGCTGCACCTGAGACTTACTGAATCATGAGTGGGGGCCCTGAATCTGGAAATGCTTACGAGGTTCCCAGGTGCGTCTGATGTAAAGTGGTTTGGGAACCACTGCTTTAGAACATAACTATGTCTTTCTCTTCTAAGACCCAAATTCTCTTATTACTCTGAGACAAGCAAAAAGTGTGGGGCAAGATTCTGCAGAAGCTTAACTTTGACCTTGATCATGATTTTAAAAAAAATACTGATTAAGAATTTTTGAAGTGAGAAACCAGTTTTAAAGAATGTGATTGCGGGCATGGATATTAAATAAAGAGAAAGAAACTTTTCCAGCAGAGATAAAAAATAATATTAAAACACACAAGGCCTAATGCTGGCTCTCCTATTTCTTTGTAGTTATATTCAAGGACTTCTGTCAATTGAAAAAAATCTGATGTCCTAGTCTGTTCAGTTTTGCTGCTATATAACAAAGTAGCAGACACTGGGTCACTTATAAACAACAAATCGTCATGTGTTCTACCAAGCTACCTGAAAAACAAGTATTTCTCACAGCTCTGAAAGTTGGAGGTCCAAGATCATGGCACCGGCAGATTGGATGTCTGCTGAAAGCCTGCTTCCTAGACCGAGCGTTTTCTCTGTAACCCCACGTGTTGGAAAGGGTGAGGGAACTCTCCGGGATCTCTTTTATAAGGACGCTACTTCCATTCAAGAGGGCTCTGCCCTCACTATCTAATCACTGTCCCAAAACCCCAGTTCCAAATATTATCACACTGGGAGGTAGGATTTAACATGAATTTGAGGGGACACAAACATTTGGACCATAGCAACTATCTTTTTTTTTTTTCCCCTTTCATATACCAAGTCCTGTACATATGGTGATTCATCTCAATCACATTTTCCCATTTAGAATTAACATCTTTATTTTACTGATAAGAAAATGGAGGCTTACAGACGTTAATGCTCAATGTTACGCAGCTCAGCCTTGGTGGAAACCTTATCTACCTGGCTCCAAACCTTTAGTCTTTTCAGCCTTGCCCTGCTTCTCTGCACCATTTCATTCTATTCCTCCACAGCACAGTGGAACAGATATCGTTATTGTCATTTTAAAAATAAAAAAAAAACCTTGGGGAGATGACTTTATGAAGGTCACACAGGAAGCCTTCCACACTTTGATTTGATTTTCATCCATAAAATAGAGCTATTTCACCTCTGAGAAATATATTGAAGAAAGCAAATAAAATTGAATGTCATTAAAATAATGCAAGAATGAGTAAAATCTTGATTAATAAGAAAGTTCCAGGCAGCTATGGTTAATTGAAGGTTAACTAGAAGCTTTTTTCTGTTTAACCTTTAATGCTAAATATCCTTCCAAAATAGATTGAGTCACATCCTGATTTATGTTAGTTTAGTGTAGTGAACACAATTAAATCTTTCTTTGAGGTATTTTTGTGTGTGTGTGCAACTTCTGTATCTTCTTGCAGTTGTAGCTCATACAGGAAATTAACTTGAAAATTTATGGAGGACAGGAAAAATTGAAAGCAGTTCTTTTGACCAAGCCCCTAATGGGAAATGTGTAGTCTATTCCTTTAAAATAAAGCACCAAAACAGTTCCAGGCCTTTTTTTGTTTGTTTGTTTGATTTACTGACTGCGTGAGTGGCATTGGTCTGTAGAAGACCACCATACAACTGAACAGTATTTTATACCCCTTCCCCTTCCACACGAAATAGTAGGCTGGAAAATTATTAAGATTTTTCTGCTTACATAGGCTATTCCCCTATATCAAGGAAAAGGCTCATTTATGACACTGCAGATTGTTCAGAGATTACAAATTTTAACTTCCTCATTTACTAGGAAAAATATTAAGGGTGCAGATTTCTCGCAGGAAATCAGTCATTTCCCTACTATCTCAATCTCTCATTACAGATGAACAGAAAATTGTGGGGGACATGCCAAATGATCTTTCAGGGAGATCCACAAGTAGGCACCTAATTCAAAAAGATGTGGCAGACATAAGGGTCCCATTTCTGTCATACTGCCCAGGAAAACCTAGTGCCCTTAGTGTCTACTTGCAAAGGGTTAAAAAACCCACGTAAAACCCAAAACTTACATTTTCCAGCAGAAAATCTGGCTTCACTTCTGTGAGTGTCATTTATGTTATTAAGGGGGCTAAATGTCACTTATATTTATCACCACATTTGCAGAGCTGGATATCAGATATCTTATTCCTCAAAGCTGTTACATTCTGTGGTTGGAGACACCGTCTACCAAACCAGCCCCGTCTATAACACTTGCCAAGGTGATGACAGAGAAAGAGAGAGTTGCTTAACCTGATGAAACTTCATTTCCAAAATTCTTCTACCTCATCTGAGTCTGAGTTAACATCTATCTTTCCTGCTTTCTTCCATCTGTTATCCTTTCACACTTGCCTAATTTGTCATTTGACTGATACTGCGGCTATCTCCCATATTGCTCAAAAGAGAAAGAAAACATCTTATGTTTAAAATTTTAATAAAACAGATACAAATAATTTTTAAAAGCCTGTGCCAGGCACCATGGCTTCCCCTACCTTTACCACGAGCAGTTGTTCTATGTCTTCTGGTAAAACATCAACACAAAAGAGGAATGCAAGCTTGAGGAGGGGGCCAGGGAAACGGTGAAAACAGCTTTCAAAGTTTGTTAAGCACTTCCCACTATACTGGCATTAGCTGAAAGCTTGCTTTTCCTTAAAGATCTTAAAAGATACAAAGCAGGGCTTCTTCTCTAACCTTGAAAAAGTCACATCATCTACAAAATGAATATTCCTCCATCAAAGAGCTGAGGTCACAGGGCGATCAAGTAAATGCCTGTACAAAGACACGCCTCATCCAGAAAGAGCCAAGATAAACAAATTTATTCACCTTTGGTTGAGCATGGGATATACAACAACAAAAAAATTGGGTAAAAATAAAAAAATCAGCTAAAGTTTAACAAATTATAAATTCCCAGTGCAGCCCAGTGCTTCAGTGCAGAACAGCTGGCAGAGCCAGACACGCGGGAACTCCTATTCACACTCTGTAACCCGCAGGCCTCCACCAGGTACTCACAAAATATTTGAGGCAGCGCAAGTGACAGGGCAGAGCGGTCCCTTAGTGGCACAGGCATGAAGGAGGTAATGGCAGCTGCTGGTGACCAGGTTAAAGCTGAGTTACTTCTCTGAACTGTTTTCTCCTGCAGAACAACAGCCTTAATCTGCCAGGGAGAGAAACAAACTCCCTTCCAGAGCATGGGGAAAGATACGTTCCTTCTGGCGTAGGAAGAGAAGTAAAACCTGTCTGCCTCTGGGAAAGAGGGAGGACAGCTTCCTGTCCTGAGAACACAGTGAGAGATCCATGCTTGCTGAGCCTTCAGCAAGCAAAACTGCTACTCGAACTCTGGACAAAAAGAGATCTGCTATCATCACTGGAGGGAATCAGGAAACCTCTGCCTAAGACCACCCAGAGCTTTGCTGTCACAGAAAGGAGGAGCTGTCAAGGAGAAAAAGACCCATTCCTGAGACCCAGGCATGCAAATCCTGATTAAAGTTGACCAAACACAAAAACACAAATTCCCCACGCTATAAAGGAACTGACACTAATGACAGGCACAAGCAATGTACCACCGTACAAGAGTTGGGAGGAAAACTCCTTAGGTGACAAAGCTCCGCAGGGACCACTAAAATGTGAGAGTAGATCTCCAACATTGAGCGAAGACCCCCAGCTCCCAGGCACCCTACTAAGCAGAGGCTAGTGGAAAACAAACACCGGAAGACCGGAAGCCTGTGCTATACCAAGAACAGCTCTACCTAAAAAATACCCAAGCTCAGATCAACTATTGACTGCACGAAATCAATTGACTACATGAAATTAATTCCCCACCCTGAGTGTCACTAAAGAAGAGGCAAATCTTTTCCCAACATAAATGACATTTACCTCAGACCCTATAGTTCTTTTCCACAAAAATGTCAATCATTTAGTCAAAGACTGCAAGGCCCAAAATGAAACAAGAAGAAAAAAAAAGACCTATTGTCAATAGTTAAAGCAATCAAAAAACCGAAGAAGTAATCACATGTTGAAATAATCAGATAGGACTTTAAAATAGCTATTATGGCCCTGACTGGCGTGGCTCAGTGGGTTGAGCATTGTCCCACAGACTGGAAGGTCACCAGTTTCTTTCCGGGCCGGGAAACAATGCCAGGGTTGCAGGCCAGGTGCCTATGCAGGACACGAGAGAGGCGGCCAGTCAATGCTTCTCTCCCTCTCTTCCCTTCTCTCTAAAAATAAATAAAATCTTTAAAGAGCCATTATTAATATGTTAAAGTATTTAGTGGAATAGACAAAAATTACAGCAAAGAGAAAAACACAATTTTTTAAAAGTCAAGTAAGTATATGCTAGTAAAAAAAGAAAAAAGCCATCAAAGATAAAGCTGTTCTTCACTGAGCTTACCAGCAGACCTGATACTAACTACTACAAGTTGAAGAAGTAAATTAGAAAATAAGTAAATAAAAATTATCCAAAATAAAACATAAATAGAAAAGAATGTAAAAGAAGAAAAGAAAGAGGAAGAAAGGAAGAAAGAAAAGAGACTAGAATATCCAAGAGCTGTGGGACAGTATCAATTGGTTTAATGCACATGTGACTGGGGCACCCAAAGGAAAAGAAAGGCAGGTGAGGTATAAGATATTTAAAGAGATAATGGTTGTATATTTTTCAAAACTAATGCAAAAACAAACCACAGATCTAAGAAGCTCAGAGAATATATACACACACACACACACATACACACACACGTGTCACAGTCGAACTACTTAAAACCAAAGAAAAAGATAATATCTTGAAGCCATCAGAGAAAAGAAAAACATTAGTGCAAAAAAAGAAAAGTTAAGAATACAGCAATCCAGCAAGCAATGGAGAGACGTCTTAAAAGAAATAAAAATTTTCAACTCAGAATTGCATACCTAATAGAACTAACTTTCAAAGACGAAAGCAAAACAAGAATTTTATTTGAATTCCAACAATTACAGAGAGAATTCTTTGCCAGCAGACCTGTGCTAAAGAAGGTTTGGTACTAGATTAAAAACAAAACAAAACTAGATTTACATGAAGTAAAGAGAAGTACTAAAATGGTTAAAATGGGTATAAATATATTTTTCTTATTTTATTCACTTTAAAAGATAGTTGATTTCCTGAAGCAAAAATAGAAACTATATTGTGGGATTTTCAGTATATGCAGAAGCAAAAGTATATCAACAATAGTACACAAGATAGGAGAAGGAAATAGAATTATATTGTTGTAAGTTTCTTATACTTGTATGACATGGTACAATATTATTGAAATGCAGAGAATAACAAGATAAAAATATGTGTTATAAATACTAAAGCCATCACAAAAATGTGTAATTTATAAGCCTTCTTATAAATGAGTAAAAATACAATATAAATATTTAAGCCAAAAAAGGCAGAAAAAAAGGAAAAACAAAGAACAGATGAGGCAACAGAATACAATTATCAAAATGGTAGCTTTAAATCCGACCACATCGATAATTATACTAAATAAAAAATTCTGAAAACCACAATTAAAAAGCAGATATTATGAGGTTGAACACAAAAGTAATTTTCAAGTAAGTATATGCTATCTATAATAAATTCTCTTTAATATAAATGCATATATAAGTTAAAAGTGAAGGCATAGAAGATATTTCATGAAAGTATCAATAAAAATGATGCTGGAATGGCTAAGTTAATATGAAAAAAAGTAGAGTTCAGAATTGGAATATTGCAAGGGATAAAGAGGGACGGTACAAAATATTAAATAATTCATCAACAATTCATCAAAAAGACATGACAATCTTACTGTAGAAACATCCCGAAACAGACCATATACATTTATAAAACTAAACCAATAGAACTGAAAGGAGAAATAGACAAATCCAAAAATATAGCTTGAGTTTTCAGTACTTCTCTCTCAGAAATAAGTGGAACAGGTAGGTAGATAAACAGTAAAGATATAAAAGACCTACATAACACTAACAACCAGTTTGAACTAAATGATAGATTATTCTCACACAACAACAGAATTCACATTCTACTTTACATGTAACAATCAGAAAGACAGACCATATTTTGTGTCAAACTCCAACAAATTTAAAATAATTAAAATAATACACAGTATGTTCTCTGACATTAAGAGCTTAAAACCAGCAATTGGCAACAGAAATATAAATGGAAATGTTCAAATACTTGAGAGTTAAATGACATAAATATTACACAGGTCAAAGACGAAGCCATAAAGAAAATTAGAAATATATCAAAATGAACAAAAAATAAAACCTAACTTATGAAAATGTGTTAGACGTAGCTAAAGCAACGCTTAGAAGTAAGTTTCTATCTTTAAATGCCAACATTAGAAAATTACAGAGTGCTCGAACCAGATAAAGAGGAGCAAATTAAATACAATGTATACTGAAAGAAAGAAATAAAAATAAGAGCTGGAATAAATAGATTCAAAGGTATAAAAACAATCAATAAACAATGAAACCTAAAGCCAGTTTCTTGGAAAAAATCAATAAAATTTAAAAATATTTAGCCAGACTTACCAACATGGGGCAAAAAAAGAGAGAAGTGGGGCAGGAGATGGGCGTGGGCAACATCAGTATCAGAAACAAAAGAGAGGTGGGAATTAAAAGGATAGTAAGGGAATATTATGAGCAATCTTACACCAGTAAATTTGATAACTAAGATAAACTAGGAAAATACCTTGAAAGACCCCAATTACCAAAAACTTTCTCAAGAAGAAGTTGATAACCTATATAGTCCTATGTCTATCAAAGAAATTTATTCACAGTTAAACACTTTCAGCCAATAAAACTTCAAACCCAAATGGCTTCACTGAAAAATTCTACCAAATATTTAAATATTACATATACCAATATTACAAAGTTTTCTTACTTTTCAGAATATAGAAAAGGAGGAAACAGTTTCAAATTCTTTTAGAGAACAATATTAATCTAATTTCCAAATCTGACCATTTTGTAAAAACCATACATTTTAAAAAATGGTTTGATTAAAGAAAATTAAAAAAGAACTTATCGAACTACCAAGCAATATGATGTGAACCTTTTACAAGACAGGCAAATTTGAAAAACCCCAAACAAAGGAATTTATGGAAATTACAGCTTCTGTTCGTAGTTCGTATCCTAAGGATGCCAATTGCCTTTTTTTAGATTTAGTTGAGGAGAAATTTGAATATGGTAAGGGAAGTTTGTGAAAGTATTGGTAAGGAGAAATAAAGATAGGAGAGAAAATGTGATGGGGCTAGCATTTGTGGGAAGAATTGTGATTCAGGCCCGTAGTGGAGGAATTGATCTGGTGTTGATGGACAGGCGCCTCTCCTGTGGAAACAGCAGAAGCAGTAAGTCTAGATATACACGCAGATGATTGTAGGTGAGTATTGTAAGGTGTTATAGGTCTGAACCTTTAGATATTATCCTGCTGCCCCTCAAGTTTTTATTTTAAGTGTTTCACAGTTTTTCATAAACCAAGTTCTGAAAAGCTGAGAGCAGGATAGGAAAGTTGCTAAATAACAATACATAATAATAATAAAAATAACAGGCATTAAATTCTCAAAGGCAAAAATTCTAAGGGAGATGAGTACCCCTTATTTTACCCGACACCCATCAGGATCAGGAACATAATGTTTCACTTGACAAAATACATTTTTAATTAAAAAATACATACCTTGAATAAAATGCCTTATGTACTTTGTGGGTCAATATCATAATGTAAAATGAAAAATCTACATTTTTTAACATTGATTTCTAGAGAGAGAAACATTGATTCACTGTCCCACTTACTGAAGTATTCAGTGGTTCTTTCTTGTAAGTGCTCTGACCAGAGATCAAACGTGCAACCTTGGTGAAAAGGACGATGCTCTACCCAATTTTATTATAGGGTTTAAAACCTGCCAGCCCAATTCAACAAGAGGCTATGGCTAAATGTGTTGTTAAAAATCTCAAAGACTCTACTATGCAATATATGATTCTTTTCTCCTGATAACTTGATTTCTTTCTCAGGTTTTCCAAATGAAGAATGAAACATCATTGTTATGACAAAATGAGGTAAGACTTCAAAGTGTGAGTGGGTGGTTAGGCAGAAGAATGCTGCTAACAATTTTTTGTAAAATGTAGGTTGGAGTCCCACATACCACTTTTTAAAAAGTCATATCTATTACTCTCAATCACTTACTGCTAAAAATGAAAGTCACAGGATATAAATTGTCAGAGAGGCAGTCAAGAGACTTCCTTCAGATTTTCATTGCATAAAATTAATTGGTTCAATTGAAGTTGGAGGATTGTCTAGGGGCTTCTGAAATATGCTCTTTAAAAACCTTGTAGCAGCAGGTTTTGAAGTGAGAGGGAGATCTATTTATTAGTACAAGCTGTTGCATTGAAATTTATAATTTGGTCACACTAATTCCAGAAATAAATATTCTAGTGTGCAGAGGAAAATGTTGCTTTTGGTTGAAATCCTTTTTTTTTTTTTTTGTAAGACCAGAAATTCTAAGTAAATCTGTTTTTCCTGTTATAATACAGAGTATGTATGATGGTTTCATCCTGGACACAGAGTTTCCATTAGGGGAAAGGGCCCTTAGTGTCCTATGGTTTTCCTTCCCATGAATAAGGTTTTATACAGACATGTTGTCTTTAAATTTATGCCAATGACAGCCTCTGAAAATTCCAAGACAAATCACAGGGCAAGAAGGAGCTAGAAGAGTCATGATGCCATCCTTTCACCAATATTTAGAATATACATTATATTACAGTATTTAAAATGTAAACGGTCCTTTAGACTTTAGTATCACTACCACAGCATGAGTTGCTGGGGTTTAGAGGTGATGCAGTGGGAAGTGCCCTAGTGCAGAGGTCACTCAGACCTGAATAAATGGAAAATATACAAAATTCATGGATGGTTTCAGTGTTTATAACATATATTTTTATCTTGTTATTCTCTACATTTAAATAATACTATACCATTTCAAGTATAAGAAACTAAAAATATTCCTATAGGGCATTTTTATGGAACATGTTAAATGATTCTAAAATTCAAAGAGAAAAGTAAGGTTTTAAAAGAATCAAAAATATTTAAAGAAAAATATAAGGTAGGAAGCTTGCCCTATAATAAGACATTATAAAAGCTATGATAATTAAAACAATGTTTTATTGGCAAAACAATAGACAAATAAGGGACAAAATTGAGGGAAGTTACCTAGAAACAGACCTACACATATGGGAACTTGGTAGAGGAGAGACAAACTTATTTGGGGAAACGATGGGTAATTCAAATGTAGCACTGATCCACAAATGGTGCTGGGCCAGGGGAGTATCCACATGCTAAAAAGAAACAAAATTAAGTGAATTTTGACCCATATGGCATACTTTATATAAAAGTGAACTAAAAATGGCTTATAGACCTAAATATAAAAGGAAAGAAAACACTATAAAATTCCAATTAAAAAATTATGGAATATTTTTATGACCTTCTGGATAGGCAAAGAGTTCTTGCATAAAACATCTACAGTATAAGCCCTAAAAGAAATGCATGTATTAATTGGCTTTATCAAAATTAAAAACTACAAAAGACCATGCTAAGAGCATGAGAAGACAAATCACAGACTTAGGGAAAAAAATGACCATTTCTGCCGTTATGGACTCCTCCAATGGGAATTCTTTGTCTGGAGCTCCTTTACGGAGCTGGCCAAGGCTTTGTGTGATCTGCATAACCGCCCGAGGGTTTCTCTGCCTATTATGTTTCCCTCCCTGTATTCTTTCACAAGTTTCAGATTCATATCAGGGTCTGAATACTTTCCCTGCCCAAACCTGCTTCCTTCCCTTTATCTTCAGAGGTTTACCCACCAATAAAGTCCCCGCTGGCTTCACTCTGACTTGTCATCTGCTTCCCAGAGGATATATATTAACATTGTAGTAAATGCTAGAAGATAATGGATCATCACCTTGAGGACTGAGTAAATCAGTTTGGAACCCAAGAATGTTATACATGATAAATCTGCCAAATATAAAAGTAATGGAAACACATTTCATAATAGCAAAGAACTCAAGAAATATAACCCCAATATGAATTTTGGATTAGAGTTTTATGGCTTAGCCCGTTCAACCTTCCCCTATGCACACCTGTGATAATTAGAGGAATTTAATCCGTTTTCAGGAAATATCACAACCACTCCATATCACCACTACATCTTCCTGTCAAACCATATGGCTGATGGAATAAGTGAATGAATTAATGAAAGCCTGACACGTTTAATATTATTTTCGTGTGTTATTGAGAATAGTTAGGAATATCTTGAAAGAAAAGTCTGGTAAATGTGGCTTGCTATACTAGATATTAAAACATAATATAAAATAAAACTTTGAAAGTATGGAATGCAAGTATACAAAAATATACACACAGATAAATTGAACATGGGAGAAAATATTTTAAATACATTGTATTGGTAAAATATATGAGGACATAATACTCTGTATTAAGATTTTAGGAACACAGGCACTTCTATTTTTATATAAATAATGAAAAAAATTTATGATATTTTAGGGTAGTTTAATAATATGAAATAAACTCCTTAGAAATGCACATATTTTAATATGGCCTAAGAATTTCACTTGTAATACTTAATCCTAGAGTAATATTCCTAGAATGCACACTAAAATTTAGTTTTCTGAATCTTTATCATAACATTGTTTATAACTGCAGAAAATATATGAAAACTAAATATATGATTAAAATTAGGCTACTGAATAAACAAATTATGATTTATGTATAATGAGATATTCTCAACATTAAAAACAATATTGTGACATCATTATTAACAAGGAAATTATTTATGGCATATTAAGTGAAAAATATGAAATATATGTGAAAAATACTACCAGGTTCTGAATATTTAATACAAATAACTTTCACAAAAACATTCTGTTCAGAATTTTGAGTGACATACTAAATGAAAAAACTTAAGTTAAAACCACAATGAGTTACTACTACAAACCATTACAATGGCTAAAATTGAAATACCTAACAATACTGAGTGTTGACAAAGATGTGGATCAAGTGGAACTTCCTCAATTGTTTTTCTCAGGTCCGCTTCAAAGCACTCATTTTAGCATCACGATTGCTTTATCCCAAGGTAGTCCCTTTATCTCATAACAACTCATTCTTGATTTTATACACTGTTTTTCTTCAAAAACCTTCTCAGGGTGAATATAATGCAAAATTTATGAATTCTTACATATTTAAAATTACCTTTTACTTTCACACTTGATCAATATACTTCAGTTAAGTACCAAACATCATGTTTATTTTTTTTAAAGATTTTATTTGTTTGATTTTTAGACAGAGGGGAAGGGAGGGAGAAAGAGAGGGAGAGAAACATCAACGCATGGTTGCCTCTCCCCCGCCCCCTACTGGGGACCTGACCCACAACCCAGTCATGTGCCCTAACTGGAGAATCAAACCAGCAACCCTTTGGTATCCAGGCCGATGCTCAATCCACTGAACTATACCAGCCGGGGCCCAAACATCATGTTTAAAAGTGTTTTCCAAATAGATGGTTTTATTTATCAACATCCAATATTGCTAATAGTAAGCTTGATACAAGTTTGTTTTAATGTTCTTTTATAGATGAATTTATAGATGAATTAAGGATATGTCAGAGGAGTCACCTGGTGTAGTATCCATGTTTCAAGCTTTTAGTCACTCTTGTCTTTACCCAGGAAGTTAGCCTCCTGACTCCACTGAAGTTTTGTTGTACACATATTATGAAATACAACTCTCTTTGCTTTATTTTACCTATTGACACATCGACATGTATAAAATTGCTTTTAATCTTCCAAAAATATATTTATCTCTCTCCCTTCTCTCCTTAACCCAGTCTCATAGTTCACTTTATTGTTTAGGGTATATACTTAACAAAAAACAAAAGTTTCTATTTCTATATAGTATCAGAGGAATGAAAAGTGAATGAATATTCTACATTTACTTTTTTGAGTCAGGATTCCATGTCACTTTTAAAATGAATACAGGGGCAGGTAAATGAAGGGACTTCTCATCACGGCCACTTATTTTAAGAATCAATTGTAACATTCTAATTTTGCCCTCAGAATTTCTCATTCTCCATTTTATTATGTCATTTTGTTTCTCTTTTTTGGATATATATGAATACAAGTTAAATAAAAATAGCTGTGACCTGACACTTAGTTTGCCTACATTTTTTAATAATTCAGACCAAAAGATTGTGTTTCCTAAAGAAGTTAGGATTAAAGGCATTGACCAGAAGTTCACTAGCATAATTTTAATTTTTTGAATCTCTATAAATTCTTCAATAAAGATGAATTTCAGTGCCTCTTATGATTGGCACTACAGAATTGAGAGAACTTCAAAAAACCACTGTCATCAATCATGCATGGCATTTTTTTACCTAGACACATGTTAAAGGATTTAATGAGTTCTTATGATGTATGCACCTTGAAATTTCTGAGTTTGATTTAAAAGAGTTCACTGAGATATAATTAACTCAGAACTTAGAGCCTTGTGCATAATTTAGAGGCAATTACAGTTCAAGGAAATAATAAGCCAACTTTTCAAATTCAAACAAAAAAACAATCTATAAAAATAGAATTAATCACTGTCAATTACTGAGTTAAAATATCTAACTTGCTACCTGAAATACTCCCACGTAATCACGCATCCAACTTTAACCGAGCCAATAATTGTAATCAGAATTAGGGATGTGCAGGCATTAAAACCTCAAAAGATCATAAAACACAAGAAGGAGCTACTGTTTAAAAAAATAAGGAGGGAGGCTGGGAGAAAAAGGTCAGGGGATTAAGAAAAGAGAACAACAAAACAAAACAAAACAAAAGAAACCCCTCTGACAACAGTATGGTGATTACCAGAAAGAAAGGGGAATGGTGGAAAGTAGAAAAGGGTAAAAAGGGGATAAACTGGTAAAGAAAAGACGCTTGACTTTGGGTGGTGAACACAATACAATACACAGGTGATGGATTATAGAATCATACACCTGAAAGCTATTAATTTTATTAAGCAATGTCATCCCAATAAATTCAATAAAAAAAGAAAAAGAAAAAAATTAAAATAAAAAAAATGCCTCCTCAAACTTTTCACTTACAAAGTCTGTAATGTAGTTTAAAATCCTTAGTTGTGCATTATAAATCTGAAACTTGTGATAATTTGAAATGGTTTAAGGCAAAAAATAATTTTGTACAATTTTGGAAAATTGGTTTGAAAAATCAATAGCAGGAATCCTGTTTGTTCCCGTAAGTATTTTTAACATTTCTTCTGAGGTCTTGTTTGGATACTAATTGCATTTTAAAGCAACCATTATAGTAACTACAAATCTTTGCAATGTCTCATTAATAGAGTCCTGACTTAGCCTGTCTTATGTATTGTTACATTTGAAAATAGTAAAAATCATTTTAGACTTTTTATTAAGTTTAAACTAGCTTCTCCTCCCTGATTAGTCCAAATAAATGGAA
Source organism: Mormoops blainvillei (assembly GCA_004026545.1). NCBI lineage: Eukaryota > Metazoa > Chordata > Mammalia > Chiroptera > Mormoopidae > Mormoops > Mormoops blainvillei. Next base: position 52,887 of record PVJD01000502.1, on the reverse strand, counting down.
ATTTTACTATACCTAACAGTGGTTTTAAACCCATTGCTCACATAAATACTCATTAAGAGTATAAAATGACATTATTTCTATAACCCAATAATAAAAAATTAAAGAGTTTAAAGGTAAGTTGTGAAGATTTATTTATCAAGATTAAACGTTTACTTTATTTTAAATAAAAATCAGTTCTATGACACCTCATAAAATGAAGAACGCAGCATCCTCGCTTGTCTCTCCATTCTGGTGCAAGTTGAGCCCCCAGGTTAGCTCTGTCCAAAATGCTGCCGCCAAGCCTACGCATCTTCTCTTTCTTTTATAAGTTATTCTACAAACTTCCCTAAATTGAATTTTGGAAGGTTACTTTTTGTTTATCATAATAAGCAAACATTAAAAACAACAGCTCTACTAGCAATTAAATTGTCCTTCCTATATAAAAATAGTTCAAACTTTAAATAAAAAGATAATTTTGAAATATCAGCTACTCAGTATTATGGTGGCATATTATAGACATCAGTTGATGGCTCCAGAATGCAAGTAGTTAAACCTCAAAACAAGGAAAGAGATTAACTTTTACTGAAAAGGTAAATATTAATTAATTATAACGAAAACATCTGTTGAACATGTACTATGTGTCAGGCACTAGTCTAAAAACTCTTGTGAATACTATTCTATTTAATCTGTATAACCACTCAATGGGATATTCTTATTTTTTTAATTATTTTTTTTATAGATGAGGAATAAGGGTTAAATAACTTTTCAGAATCACAAATGGGAATGATACATGAGAATAGTATAAAGCAAGACCAGGTATGTGGGCAGGGAACACATCATGAAGGATTTTTGTGCCATGTTAAAGCTAAACCATGTAAAACTTTTAGCAAAAAAAGAGATTGGCTTTTTTTTTTTTTAAATCACTTCTCAAGGTGGAGAGTAGAATTGAAAAAGAGCATGGGACGATGCGGAGAAACCATTTAGAAGGAATTTTCAGAAGTCAATGTGAAAAAAAGACTTCATTGGAAGTGGTGGGTGGGGATGGGGAGAAGTGAGCTGTTTCGCAGCCTTAGAACATAATGTCAACAGAACCTGTGGAGGGCTGAGAGAGAGAGAGAGAGATGTCAAACACAATTCCCAGGAATCTGACTTGTCCCACTGAATAGATGGTAAAGCCATCCCCTGAGACAGAGAAAAAAAATCACATCTTCTGAATTATGCTTGCAAATCCTTCCTAACACCACACTTCTTCAGTGTGTCAACTCATTGCCAATTGTTTCATCATTTTCTGACAGCGAAAAACATATTTCAATTATGCCATTCACGGTCTCACTATAGGTCTATGTTCTTCTTAAAGGGATGCAGAGAATGATATTTCTCAGTCTGGAATACTTTTCCCACTCGTTCTTTCCTGAGCCTTTCCTCCCTTTTCTTTCTTACCCGCTACATTTTTCTTATTTAAAACAAACAAAAAAACATTTTTTAGAGCAGTTTTAGGTTCACAGTAAAATTGAGAGGCAGGTACAGAGATTTCCCATATACGCCCTTGCCTCCACACACGTATAGCTTCTCCCATTATCAACATTCCCTATCAGAGTGCTATACTTGTTACAGTTGACGAACCTACATTGACAAGTCACAGTAACCTACAATCCATAAATTGCATTGAGTTTCACTCTTGTTGTGGTATATTCCATAGGTTTGGACTAACGTATAATATTCTCACTGCCCTAAAAACCCTCTGTGCTCCATCTATTCATTTCTCCCCTCACCTTTGGCAACCACGGATCTTTTTACTGTCTCCACAGTTTTACCGTTTCCCCAGTGTCCCGTAGTTGGAATCTCATGTAAATAGCTTTTTCAGATCTGCTTTTTTTATTTAGTAATAGGCATTTCAGTTTCCTCCATGTCATTTCATGTTTGATAGCTTATTTCTTAATGATGAATAAGATTCCTTTTTCTGGATGTATCATTGTTTACTTATCCATTCACCTACTATAGGATATCTCAGTTGCTTCCAAGTTTTGGAAATTATGAATAAAATTGCTATAAACATCTATGTGCAGGTTTTTGTGTGGATGTAACTTATCAACTCCTTTGGGTAAATACCAAGAAGTATAATTGTTGTACTGTATGGGAAGAGTATGTTTAATTTTGTAAGAAGCCATTAAACTATTGTCCAAAGTGACTATATCATCCCACTAGATTTTAACCTTGTCTATATGTATCTAATGTCTCTTGGGGACTTAATATTTGCCTGATTTTGTACACTTGAAATTCACATCCTTATTCAAGATTCTGCTCAATAGCACCTCTTCCAGGAAACCCTACCTCTCTAACTCTTCTTGCAGCCCTCAGATTTTTCCTTTAACCAGTTTTATAAGAATCACTTCATTTGTTTTGAATTCTAAGTGCTTGTTGGTCCACCTACCCCCGACCCCATCTTTAAAATGTATTGTACTTGTGTCTCTATTATCTGCATGCCAAGTATAATTTGTTTTGCACATAATTGAGGCTTTGTTTGCTGGTAGAATTATATTGATTTGAGATGCATAGTAAACACTATAATACCTGGGTAAGTATGCAAATTCCTTATAAGAAATATTCAGTTGGCTATGAGTTTAAACATATTAAAAATCATTGCAAGGAATTGTAATTATAAAAATTATAAGTATAGAAATTAAAGAGATACGTTTTTCTAAGTGCTGATTCCTCTTGTCATTTTTTTAAATGTTCTAAACATTTCCATATCACTGATTAAGTAGTTCAGTTTTGCAGTGACTTGAGAAAGCATTCAACCAATACAGAAAATCATACTTCAATAAGGGAGGGAGAGCTTAATCTTCATTTCAAATCCACGGCCTACATTTTCCAGTAGCAGTAAAGGCTGTCTTCAATGGCAGCCATTTTCAATGGTTTTGTCAGTTGCTCTCGAGCAGTGCAGTTCCTGGGAAATATAAAAACTACAATACATTTTCTGAAAACATTGTAAAATAGGATGAAATGAAACAAAACAAGAATTTAAAAGAGTTGGATTGTGTGCCTGTCATTGGCACTATTATTGGTCACTTGACAGGAAGGATCAATTATATCAGTAATTTGTCATTAGCACTGAAGAATTATACCAAAGTATTTTCAACAGCTGATTTAAGCGGAGTAGAGACAATTCAGGGGGAGGTCTATGAGGGATACAATTTCTGCAATTTTACACTATTCGATTATATCCAGATTCTGTTGTGAGTGAGGCTGGGGCCCTTTGACAAATCAGCCCACTGTTGGACATCAATCTTAAAATTAAAACAAGGGAGGAAAACTGCAGTGCATGTGGTACAAAAACAAAATCAGGACATTTACTCAAACACCACTTTCTAATGTAATGACCTTGGGCAAGTTCCCCAATCTCCCTGTGCCTCCATTAACTCCTCTGTAAAGTGAGAATAATAGTAATTCCTTCCTCAGAGTGTTGTGGGGATTAATGTGTTAATACAGGTGGATTGCTTTGGATGCATGGTAACTATCGGTAAATGCTGTTTATGTTGGGGTGATTGTTATTTCCTTGAGCTGCCTTCAATTTAATTAGTTAATTATCTTCTACAATGTCCAGTGCATGTAGGATCTTGCAGGGGTGTCCAACCTGTGGGCCCACCAGCTGCATGTGGCCCAGGATGGTTATGAATGTGGTCCAACACAAAATCCTAAATTTACTTAAAACCTTTTTTTGCTCATGAGTTTTCATTTGTGTTTGTGTATTTAATGTGTGGCCCAAGACAGCTCTTCTTCTTCCAGTGTAGCCCAGAGATGCCGAAAGCTGGACACTCCCGGGTAAGGTGAAGGCCAGGATGGTTCCTCCACTCTTTCAACTCACCTCTTATATGGCTCCTCAGTAGTTTTGAGTCCTTATGTCTCTATTTTTTATGTCTTTATGGGGTGGGAGGCATGTCTTTCCCATTAATTATGAAACAACTCCACCTCTATGAATGGTCTCACTTCCCTTTACCCTCTGTCCTTCCAATCCCCGGCCTCCCATCTTCTCTTATTCCCTGATATGAGGTGATCCTCATTTGGTTCCACCGGTTTCCTATCTATCTAGATAGGCCTGTGGGATGGTAGTTGGGTGGGGCGGGGGGGGGCAGGTAAACATCAATTTGAAGACCTTCTCCATTGTCATTGAGTTGGGCTACTTCTTGCTGTTCTTAAAAGTATTTCTGTCTCTTCCTTACCTTGATTTTGTTGTCCTAACTTTAAGGGCCTGCCTGGTCTCAACAAAATGGCCCTAGAAAAAGATTAATGTTAAAAGATAAAGAACCCTCCTTCAACAAATTACAAATGATCTTGAAAAAATGCAAATCAAGGCATGCTGCGTCCTGCTAAAAACACATTCGATAGTTTCTCATTGGATGTGGAATAAAATCCAAACTTCACATTGCGGCAAACCAGACCCTGCACGGTCCGGCCTCTGCTTCCTGTTCCACCTCATTTCCCACCACCCACCTCTTCTGCACATGACTGTCCTCTCCTGTTTCTGGAAATTTTAATCGCTTTGTTACTTCAATGCCTCTGTCTGAGACAATCTTCCTTCACCTCTTTCCCTAAATAACTCCTTTGTCTCCATTAGGTTTCAGCTTGTCGCACTTGTTTCAGTGCCTTTCCTTTCCTCACTTGTCCACCAGAATTAAGTCTTATGCATTTTCATAATAACTTATATTTTCCTCTGGAGCATTAGTCAGAATTTATAATTGTAGGTTTATTAGCTTGATAGAGTTCTACATGTCGACCTCCTCCAGTAGGCTCTGCATGGAACATGTCTGCCTTGCTAACTGCTGAATCCCCATAGATTCGGGTGCATTTTTATTAAATGATGTACCTATAAATTCATCGTGTAGAAAATGCCTAAACTCATGGTATTCAGAGTTCTACCGATATTAACAACTATGGGACCTGGGGCTGATACTTCTCTGAGCCTCAGGTTCCTCATCAGTAAAATGAAATCACGTTTTTCAAAGGCTTATGGTAGAATCTTATGTGAAGTTCACAACATAGGGACAGGGTTTTAGCAGACACCGAGGGACTTTCATCTGGCTTTTCTAACATCACCACACCTCCCACAGTCTATTTTCATAGCCAGACTGTTATAAAGAGAAGTTAGATCACACTATTCCTCTGCTTGAAACTCCGTTATGTCTCCCCAGTTCATTCCAAATTTCCTGAAAACACACAGCCTGATGGTCTGCCCCCTTCCCTTCGCTACCCTTTCTCCCTTCCCCAGTCTTCTCTTCTATTAACCTCTCTCTATCATCTTCAGCCACTGATCCCTTTAATCATCTTCAAGCACACAAGGTATTATTTCTGCCTCAGGCCCTTTACAATGGCTGTCCCTCCCATTGGGAAAGTTCTTTTCAGGAATCAGAAGAACTGGCTTCCTCATTTTCTCTAGTGACTATTCTATTTCAAGGATATTTCTTGTGCTCAGCACACCCTATCCTCCCTCCTTAGCCTGCTTTACTTTCTGTCATTTCATTTATCCATCCTTCAAAAGACTCTAAAAATTACTTATCTATTATGTTTGGTGTCTGCCTTGCCTCACAAGATAATAAAACTATGAGAACAGACATGTCATATTGATTGCTGTATCTCTGACACCTAGAACAGGATCTGGTCAGTAATAGGTACTTAAGTCAATATCTTAAATTAATAAATGTAGTTATCATATCACAATTATTATTATATTTATAGGGAGAGGAAATTTATTTTCCTAAGATGCCCTGCTACGGATTTTGTCCTTATTTCCATAATAAAAAAGTCTAATTATTTGTCTTCAAGACACTTTCAAAACAAGTTGTCCCTTCAGAGAGTTAAGTAGAACAAATAATTTAGCCAAAACTTGTCTTGCATTGAGATGCAGCTTGGGCTTCTTGTCATTCGGTCATTCTTACCTGAAATACCCAATTATGAAAAATATTTTTCAGGGGGCCTTCTCTCCTTCTAATTTGGCACTCTAGCTTTCCTCACTAATTTTTTTATGATATCAAAGCTGAATATTAACAGTAAGCCACAAATAGAAAAAGCATCAGGACCTTTCATACTTTCCCATCCGTAATGCCGACCTTCGGGTTCCATTAGGTGATTACAGGCTTGTCTCCTTTACTTGTGTGTCTGGTCCACTATGCCGTACTGGATCTCGATTTTGTGGTTTTGCCTTATACGACTGTGGCTCCTTAGTCACACACCCTAATTTAACTACTTGACTTCAATATTTGTCTTTTATAACTCTATCTCATTTAGCTTTTCCACTCTGGTGCTACTATACCTTGTAACTTCTAATTTGCCTTTAGGAGTTGTCTTGGACTTGAGATTGGAGGTAGGACCCAAGAAGGAGCCATAATTATAATAATGTAGGTTGTGGGAAGATGACATATATATCAAGAGATTGATTTAGAAGTTAACACCTCATCAAACTGTTCCCTGGTAGAATTTTCACATGAAAGATACAGGAGTAAAAGACCCCTCTGGGATATAAAATTACGGAAGAGAATAAAAGCTGGTATGAAATAGAGATTGTCTGCTTAGTTCCTCCAAAGCACAGAAACATGTATTATTTTACTTATGCATCATAAGCACTTAACATGATATCCAATACACTGCAGGCATTGAACAAGTGTTTCTTGTTGAATATATTGGTAAAGACACATATAGTTATTTGTTATGAATGTTAATTACTGTTTTTTATTACTTGTAGAACTTTTTAATATAAATCCCCGATTCTGATACACGGGACTGACTCATTCATTAAGTCCAGGCTCGAGCAGCCACAGTTTTAAAAGTTCCTCTGATGATTCTAAGGCCCGTCAATGCCCTACCCCTCCATGTCCCAGGGAGCCTTGCATGATGACAGAGTGAGGCGGAACTGGCTGGGGGACTCTGAGCCTGGCTCCTCCTCTACCGTCCCTTACACCAGCCCTGGAGCCAGAGGGAGACAAAAGCCCTGTTCCTTTTCATGCTCTGTGTCATGAGTCTTAACACTCTCAACGATGCTAGTCCTTAAGGTATCTCTGACATGGACAATCGTAATGTTTAAGGACACTGTCATTCATCTCACTTTAGACACCAGGTTTAGACTTTGGGAAAAAATTGTAACATTTTTATTATTTTGGGTACCATGAACCCAAAAGATAGTGAAGTGAAAGGAAGACATCCAAATGCTGACTGTCTCTAGTGCTTCACGGGCATTTCCAACTCAATGTGGCCAAAGTGAATTTCATTATCATTCTTCCTTAGCTTGCTTCCTTTACAGTATTCTCTTTCTCGGTTAAATGACCTACGATCCAACTAGTCTCTCCACTTAGAAACCTAAGGTTTAACCCCCATTTACTCTACCCTATTCATCCCCAAACAGTAGATTATTCAGATAGACAGACAGTCATCATGAGACAGTCTCCTGCCTCAGTCCCTTCGCCTGCCACTGTCCTCTATACCAAGTCACTCCCCTGCTGAAAGCCCTCCATTGACTTTTGCATGCCTACAGAACAATGTGCAAAGAGCTTGGTATAGGCCAGAAGGATCTTCATGGTGTATTGGGAATCAATATGCTAAGCAATTCAGGAAATCAGCTTCAATGGGCTGGATTACGATTTCATTACTTACTAGCTGTGTGATTTTGGGAAAATAATTTTTTATGACTCAGCTTTGTTACTCGTGAAATTGAGAGGTTAATAATGTCCTCGTGGAGCTCTTGAAAATATTAAATTATATATGGTGCTTACCACACCTAGGAGAGTTGGTACTAAATAAATAGTGGCAGTTGTCAGTGATGTTGTTATGATTAGTCGAGATTACATAATCTATCTCTAATTTATCCTCCTGACCCCTTTCCTTTCCTCTGCCTCTCCACCTTCCTGTCTGTCCTCTGTACTCCAGTCACATCAGACTTCTCACCATTCTCTGAACACACCCATCTTTACCATAGCTTGAGAGCCGACACATGTCATTATTTCTGCCCCCTTTCCACATTCTTTGTCTAGTAAATTCAAATTCATCTTAAAGACCTGTTTCAAATAGCTACATTGCTGAAGCCCTTATAGCTTGTCACTCTTCAAAAAACAACACTCATTTGTATTTCCATCATAGGTATAAGGACAAAGTATGTGGCTGTCAGGGATGCTCTATTTAACCAAAGACTAAATAAACTCTGCAAGCAGTAACAAACATACACATTAAAAAAAAAACTGTAGAATTACAATAATTTCTTTTGAAGTTCATAGGAGAGTGAAGAACCCTGAGGAAAAAAATGACCAGTATAGCAAAATTTTATTATTTTTGTTTTGAAGATCCAGAATAAATTTTCCCCACTAGAGTTTCTTTTGTGGGGTCTATACAGTGACTTGGAACCTGATTCATTTATAAATAGTTACTCTACAAATATCAGCAAGACACTGTTTCAAGTCCTATTTAGATCACTAAAAATGCAATGTCAAATAATACCACAACCTGTCAATATCACACTGACAGATGGTTTTCCCATAGGAAATGAGGATTATCAATAGCATTCTGTATAGATACAGATTTTGGATAATGGTAATGTACCAGTAGGTTCATTAATGTTTCTTTCATTTTGGTGGCATGATGTCTTAATGTGGCATTAATGATGCACTTAGGGCTCAATAAGCTATTCCATAAAATCCTTGCTCATGAGCAATTGACAACAGTTGTGAACAACCATTCTGTTTGGATTTTGCCATTCGTAGCAGCAGATGGAACAAACTTGGTGATACATGGTGTAGTGCTCCCTCCACCTTACCAGTGGATGGTTGGTTGCCTTCAGGTAACCAGCAAGGGGGCTGCTACTCAGAACTATTTTCGCATGACAGAAATGACCTTCTTCTCCACCAGCAGGCAGAGGGATATCTTAGAACAGTCCCACTGTACAGGCTTTTCCCCTTATGTATCATCCTAATATGTTTTCCTCCCCCGCTCCTTTCCTTCCATCCTTCCTTCCTTCCATCCTTCCTTCCTTCCATACTTCCTTCCTTCCTTCCTTCTTTCCTTCCTTCCTTCCATACTTCCTTCCTTCCTTCCTTCCTTCCTTCCTTCCTTCCTTCCTTCCTCCCTCCCTCCCTCCCTTTCTTTCTCCTTCCCTCCCTCCCTCCCTTCTTCCTTCCCTTTCCTTCTCTTCTTTCCTTTCCTCTCCTTTCCTTCCTTCCATTCCTCTATCCCTCCCTCCCTCCTTCCTTTCCTTCCTTCCTTCCTTCCTTCCTTTTTTTTTTAATGGAAAAGGAGTACCTAGGAAACTTAAATTATATTTAGGGTTACTAAAGGTCATTTTCTCACTTCTTGTTAATCTGTGGGATGGGATGAATATTCTGAGAGGTTTCCCTGGAGTGAGTTTTTTTTCCCAATGACCAAGGATTTAAAAAGAGTTCTAATGTTTTAGGAATATCAACCAGCAGCTGATGGTGGTCTCAAAAGCAGGCTTGGGTTGTCTGGATTATTAGATTTATGCAATGTCATAAAGTGCCCCTGAAAGCTGCTGGCTGCATAGTCCGCTGTAAAGGGAGGTTTTAGGTCCAGCTACACAGTTGCTTCAGCGTGGCCCACGGCACATGACAGTATAAATGTCCGTTCCTCCTATTGTATTTACTTAAAATAACAATAGTTTTGTTTTCAAATTAAATACCTGTTTTGTGCTAAAGGACTATATCAGACACTTAATACGTATGCTTTTTTGAAAATTTTAATACACTGAAGAGAATCTGAGGCTTACTGACCTTGAACTTCACCAAAGTCACACAGCTACTAGGTGAAAGAACTGAGTTTAGAATCCAGGGATACTGGAAACTAAACTGCCTATTCTTCTCTTCCTGCCTCCCTTCCTTTATGATGAAGAAAATTTTACCCTATTCTAAAAGGAATTATTTTATTTCAATTTAAAGAGATCTATTATTTGGTGGTTTGTTATAGCTGATATCCATTTCTTTCCCCATGGACATTTTTCTGACACCAATTTCAAGGAAATAGAGATTAAGGATAGAATATAAATCAACTAATACTACTTTAGTGAATAGAATTTTCTTAAGATCTATACTCCCTTTTTTATGGCTTTTGTTTATGAGAAAGCAACAGCTCATTTATTCACAGTTTACCTTTTGTGTTTTTCATTGTGCAATGAGGTAGAATTCTAGGAATTTATCCTAAATGTGTTCCAACCAAAGAGACTTTTATAGTCCAGAATTTAAAAATATTTGTCAATTATGATAATAATGATGTTTTAATGAGATAATACCAGAAAGGACATTTGCTATTATACATTGTCTTAAAATGTTTTAATATAAACTACTTCTTAATATTGTAATAATTTTAAAAGCAAGGTATTACTATCTGTTTTACACATAAAAAAACAAACTAATCAGTAAAATAACTTGTCCAAGATCATATTGTTAATGAGGTAGAATTTAAATTTGAATCCAAATGTCTAACTCCAAAGGTTCTCTTTATCAAATCGTCTGTTCAAAGAGAAAGAAAAAGTAGTCAATTGGTTAACAGTGCCTTCAGTTCAGGGTAACAGAAACTCATTCATGATGACTAAACCAAAGAGGGATTTATTGCTTACGTAGACCAAGAAGTCCAGAGGTGTGCACTCCAGCACTGGCTTGGTTGCTCAAGAAAGTCATTAAGGAATGAGGCTTCAAACAACTTTTGATCCATTCTTCTTAGAATGTGGCCTTAATTTCCATGATTGCGGGGTGACTCCTCTCTGCTGGTCATTAATCCTTCCCTTCAGACACAGATAAGTGATAAAGGCGAAGGGCAAATACCTTATGCTAGCTGACTCTATCCTGTTTCATCAAGACAGCAATGACTGTCTCAGCATTGTCACCTGGTGACTTCTCCTTACCAAGATGGGTTATAGAAGCACCTTTATTCGAAGGGAATCTGGGTAATTGATGTAAATTTTGACTTAAGACAAACCAGAGCTCAGTGAAAAATTGAGTTCTAGAAATCTATGAAGACTAGAAAGAGATGATTCATTATTTCTCATAGGAAAATATATTGGACAACTAGATAAAAAGAATCATAAGGGAGTTGTTTACTCAAGTACTTCAGTACATTTTCTATTAACCTTCCTGTTTGTCTAATTATTGGGGTACAAAGGAGCAGTATCCTACTGATAGATAGATGACCCCATTTAGACTGCAAGGAAAGGCCCATTAAGGAAACTCAAATACAGCATCAAGATTCGATTGGAGAAAAGGCCTCTTGGCCTTTAGGGTGATTTCAGAAATAATCTATGGCCCTATTTAAACCCAACTCATCAGTAAACAATGATGACGGAAGTGACAGAAGTCCTTTTATGATAGAAATCACTGTCACTGTGATTTGAGAATCAAACATTTGTACCTCTGAGCTTGACAAAAAGAACAGAAACTTTCAGATGACAGAGTTCATAATACTCTACTCTTGCTAAACAAAGCATGGTTGCATCGATAATCCATGGAACTGTCAAACTTAAAACATGCTGACCTTTTCCTATTGATGAAAATAAGTTCCTTTCTTTTCCTCTCCAGCATAGACTTAGAAGTTTGTTTTAATTATTCTTTGCCTGTGAGACACATGGGTATGTGTTCATCTATACACCTAAGAAATGTTAGAAAGAGGAGCTGATGAAAGGAAATTAGAATCTCTTCCCACCTCAGGATCAAGTTTAACAACATAGAAGGAGCAGGTGTTACAGCACATGTGCTAAAAATGGAAGATTTATCCAGCCCTGTGTTTGAAGTGGTTGCAAGATTACAAAGCTCTCCATGTTTTTCCAAGACTCCTTTTCAAACCTTTGTCTGACCCTGTACTCCAGTAGCAATTGCTACATTCCTGTGTTAACATGTGCCTCACTGTATTTAATTATTAGTGTATATATTTGTCTCCTCTGCAAGGCTGTGGGTTTCTTGGAAACAGAAACACTATGTAGAAAATTGAACTTGAAAACAACATACAAGGGATGTTCTGAATTCTTCATCTCTAGAATCTTTAAAAATAGTTGTTTGGGCATAGACATATGAAGAGACAAGATACTAAACCAGATGACCTGTTCAAGACTTCCAGATATAAGTTGGTTTTAAAAGGAAAGGAGCTACTTATTTGATTATCCAGAATAAAAAGTAATTTTTTTTCTCTACTACTTAGTTGGCTCTTTAGCCCAATACCCATTTAAATTCTGAGTTTCAATAAAGCTATGATAGTAATCATAAAAGATTTAAGAGTGTTCATATCTCATTTCATGACTATAAAACTACTGCTTAAATTCCATGTATTCCTATAGGCTGAAAACAGCTACTATCGAAGCAATTATCTACTCTACTAATCATCACTAACAGCTCTTAATGGGACTGAGAGAGCTGAAACACCATCACTGCCATGTAGCTGGATACACAGAGTAATACTGGAAGAAATTATGTTAAATCATACATTTCAGGGACATTTTCTTAAAGAGGTTAGCACCAAGACCTGCTCTCACACAGGAGTAGAAAAAGAGTTCAAACTCCTTCTGAGGCTTGTGAATACAGGGAGCTATACAACGATACCCCCAGGAACTTGGAAGTGGAAAAATAAGACCAGCTCTGAGAGTTAAACTGAAAGATCAAAGCAGAGCAGAGCAGAAATATACCAAGTTGCCTCAAAGGGACAGAACGACTCCTTGACCTGCAGGGTTTGAGCAAGGCCAGATCAACTGTGTGAACAATTCTAAAAATAGAACATTTTACTCACAAAGGGTCTGTGAGTTACAGAAACACAGAAAAGGTTAGAACCTAGAGGTCTCTAGGGTAATGCCTGGTTATCCTTAGCTTCCCTCATAGATTTCACGAAGTGAGAAATGTACTCACTATACTCATGTTAACTAATCACTAAGTTGTTGCTTGGGTGTATATTTTGTACACTTTTAAGTCAACGTGAGTTCATTTGATCCAGCTCTACCTTGTTCACTGACATATCGCCAGCGTCCAGCATGGTGCCAAATGCAGTGTATGCTCAATATCTTTTCAGTTGAATTGATAGTTCTGTAACAAGGCAAGGGAGAATCAGTTTTTGAGTTCACTGATTTTCCTCTATTGTTTTTTTATTTTCTATTTCATTGATTTCTACCTTGATATTTTAAAATTTCTCCTTACTTTAGATTTCATTGGCTCTATTTTTTTCTGGGTTCATAAGATGGAAGCTGAGATCATTTGTTTGAGACTTTTTTTTCTTGTCTAATATGAGTGTTTAGTGCCAAAATTTTCCCTTTAACTACTATTTTAGTCACATTCTACAAATGTTGAAATGTTGTGGTTTTATTTTCATTTAGGTCAAAGTACTTTCTAATTTGTTGAGGGTATTTTCTTTTGTTTGTTTTACTCAAAAGTTATGTAGAATTGCATTACTTAGATTCCAAATATTTGTGGATTTCCCAGTTATCTATCTCTTTTTCATTGTAATTTGTATAGTCAGGGAACATACTTCATATGATATTATTTTTAAACTTATTGAAGCATTTTCTGACCCAGGGTATGGTCTACCTTGGCAACTATTTCAAGTACATTTGAAAAAGTGTGTTTTCTGCTGTTGTTGTGTGGAATGTTCTGTACTGTAAATTAGGTCAAGATGGTTGATAGTGTGATTTTTTTGCCTATGACTTCTATAAATTTTTAGAAGTGGTTATTAAAATCTCTGGCTATAATTGTGAATTTATATATTTTTCTTACATGTTTTTCAGTTTTTGCTTTATGTATTTTGGTGCTTTATTATTAAATTCATGAATCTTTAGAATTGCTATGCACTCTTGGTAGACTGACTCCTTTATCATTATGAAATGACTCTTTTACTTTGTTAATACTTTTTTTTAATCCACTTTGTGTTATACTAATATAGACACTCCAGCTTTATTTTAATTATTGGTACCATTCTATTTTTTCCCCATCCTTTTACTTTTAACCTATTTTATTTTTTATATTTAAAGTGGGGTTTTGTAGGCAGCATTAGTTGAGTCTTTTTAAAAAAAAATCCAACATGGTGATCTATGTCTTTTAATTGGATATTTAGACCATTTATATTTAATATTTGGTAAGGGTTTAAGCCTACTATTTTACAATTTGTTTTCCATTTTTCTATTCCATTCCTTATTTTTCCCTTTTTTTACAGTCTTCTTTGGGCATATTTTTATAATTTTATTCTATTCATTTGCTCACTTATTACAATAACTATTGTTATTTTACTCATTACCTTAGAGTTCATGGAATGTATCTTTGACTTCTAGCAATCTATCCCCAAGTGATATTATATTTCTTCACATATAGTGTAAGAACCTTACAACAGCATACCTTGTTTCTTTCTTCCCAGCATATGAATTGTTTTCATACATATAATTTCAACATGTTACATACTTCACAGTACATTGTTACTACCTTTGCTTAAAAGTTAATTATCTTCTGCATCTTTCTGCTCTTAATTCTTTGTGTATTTCCAAATCCCTATACAGTATGATTATTCTTCTGCTTAATGACCTTTCTCTTCTAGTGCTGGCCTGCTAGTCATGAATTCTTTCAGTGTTTGTATGTCTGAAAATGTACAAGGTCTGTAGAAAAAGTCCAGCCATTGTTAATATAATGAGAATGGTTTGCAAGACATTGATGTAACCTGACAGCGAAGGAGAGTGGACTGGAATGCACATGCATGAACAATGATGGCTTCACTGTCTTAGTGGGGGTAGTAGATGCCGCTGAGTGAGAATGTGTACTGAGTGGTTGTCACATTCAAAATGAATGAGCAAGATCATGATCCAAAATGGCATAGGATTAAGTGGAAGCTACATTAACCTCCTCCCAGGATCAATCTGGAATTACAACTAAATTGTAGAGAAATCATCCTGAATAACCAACTGAACACTAGCTGGTGGGAAGCCTTATAACCAAGGACTGACAGAAGAAACCACTTCAGCACAATGAGACTGGTAGGGAGTGTAGAGGAGGCACAAAGGGGCTGGGTGGGCTCCAACAGGCTGTACCTAAAGTTCTGGAGGGATATTTCAGCAGCTAAGGAGTTCTCCCTGAGAAATGTGGGGTCTAAGCCCCAAGTTGGACCCCCAAGCCTACAGTACCAGAGCCAGAAAAGAACCCAGATAATATCTAGCTGTGAAGAACAGCAGGATTCCTATCTGCCAGGGAGAGATGGCTGGAGGTGCAGAGAGTTTCTTAAAGGCCAATACACAAAATTTTGTTTGCAACCACCTACCTTGGGTTCTGGCAGAGAGGGGGCAGAGTGGACTATAGATGCATGAGAAGAGTCTGCAGTTGGTGGCTCTGGGGAGAGAATTGAAGAAACAGCCACCAGGATCCCAGTGTTGACTCATTTCCCATACTTCAGAAGCCACCTTTCTCAGGCAGAGCACCCCCTCCAAATGTTATCAGCCTGAGGTGAAGCAATAGCCCCACCCACAGGAATTACTCTACCCCACCCTGTGGTGCTTAAACTGCTGATTACAGCTGGAAGCTATATAATTGATTGTTTAACAACTAAGGCAGAGTTCTGAGATTTCAGCTAACCCTTCCCCAGGCCAAGTGCTGGTAAAAACTGGCCTTAGTGTGCAGTCTGGCTCTTTCTGCACATAAACAGGCACAGTAGAGGGAACCACACACTGTGGCTCACTGATAGCTCCAAACAGGTTGCCCAGGTCCAGTAATAAGTAGTGTTTGAGAAAGACCTATGCCAGAGTCTTTGCAGATCTACCTAATACATACAAACAAATATAAAGAAGCAGCCCAAATGGGAAGACAAAGAAACTGACCACAAATGAAATAACAAGAGAATTCTCCAGAAGAAGAATTAGATGAAATGGAGGCAAGCAATTTACCATGCTAATACTTTTATAATGATTATACTAAAGATTAGTATATAGTATATCTATTATATATTATACATTATATATTATATATAGTATAAATATTATGTATTTATATATTAGTATATAGTATAGTAATGATTATAGAGTATCATGCTAATACACAACAGCATAAAAAAGGCATAGAAACCATAAAAAAAGACCAGTCAGAAATAAAGAAATATCTGAAATAAATAATACACAGGAAGGAATAAATAGTAAGTTAGATGAAGCAGAGGACTGAATCAGTCATCTGGAAAACCAGGTAGAAAAAAACACCCAGGCAGAGCATCAAAATGAAAAAAAAACATTTTAAAAAATGAGGAGAGCTTAAGAAACATTTTTTTTATGGAAGTTTTTAGTCATTATTACTTCAAATAGGTTCTTGATCCCTTGCTGGCTCTCTTCTCCTGGTATTCCCATGATGCAGATATTGTTATACTTCATGCTGTCCAAAAAATATATATATATATCAAAACTGAAAGAAAGCAAACTGCAAAATTAAATCAAACAGAAAAATGAGCTGATTATATTTTAATTTTAAAAGATAACCATACAACAAAAAAAATAATTTAAATAACTTTTGAACACAGTTATTTACTGTGTTCAATCTTTAACTGTTCAATCTTTGTAAGATCTATCCCAAGCATAATAATATTAGAGAATAAATATCTAAGGCTATTTATTAAGTAGGTTGTTTTATTAGTAGTAGTAGTCTTGGCACATTTTCAATGTTATTTTATGTATATTGTACGTGAAAATAAACAAATAAGTTAATAATATTAAAATATTTTCACTGAAAGAGAATGAGGTACCACTATAAAATAAAAAGATAGAACTATTTTTTTAAACAATCTTCACTAATCTGGTGAAGAAAAAAGACACACAAGTCCAGGAAGCTCAGAGAGTCCCAAACAAGTTGGACCCAAAGAAGTCTACACCAAGACACATTATAATTACAATGACAAGGCTTAAAGACATGGAGAGAATCCTAAAAGCCATGAGAGGAAAGCAGGTAGTTACCTACAAAGGAGCACCAATTAGACTGTCATCTGATTTCTCAACAGAAACACTTCACGCCATTAAGAGTGGTGTGAATTATTCAAGGTGATGAAAACCAAGCACCTACAACCAAGGATACTTTACCCAGCAAGGTTATCATCTAAAATCGAAGGAGAAATAAAGAGCTTCTAGGCAAGAAAAAGCTAAAAGAGTTTGTTAACAACAAACCAGATCTCTAACAAATGTTAAAGAGATTGCTTTAAGAAGAAGAAAAAGAAAGAAAAAAAGGAGGAAAATAGTCTAATAATAAAATGGTACTAAATACTTAATCTACCAATAATCACCTTAAATATAAATGGCTTAAATGCTTCACCCAAAAGACATAGGGGAACACCAAAGATTCCACTAAGAAACTACTAGAACTGATAAACAAATTCAGCAAAGTAGCAGTGTACAAAATTAATATCCAGAAATCAGTTGCATTTTTATATGCCAGTAATGAACTAACACAAAGGGAAATTAAGAAACCAATCCCATTCATAATCGTTACCAAAAAAATGACCTAGGAATAAACCTGAGCAAGGATGTAAAAGACCTGTACTCAGAAAATTATGAAACACTGAAGAAAGAAATTGAAGAAGATACAAATAAGTGAAAGTATTCATGGATAAGAAGAATTAATATCATTAAAATTTCCATTCTACCCAAAGCAATCTATAGACTCAATGCATTTCGTATAAAGATTCCAATGACATATTTCACAGATCTAGAACAAATATTTCATAAATTTATATGGAACCACAAAAGGCCCCACATAGCAACAGCGATCCTGAGAAAGAAGAACGAAGTTGAAGGAATCACACTACCTGATATCAAACTACTGTCAAGTAATTTCTAGTAAAACCAATTGTTAAGCATTGTTCTAGGTACTGAAGGTACAGCAGTGGGTAGAAAGGCAAATATCTCTGCTTTTTATGATGAAATGCCTGTCTCTCTTAGAGAAATGATGCTTCTCCAAACATCATTAAAGTTTCTGCATCAAATTCCAACATGTGTATATAGAGATGGCAGTTTGGGGGCATGGGGGTTTACCACACCATCCAGGATTTCTCCAGCAACAGCTGAATGTCCTATAATTCAGCTCACTCCAAGGAGATAGTATCTCCAAGAAGATAGTATCAGATTCCACAGAATAAGGACTCAGTCCTGTAAGACTGCCCACCCTCCCACAACCCAATTTCAGACACTAGTTAAAAGTCCAGGTTGTCACCTATGCTTCTGATCAACCAGGTGTAGTTTGAAGGTCCCAATGATCCTACCCTTGGGGTTGATTAACTTGCTAGAGTGGCTCACAGAACTCAGAGAGAGATTTTACTTACTAGATTACTGGTTTATTATAAAAGGATATACCTTTGGAAGAGAGAAGGGATGCATAGAACAAAGTATGGGAAAAGAATCAGAAGCTTTCATGCCCTCCCCAAGTGGTCCATTGTCTTGGCATCTCCATATGTTTATGAACTTAGAAGCTCTAAACTCCCTCCTTTCATGCTTTTAGGAGGCTTTGCTACATAGGCAGGACTGATTAAGTCATTGACCAATGATGTTTAAACTGAATCTTCAGTTCCTCACCCTCCACCGAAGGTCGCCACTATGACCATGTCAAAAATATTCAGGAGTCAAATGAAAAAGCTTCTACCTGCTGAAGAGAGGACATTTCAGTATTAGTGAAATAATAGCTATGATGCACTGATGCATATCCAATATGCATAAATCCATGAATGTATAATGATACTAAGAAAATAAATCATTGGCTATCTTTCAAAGACACTGTAGGATTAAATCACTATTTGATAACCAGGAAATAAAAAGGAAAAATTAAATATATTTTCTGCTTTTCCTATAACCAAACAGTAGATAAAGGAGGTTTTTTCTTTACATAATTATTTCAACTAATAAGACAGAATGATAGAATTATAATGTTAATATTTTACAAACCCTAATGAAATATTGGCTCTAGTTAATAAATATCAATGGCTACTAACATTACCTACAAGAAAATGAGAACCATATATAAAGGAACCCTCCTGGAAGTATGCAATATCAACTAATAAGTATTCTTGCCAAAATCTCAAATCCAAGGCTGGTCAAGCTTCTAGAGTGAACTACCTAATTTACAGGCAATATAGAACACAAAAACATATTGAACACTACTATGGAGACAGAGCCAGAAAATCCAGATTGTGGGAAACTCGACAAGACAAACATCCTGGTTTATTTAACAAACAGCATGGAGGAAAAGAATGAAGTAGGATGAACCTGTACATTTAACAGACATTATCAGGAGGTGAGAGGTTTCAGAAGATGCAAACTCCCAAACTAGTCTACCTAGGGTCATTAAGTACTGCTTTCTTAAATCTGGTAGCATGGACAAGTTTCAGCCAAAGAACACAAGAGGTGTCTAGATACAGTCCTAAGAACTAGCTTGGGGGAGAGAGAGAAAAGGTGCTATGGTCCTTTCTCAGAGGCAAATGGAAACAAACAGAATACTTGCGGGTTGGTAATCCAATCTCATTTAGGTTCTAGGAGGCACCTACTATAAGCAAATCCTATGGTGGCAAATTTAATACCAAGTCCCAGCCCTGAAGGGTCACACCAGACAATGGAGAATGTGGGCACATTGTGATAAATGCTAAAAGAAAGGGAGCTAAAGTGTTATTCAAAAATGGAGGAGGGGAAGGGAGAGGAAAAGAAAGAGGGAAAGGGTTTCCAAAGGGTGTATTCAGGGAGGTGTCAATTGCAGTGGGTAATGGGTCTGAGGTCTCATTGCTCCTGGCCAGAAAATCTGAGGACTTCAACATTTGGAATAAGTCCTTCGGGCCAGGAAAGATGAGAATGAATTGAGAGGAATGACTCATTTTCCAGGATTCTATCATAAACCATGAAGCCGTTACTCTATATCATGTGTACTTTTTTACAAAAGAGCAAGAGTAATATAACTTTTTTTACAATTTATTTTCATGCTCATATAATCATATTTTAGCTTAATGACAGTCCAATTTTTTTTCAAATGTCACAAATACTTGAGTCAAGGGAAGCATTTGGTCTTTTGACATTTTGTATTCAGCCACCCAGAAAAAGACAATTTGTACCATTAAATGTTGCCTTTTGAAGTACTCAATATGGAGTGGAGGCAGAAACCCTATGTTGATATGAAGAAAAAACCATCAAATAAATTCTAATTTTAATTTTTGAAATAACATTTTTTATCATTTAAATGTATAGCATGTTTTATTTTTATTTCTCTGTGGTATAAAATTCTTTAGAATATAGTGTAACTCACCCAGTTGCTAGTATATTCTAAGCCCTTCTGGGAATTCTTAACAACAGCATGAGGTAGGCGCTAAGAACACTGCCACTTTCTTTATAATTTACAGAGTAGGTGTAAATCCTTTCTCTTCGAAACACAAAATTGCCATTTAATTCACTTCAGGAACATTTAAATTAGGTACATTTATGTTTTAAAATAACATTTTGTATTTTGCTAAAGTTATACTTAAGTGTATTGTTCACCCAAAGAACTGCTCATGTATAACACACTATCAGTGTCACGCCCCATGGTGACAATTGTAAAATAAATAAGAACAATGCTGTTAATTAAGATCTTGATTGAACCCAGAATTACAACCAGTGAAACATCTCATAGTGTCTCCAAGGCCATCTGTCTCGAATTGTCAGTGCTAACTGATCTCCTGAGCTTCCTTTCAAAACATGGGGCCACGCCAGCAGGGGCTGGGAAGTCAAATAGGATGCCAGAGAAAGAACAGCGCTTCTGACGATGTGCCCTTATTTTAGTATCTTAGAGAGATGCTAAAAGATCGCATGTTTATACAGACCTTATAAAAGTCATGAAGGATGATGAAGAAAAAGAGTAAAACTTCGGGAAAGTAGGAAAGTGTGAGTGGAGCAAGGTGACAAGTGAATGGCAAACATCTGGGAGTCCAGCGTGCCGAGAAATAGCACAGGTGATGGTTTGCAGTAAAAACCAGAAACAGGGCAATGTGTAGAGATTAGGGAAATTGTTTTAGGAACATTTCCTCCGTTATGGTTGTTTTATATAAAGAAATAATATTGGAGCGAATCCAATTTTTAATGCTCAGAAAATGAGGTGTGACTCTGTCATTTTATGTAGTGATCAAGATTTGAAAATAAAAGAAAAAAAGAAAAACTTATCCAGCATCCAGCATAAAGATAAAACACAGATACAAATACATTAAAGAGTAGCAAGTTTGGTTGGACTTATTATTTATTTATCCATTCCAAATATTTATTGTGACCCTAACCAATTGTAAGGCTCTGCACAAACATTACGTACACAGCAGAGATTAACACGGTGTTGTCACTTTTTTGGAGCTGATGTTCTAATGAGGAAGGGAAGAGACTACACACATACACAGGTAAATTAAATAACCTTATATCATGATACTTGAATCAAGACAGAGAAGAGGTGAATGTGAGGGTGGTTTGGGCAAACATGCTATGAGCTGGAATGATGAGGGAACGGCCCTTTGAGGAGGATGCAGCATAAGAGCTGAGAATTGAATTACTCAGAGGAAGGAGCCAGATAAGGCAGAACCTAGCAGGAAAGCAATTTAGGAAGAGGGAAGAGCTGGCACTCAAACATTGACACTACAGGGACCAGGCATTTCCAGGGAATGAAAGAAGGGAAGAGGGTCTGGTCTCACCACCAAGGCAAAGTAGTGAGAAATGACATCAGAGGTGTGGACAGTGACTGGATCTTGTATGTCCTCCCCAGCTATGGTGAGCTCAACCATGGGGCACTATCGGAGGGTTATTAAGAAGAGACACAATCTGATTTACATTTTGAAAGAATCAAGCTGTGTTAGGGAGAATATAAGGAGATAAAGAATGGAAGAAGAAAGAACTGTCAGAAGGTTGTTGCATAGCTCAGACATATCTTACATTCAGAAAATATAATTAGCAGATACTGTGGAAGTGATTGATTCATTTTATAATTTGAAGGCCCATCTAGAAAACTTTCTGATAAATTGGATGTTATTGTTATTTGTCCTAAGTAATTGGGCGAATGGTAGGAAATAGTTTGGGGTTAAAATCAAATATGGATGCACCTTGATTTTTGATGAGGTTACGGCCCAATAAACCGTTGCCAGTTGAAAATATTCTAAGTAAAAATTCATCAATACTAAACCATAGAGCGCCAGTAGTACACTCTCATGGTCACGTGGCTGGCTGGGAGCTGCGGCTCACTGCTGCCACCGATCATCACAAGAGGGTATCGTACTCCATATCACTAGCCCAGGAAAAGATCAAAATTCAAAATTTGAAGTATGTTTTCTATTGAAAGCATATCACTTTCACACCATTGTAAACTAAGAAAAAAATTCTAAGTCCAACCTTCTTAAGTCTGAGGCCTTCTGTACTAGTTTGTATGAGTATATATGTGGAATAGGCAGTTGGATATTTTAGTCTGAGTTCAGACAAGATGAAGAGAAGAGATTAGGAGACAAGAGTTGAAGAGAAGAGATTAGGAGACAAAAACATATAGATGATATTTACAGGTATGGGACAGGAGGAGGTCATCTAAGAAAATTAAGATTTTGATTGAGCCCAGAGTTACATCTAGTGAACTAGCTCAGGATAAAGGACAGGGTAGTTATAGAACGAGGCCAAGGACCATGCTGTGGGCATTGCCAGCATTTTGGGCTCAGGCAGGGGAGGAGGAACTCAGCACAAGAAGAGATACTGAGGCAGGAAGAAAAGTAAGAGGATGTGACTAACTGTGTCAAAGGTCCCTGAGAAGTTCAACATGATAAAGTCAACGAATCAGCTCTAGGGGGCTGGTAGGTTGGAGGTCATTGCTGTTGTTATTAATGAAAACTGCTTTGGAGCAGTTCTGGGGAGGTGAGCCTGAGTGAAGTGGGCCAAGGTACAGACAATTGTTTCCAAGATAATAGCCATAGAAGCAGAAAGAAAATTGGTTAGTAGATGGGAAGAGGAAGGCATAATACCAAGGGACTGTTTTTTATTTCTTTGTTTTATTGTTTCTTTTAAGATGGCTAATATTAAGGCATGTACACATGCCAAGAGCGCAGAGGAAATTAATGCTGCAGAAGACAGGGAATAATTGCAAAAGCAAAGACCTTGAGGTTCTGAAAGAGGATGACCCTATTTCCTCAATGATGCACTAAGTATTTATTTATTCTAAGTCTTAGCTAAGCCATTGAATAAAGTGATTCTAATTTAATGGTTCTGGGCTGGGTCCTGGGCACCGACACTTTTTAAAAAGTTACTTCCTGGTTACTTCTAATGTGCAGCCAGGGTTGAGAAACAGTAACCTAAACAATAGTGTTTTGTATTTACCCTTCTTTTGGCTTTTCTTTATAGTTTTATGACATATGTATTTGTCCCCAGCAGTTTGCTATTTAGTTGTACTTTTATACTTAAAAAATTTTCTACCATCTAATAGAGCTCAAAATTCACCTAAATGAGTTTTTTGGTACCATTTATTTTACATTCAACTTTTTAATATATCTTAAAGATATTGAATAAAATTAAATACAAATTTATAAATTGGCCAAAAAAATTGACATGCAAAGAATCAACAGGAAGAAAATAAATTAGGAAAGCGACCAGACATATGAACAGCTAATTTTTAAAAAGAGACATAATTGCTAATAAACATTTGGACAATGTTCAACAACAATAAAGAAATAAAATTTAAAACTATTATATAATAATTTATAACTATTACATAGTGGTTTTTGCACTTGCCAATTTTTTAAAAATAATACTACAGTTAGTCATTTTTTAAACACTGCTGGCATTGCTGCTAGAAGTATTTATTAACAGCAAATTCTTGGAAAGCAATTTGCTAGCATATAACAAGAGCTGAGGGAAAAAAAAAAAAGAAGATAATTATAAGCCTGGGATTTAATTACAAGGAAATAGTTCAAAATGTAAATGAGAATACATATTCACAGATGTCCATTGAATTATTGTTTATGAGAAAAGAAGTTTTGAAATAATATAAATGCTCCCCAAAAGGGCAATCATTAAATTAATTTTGCCCATACAATGGAATATTATTGGGTTATTAAAAACATGTTTTCAAAGGATGGTACATGAGAAAATGCTCATAACTGAAAAAAAACTGAGATAATTATATATAATCTATGATCTCTATTTTATGAAATATTACCATTTATCTTTCTACCTGTTCTCTCTCTCTCTCATTCTCTTTCTCTCTCTTTCAGGATATATGCCAAAACAGTAAGAGTTGGTCTCTGGATGGAAGGAATAAAAGTAAATTTCAATTTTTTTGTACAGTTTGTTTTTACATATCTTCAAAATGCTATTAAGATGCCTCTCTGTATGTTTGATTTAGTTGAAAAGAATGTTTGACTACCTAAAATACAACAGGCACCATGGCAAGAATAGAACCATCCTGGTATAGATTTAGTCCGTTTTACTCTGTAAACACATATCTTTTCCTGAACACTCAGATTTGTCAAATCAACCTTTGTCCCTCATTGCTTATTTTTTCTTACTTTAAACACACTATTCACTTCTCCAACAACCACTAACAATGGCCATTATAATCAGGTCTATGGGAACTGATTGACCTGCTTCAGACATTGCCAGCTAAGCTCACACAAAGTAGAGAGAAAGAAAAGAATGAGAGCAAGCAATACAGCTGCAGCCACGACAACTGCAACCTCTGAGAAACCGGGGTCTGTGTGGATGAGTGAACCACAGAGACCCGTGGTTGTCATGAGCATATGTTTGTGATGCAGTCCTTCCTATAAGTCAGCCGGGCAACTGCTCGGCTAGCTGCCTGCCGAGCTGCGCGGCACCAAGGAAGAGGCAAGAGTCACACACAGTCACTATGCTGTTCACTCAACTCTTATTGAATGCAGGTTCACTCGCAGAACACCAACATACATTAATATCCCACTCACACTCTAATGACCTAAGAGAAATGTAACACACACACAGCAATCAATGGGGGATAATGAACCTGAGTCCCAGAGTCTCAGTCTACAGGTCCGGGAGACAGTGTGGTGGCCAAGGGAGCTGTCAGCATCTTGCAAGGAAGGATCTCTGGAGCCAGGTGGACAGTAGGGCAGGCAAAGTCCTCAGTCCAGCAGGGCAGAGCCTCTGGCGGCTGATGCCAAAGGAGATCAGTGTGGTGTGGAGCGGCACTCTGGTGTGTGGAGCTTGGCTGTCTCAGCAGCGGCCTGAAACCTGCCTCAGTTACATCTTGAAAGTGGTGTACTCCACCCTTCTGGGTCTTTTGATATGTGCCTTGGCACCTCGATGCCAAGTGGGGAATTTCCCCAGGAGCCCATCTGTGGGTAGTCCCACCATGCAGACATGGCCATTCTGACCAAATGTGCAGATATCTTAGGTGTGTATCCTTGCCAGATATGTCTGCTCTGACTTAGGTAGTTTCCCTCTTGAACCAAAGTGTCATGGCTGACTGACAGCCATTTTGGTTGACATGAGTGACTCTACTTTTTACTTTATGCTGTCTTGACCAGACCAGTGCCATTTTACTGGTCCTGCTCTCCACAATGGTGCTGTGTGGGCAAATGTAGAGACCTCAGGAAACATTTCTGATTAGTGTTGACCTTGACTAGAGGTCCTTTTTGAGAATTTGCCATCTGGAACATGGGGTATGTTGTGACTTCCCTTCCAGGGATGTTGTTGAATTCAATGAGAGTAACGTAAGCAGAATACCTGGATGCAGAAGATAATAAATGAATGTTGCTAATGTTCATCCAGAGAACTTGAGGCAGGTCTCCTGACTGAGACACTTTGAACCTTTTAGCTAATACATTATAAATGATGAGGTGAAGTCACAGTGTTGATTTCCCAAACAGGACATATCGATCCCATCTTGTAACAACATCTTTTTTGCAGTAACTTCATTTCTTATGCCACATTATTGACACAGATTTTGCCAGATGAATATTGATACTGCAGATCCTTCTCCATTCTTTAAAGTGTGACTAATCATTTTATTTTAATATGATGCTTTCCAGGTATCAGTAAGTGTTGGGAAAACGCTAGCATTTTTCTTTGGAGGCTGGGAAAATTAACCTGTGCCAACCAATTTGCTTGAGGGTTATGAAGAAGCATGTTGCTGGAGCCAAAAGCTCTGTTGTCTTCTTTGCACATAAAAGAAGATGTCAACCCTTGGAATGGAATGGACAAAAGATTGGAGCCGGTTCTAGGTTGTAGAGGAAGAGATGTTTTCTTAGGCAGGTGAAGCCAGAAGTAGGGAGCAAACATAGATCAGTTTTATAGAGACCCAAGGAGGAAAGCAGAGATTGGGGATAGGGTAAAGACTGATCACAGAAATGTCTACAGAATACCTCTGTCCTGATGGGAGCATGGCCGAGAGTCATGAATGAAGAGGACACATCTTTACTTTGAGTTGGCAGGGATGACTGACAAAGCCAGGCATACAGAGAGGGCACATACTCTGGGACTCTGCCCAGCATCCAGTGATGGCACAGCCTCTCTGCATGGTGCAGAGACCACACTTCTGAAACCTTCTCATGTGATCCTTGGGACAATGTTCTCTGTACAGTATCTGAGAGACTTGCCCCCCAAAAAGAACCCATCGGGCAAAACCTGTCCTCAGCAACCTGAACCTTTCTGTCTGTGCCCTTTTGCCCTCACTCTGAAATGCTTCCATTGTGTCTTCCTTAGGATCGAAGTATCAAAACCCCACCCACGTTAAACCTGGATGCAGAAAAGAGACATTCACGTACACCTGGATGTCCATTTTTATCTCCTTCTTGGTAAGTATGTCGCAGGTTTCACCACCCAGTTAGAAAGGCCAGTCAATAATTTTGGAAAGCAGAAGATCAACCAACTAAAAAGATATCCAGTGAAGCCCAGTTCTAGGTTTTCATAAAAACGTCCCTTTTCTCAATTATTTCTGCCCTCAGCCTGCCAGTGGTCATTCAGAGTCTGGCTCCTTTTCAGCTGAAGACACCAAAACGTCCATGAAAGAGTACATCAGACCACCCTCGCTCAGCTTCAGCTTAGCATGAAGGGTTCTAGCACCACTCTAGCAAACTCATAGCCAGTGCAGGGAGTTGTTCCAGTAAAAGGGTGGAAAGAGAGGTTCACAGTCATGGTTTTCTCCTTGGCTATCTATCAAAATGACCTGGAGAAGAGTTAAAAATATATAGTTTTCTGACTCCGCCCCAGGCCTTCTAAATCACAATCCGTTACGGTTGGTATTTAGCACATTTATTTGTAAAAAGATCCCTGGATAATTGAATACACAGTACAGTTTTGGGAACTCACTATGGGGCAAATAACTCAAATAGACCTTGTAGCAACTAGAAACTCACAAACTTATTGGTCTCTAATTCAACCTGAGTCATACTGTTTTCAGGGTTGAGAGAGGAAGCAAGGCCAGTGGAAAGGAGTCATGAGCCTCTCAGGGTGTCTTTCCTGGAGGCCCCATTCCTCCTTCCATGGGCCTGGGCAAGAGAGGAACACCACAAATTCTGAATCTTATATTTGATTTCAAATCTGCAAAATGCTTGAATGAAAAAGAGATTGCTAAAAAGAACAGAAAAAAATCAAACAAAGTCAAACAAAACCACCTAAATATTCATCAGTGGGGAGGGGTTAAGTTTCCTATTTCCATACAATGGAAGTAATTTTTTTAGAGATTTTATTTATTTATTTTTAGAGAGAGGGGAAGGGAGGGAGAAAGAGGGGAAGAGAAACATCAATGTGTGGTTGCCTCTCACACGCCCCCTACTGGGGACCTGGCAGGCAACCCAGGCATGTGCCCTGACTGGGAATTGAACCGGTGACCCTTTGGTTAGCAGGTCGACACTCAAGCTGCTGAGTCACGCCAGCCGGGACCAATGGAAATAATTTTAAGTGATCCTAAATAAGTGCATTTATAAACTTAAAAAAATGGCATAATATATAATAGATTTAAAAAATTAACATTACATATAGCATGACTAATATCTGCTCAAAATTACATATACATGCATATATACAAATACAGATTACCAACAAATCTTAACAAAATATTACCAAATGTTCACTGTGGTTATATCTGAATAAGGATATTCTGGGTGATTTTTGTTCCTTTCTTTCCATTATTGTCTGACTTGCTTGCAAGGAACATGCATTATTTGTCGACTTTTAAAAAGTGAATGAAAGTGTCACAATGACACAATGATCTTATGTTCTCAGCTCCTCTCACCTCAGCTGTCATAATACATAGCTGATCCTCAAATCTTTCCACTGTTGACCTCACAATTTTTCAATATAACTTTGAAAATATCTTAAAATGCAGGTCAAGTGGTATCCATCCTCTCCAACTTCAAAGGCTTCCCATTAGCTATCAAATGAGGTCCAGCTTGTTCACAGGTCATTCTAGCTTGCTCATGGTCTTTACTCAAGTCTGTTTCTCATTTTAACTGTTGGATCCATCCCTCCTCGCCCTGGTGTTCTAAACCCAACAGAACACAGAATATTTGTAATGTTGGATGCCTTTTTCTTGTGTTGTTGGGTTTTTTTTTAACTTTTCAGTTATATTCACTCTTCAACGACTACCCAGGAATTACGAGGTATGTCAGGCCTTCCACCCACACCTCCGGAATCACTGTTCCTTTCTGTTTCACGTACACTGCACAGTGGTTGAGCTCCCATGTACCACCGATTTTTAATCTTTCCTGTTCAACATTTACAGGTTTGCTTCCATTGGGGAACAAAGGCTCCTGGAGCAAAGTCACCTTCCAGTCACTTTTGGATCTTTCCTAAGTTCCAGCTCAGTGTACAGATTGCAGTCACTCAGTAAAAACATATTATTGGGACACAAGAGCCTGAAATGTTAATAATACGAATAGCAATATACTTCTTAAAATCTACAGGTCTGGAGAGACTGTATCACCCCTACGTTTCTGGTGGTAAGGTAAAACCATTTGCCCCTTCTGGAAGATAGTTTGGCAGTTTCATCTAAACCAAAACATTCAACTATCTTATCACCCAGCAATTGCAGCCATGGGCAGTTAACCCAGAGAAACGAAATCATTAAGCTCACAAAAAAGTGTCTGTACTGCCGTTTTGACATCTGGAGTCTTGCTGAGTAGGGATGGACTGCCCCTCCCATGGTTGGTTAATGGTTTGTAGATTCCAAGAGATAGCAAAGCACCCTCCCAGGAGCCTGCCTTTCATATGCCAATGAATCAACCCAAAACCCAAATCCCCTACCTGCGGGCCTACTTGAAGGCTGCCCTTACACATCTGAGACACTATTTTCTGCCCTAATTACCCTAAGGCCAGGCATCAGGTGGCCTCTGTACCCAGGATCCCACTGAAGTTTTTCAAAGTAGACAGTCCTAACCTGGTTTGCCTGTTTCAACTATGTTGCCCATCCCTTCCCTTGCAAATTACAATAAAGGTCTTCCCGCAGTTTCCCTGCTCTCACTCCCTGCCTGCAACTGACCTTAGTGTTCTCTGGGGTGACCCTGTGCGGCCTTCATGGTGTGCTCTCCTCCTCTTGGGAACTGTGAATGATAAACTCTCTTCAATGGCAATGTCTCCTGACCTCTCGGCCTCATCATATCTGAATTAAACAAAGTCCTGGGCACATTTTAAAGCAAATTCACACTTGAATGTTCATAGCAGTTTTATTCATTGTAACCCCAAACTGGAAATAACTCGGATATCTTCCAATAAGTGACTGGTTAAACAAACTAGACTGTATCCATACCCTAGAATATTCATCACTGATAAAAAGGAACAAAATATTGATATATGCAACGACTTGGATAAATTTCCAGGTAATTATGCTTAGTGAAAAAGCCAATCCCAAAGGTTAAGTACTTTATGATATTACTTATATAACATTCTCTAAATAACAAAATTATAAAAAGAAGAATTGATTATAGTTCCCCGGGGGTCAGGGCCTGGAAGGGAGGCAGGAAGGAGGTGAATATGGACGTAAAAAGCAACATGAGGGATCCCCGTGGTAATGAATCTGGTCTATATCTGAATTGTGCGAGATCCTAGTCGTGATACTGAAATAGTGTGCTGCTGTGACATTGAGGGAAAGTGGCCGAAAGGTACACAATTATATGGGAATTTATAATGATCCCCAAATTAAAAATTTAATATAAAACTATAATATAAAACTTATATTTAAGATAAACCTGTAGTATTGCATTTAGGAGCTAAGAGAAGAGATGTGCTTAACACCATCAAGAAATAGCCCATAAATGTGACCTATGACTATCTTGATCATCTACCCAAAGTCACCCACTTGACAGGTAAATTTTGCTCCTCACCACAACACATATTTCTAGACCAAATGATAGGTATGCAATTAAAACACACACATACATGCACACAAATACTGCTTATCATCAGTCATCATAGGGCAAGAGATAGAAATTATCCACAAATCATGTCATAGCACCTGATGTTGAGGAAAACATAAGAACGATAATATAAAAATGACTAAAAGTATCAAAGTGGTTATTTATTTTATATTTACTTTAGAAAAATCATTGATAACGAGATTAATATATCCAACCAAAGATTTTAATTGCAAAGGGATATATTCACCATAACTGTATAATCAAGAGAAAATAAGTAAGGCCATGATGCAAAGGGGGTTACAAACGATGATCAGGAGCAAAATTACATACAAGGAGGCTGTGCTTATACTTCCAATATGCCATCAAAGTCATGCTCACGGCAAAATGTGGGCTTGTAGGTATCAACCAAATAAACACCAGATGATTAAAATATGGAAAAGCAACACGAGATAATTACAGGACGTAGAGATAAGGCCACCAAATAATCCTACAAAACAGGAGCTTGACGTGTGTGGAGGACAAAAGGATGGGGTGCTGACAAGGAGCTGGCTTCTGAAATAGGAAGGATGAAGGCCTTGTGGGCCAGTTAATGAGATATAAAGAAAGTCCATGAAAATCAGTAGAAAACATTGAATAAAATGTATGCTCCAATGGGCAATAAATGGTCTTCCTCTTCACTGCCTCTTAATGAGACAGAAACAGGGAAGTGGGTAGAGGGGGAATGCCAGAAATAAGTTCAGTAACAACTGTTCCAGTTGTCACCCCTCCTCTGGGAGGGGCATTTCTGTTCATCTGGTATGTACCCTTTGATGCACACCACTGCAAGGAGTTCCTGCCCCCTTCCAGATACCCACAGAGACATGTGCCTGCACTGAGTGTGAGAAAAGGGAAATTTGTGACCATCTGGGGCAGAAAAAGGTGCCTGGTTAGAAATTCAGCTGGTTCACTTGGCTGATGAGACTGCTGAGGTGTGTAATGCTGACTAAGGAAGCCCTCCCGCGTTCTATTGTGCCAGGTTTAGATTCATTCAGAGGCAATAGCAAAAGGTCTCAAGAGTTACTTTGCAATGGGTCTGCGTTACAGTAAGGGAGGTTTTCCCCTCCTGGGGAGATTTTCTGAAGAAAGTCACATCCCCGTGGTGTATTATTAGCCTGTGGATGGCTGTTATCGCAAAGGACCACAGCCTGGATGTCTTAACCAACAGAAACATATTGTCTCATGGCGTGGAAGCTGGAAGTCAAAATGAAGGTATTGGGGGTTAGAACTTTAGTATATGAATTTGGGGAGCATACCACATGGGAAACCACACGCAAGGCACTGATAATTATTTAGGCAATTTCTGTCCTAGACTGGGTTTACACGGTTGATCAAGATGATCTACTAGAAAATAATAAATGATCCGAAGATTGGGGAGAGGAGAAGCTCAAACTCTTTTAACTCCATTGGAGACAGGCATCCAAGTTACTATCCTACTGGATCCCTGGAAGTAAAAAGCCATCCACATTCAGCATGGGCAGGGGCTTGGGCAGGGTTCACAGTGGGGAAAAGAAGCTAAAGTAGCTTCGTGAGTGGGGCCTTTTAAACATTTTAATACACCATTACTTTTTGCTTCTACATCTGAATGTAGAGGAATTAATGTTACGTGCATTATTACTCCGTAAGTGCCAGAAGAGATCCTCCACTTCAGAAGAGCGGCATGCAGAGAAGCACTAGCGTGACATATGCATTGCCTTCTAACCCACCATTCATGACAAGGCACTCCTCCAGAGGTACCTAAACTCTCCTGCCTTTGCCACCAGTGAGCAGGCCAGGGTTTAGCACAAGTGACCCTACACAAAGCTTTCATTCAGAGAATGTCCCATTAGTTAGAGAATCAAAGTCTCAGTCACAAAAGCCCTGACTGCCACCAGCAGGTGGTGGGAGAGGGGCAAAGAAGGGGAGGAGAGCTAATAGTAACAAAACAATATTTGGGACCATGCTCCATTTCTCTGGGAGTCAAAGAAAAAGTTTTCTTTCTGCAAACCTCCAGCGTCAGGAAAAAAAAAAAAAGTCTAGCCCCTATTGCCCTCTTTGGGTATTGCAGACAGTACCTGCCTCATCTGGGCATTCTCTTTGGTCTTTCATGTGAGCAAACCTGCAAATCATTATTTTCTAAAGAAGGGCTCAATGCAAGAAGCTATGTGGGAAGCTGTCCAGCAAGCTGTGGCACGTTTTTCACCTTTGGGTTCCCAGAGGCCCATTGTGTGCGTTTGGGGTTGGGGGTGAACTCAGACTCTACAACAAACAAGGTGGGAAGGACAGTATCACTGATATCATTTCCATTTGGAAAAAAACTTCCTGGCCAAATGGAAATGGTATCAATGATACTGTGGCTTTAAGTGAAAAAAGTGGCAGATATCTCTTTGGGGGAAAATTTTTTTCTAAAATCTTCAGCCTGTTCGTTCACTGATGGTTCAGCTAAGCTAAAAGTTGATGGCACCCACTGGCCTAGTCTGACTCCTCAGTACTAGTTTCGAAGAGGTAAAAATAGAAATGAGCAGAATGGATTGTGGGCAGAACCCAAGGTCATTCTCAGAATTCTAAACAATTGTCTCCTTGAGGAACGTGGTTATATTTTTACTGACTCTTGTTTTGTTGCCAGTAGCCTAGCTATTTTATTTGCCACCTGGAAAACTAAGACTGTCAGGTTAAGGACACCATATTGGGCTTACTGAGGACTGTGGAAATGAATCACAGCTGCTGATCAAGTATGCGGGTGACTCAGGTAGGTGCCCAGAGTAGACACCTGTTCTCTGATGAGACTGACCAGAATCGAGCCACTGGTCCAGCCTGTGCCACTCCAACTGCTACAGCCTGAGCCTCATTGGACTGGGCGTGGAAAGACAGCCCTCACCACAGACTGTGCCCACGTGGGAGGACTCTGCATTTCTGACGCAGAAGCTGCCGCTGCGCACCTGATGGGGGTCCCTTTCAAAACTCACCCATGCGCCTTAGGGTGCGGGAGCCTACACGACATGAATATTGTCCTTGCCTGCTCCTGACAGGTTGACCACCTGAGACATTTGGCTGTTTCAAGGCTATCAGTGGTTCTGTACCACTGTTGACTCTTTGGCTCAATCCGTAGCTTGCCTTTCACGCTCATTGTGACATTTTTGGATGAGTAGGAGTATTTACATTTGATGAAATCCAATTTATTAATGTTTCATGGTTAGAACTTTTTTGCATATTGTTTATTCAACAGTTTTTGACCACAAAATATCAATTTTGTCCTCCACCTAATTAACATGGCTCAACCATATTAATATACAGGTCAGACATATTAATTTATTTAATTTTCATAATAAACAATTAGAATAGACACCTCCATTTTATAGATGATGAAAATAAGGAAAAAGAGATTAAGTAGCTTCCCTATAAAGTCACACGATTAATTAGTGACGGAGTGAGATTCAAGCACAGGTAGCCTAGCTCTGAAGTCTGCTTAATCACCAGGTTTATTGTACATTCCATGTAGCGCTGAGGTATAAATTTATATAACTCTCCCTCCCAGTGGTGTCCAACCTGCACTTGCAGGCTGAACGTATCACAGGATGGCTACGAACGCGGCCCGACACAAAATCATAAATTTACTTAAAACATTGTAAGATTTCCTTGTGATTACATGTCGCAATGTGTTTAATGTGTGGCTGAAGACAATACTTCTTCCAGTGTGGCCCAGAGACACCAAAAAGTTTGGACACCCCTGCCTCTCTTTGACACCTGCTTACTTGCTTTTGTAACACTTGTACCCAGCACAACGCCTTGCACGCAGTAAATGTCAGTAATATGGAGGAATGAATAGGGTAACGAATGGGCAAGTCTCTACCAAGGCCACCACCAGAGACTGCTGATTGGACATTACAGGGTCAATGGCCATGTTCTTTCAGCCTTGATTCCCTTGCACAGTGCAGCTGTTGACCTTTGAACATACATCAAGTTTTTTAGAACTCTCCCCTTTCAGATCCTCTCTTTTTAATTAAAGAATTGAATATCATAATATAAATACTCACAAGTAATATGTCACCTGCACATGGAGTTATTCGACCTATATGGTTGCAGAAAACCATATCACAAAAGATTTTAGATATTAAAAAAATTACCTGAAGGACAAAAAGTGATCAATATGAAGAATTACAAAAATTAGATGTTATTTTCCCAATTCTACTGGAGAACCATTTCTATGCCTCGAAAATCTGCATATCTACTACTATATGTACTCATATAACTACTGCAACCACATACGGCCATGTATATAGTTTTGTATATTTTATTTACATAATACTGTTATGTATATACATAGATAGAATGCAATCTTGACACAATGGATTTACTGGATTATTTGAAATATTATTATTATTATCAAGTTCATCAAATGATTTGTAAGAATCTTACCATTTCCCTTTATAATTTAACAACGCCATTATTTGAAAAAAATGACCTTATTCTCTCTTGGTATTGGTGCATGCTACATTAGCATATTAATTTAGGTGAGAGAATTTATGTGAGTTTCTCTAGACCAATGAAAATGCAGGTGAGCTATGTTATATCTTTTGCTAGTTAGCATTTATAAAATCAGAAACATCCTTTACATATTGTCAAGGTATAAAACTCCTTCCCATATTTAAAACCTCTGAATGTATCACTTCTAATTTGTGTCTGATGGTTGAATGGCCATTGTGGTTTACCAATTCCATCTCATGCCAGCCTTGGTGCAAAGAATATTTTGCAGAAATTTTAGCTTTACTATGGAACTTAAATATCAATATGAGTGGGGGGTTGCTAAAGCCAGATCTGATTGTTTTGCAATCAAATAACTTCATTTGTTCTTAGTAGTGCTTGTAAAGGTATTTTATAACTATTTGATCTGATATGAAATAAAGCCCTATCCTAACTTTTAAATTTGTATTCAACTTTGGGAAAACAATTCCTTAACCACATAGGTAGCATGTTAGGTACATATATATTTCTTATAACTAAGAAACTAGAAAAACACCTAGGAAATATTTTTTTAAAACCTAAATTATTCTTTTTTATCACATTTGGGCCCTTCATAAAAGGTACCTTGAAAATTCCAGATGTTGCTATTATTATTATAGTCATTTAAATTATTATTACAGTAGTAATATATCATATTAATTGCCCTCAGTAGAGATAATAAATAATTACAATAATAATAATAATTAATCATACTTTATAGAGTGAGTTGCCTCATGCAATATTTCTGGATGGGTATTGTTAGTAACATGATTTATTTTTCCCATACTGTAATACAAAACATTTTTTTGACTAGGGTATCAGAATGTCCTGCAACCAAAAATTTTATATGTACAATATACCCCCAGCTAAATTTAGGGTGATATGAACATCTCTACTAAATAAGAAATGTACTTTCACTGTGCTATTTTATGCTTTCACCCAGAAGTCAGAATGATAAAGATAACAAAAATGACCAGAAATATAAGCTCCAGAGAGATGTATGGAATCCCAGGATTTCTAGATTAAGAATCTGTGAGATTCTTCAAACAAAGTCTTGACTGTGGGAGGTCAGATTATGAGCCTGTACACAGACCCATTGAGTTTGAATCTCTAGGACTGGAGATTTCTTTTTAAATACACTTATCAGACTCCAGCCCTATAGATTCTGACCCAGTGGATCTGGATGCAGGCTCATAATCTGTATTCTTGATAGGTATCTCAGCAGGCCCTGGTGAAAGGTTTCCCATACCACGCTTTGAAAAGCGTTATCTGGAAAGACTGAAGTATCAGGCAGGTGGCCAAAAGAGACACTCAATATTCAGCGCAAACCTGAAACCTGGTTATCAGAGTCAGATCACAACGCCAGGGCCTGGCTGGATGTGATGTCCCTGAGATTGGTTTAAAACTCTATCCTTGTTCATTTCCAAGATCAAATTGGTTTTAAGAAGCGGGGGAGGGCTGAAGCCACAGGTAGGAGTGCAAACAGGAAAAGCCCAAGAGGCTGGGAGACAGGCAGCCCTTGCACTCAGTGCTCCTCTCACTTCTGCCTCCTGATGCTCTGGAGCCAAGTTGAGAATGGCTGTCCCCTCTCAAATCTTTCCATACTTTGGATGTGGAGAGATGCCATTCTCTTTCTTCTTGGACTCACTGGGATAGGCCCAGACTCTAGAAAGATATTCTGAAAAAGTTTCAAGTGGAAACAGAAGAATGAGGAGGGCAGACCAACCTGGGGCTGGGATTGTGGGGGTACACTGATGAGTAACTCTTTGGACTGGGTTAATGAAGTTGACTTCTGCTCTACTGATGGCACATCTATGAGTAAAGTGACCTCCTGGCGTTCACTTAAAGAATTGATTTTCATGTTAGCTGACCACCAAGATCTAAAAGCATTAAAATCACTCCCCCAGAGATTCTCAGTCAGTAGGTCTCAGGCAGAGTTTAAGAATCGTGTTTTTAAACAGTGTCCCAGTTATTTCTCATATGCAGCTAGAATTGGGAACCACTGTACTAAGACATCAGAAAGGTAACATATGACTGGACAAAGTCTTTGGTTTATCAAGGGTTTATAGCTTGAAAATTCTAATAATGAATCTATGATTATTAATTACTATGACCATGAGTTTCTGAAATGTTGGTAAGTGTTTTCATGCCTCTAATAATAATTCAAGTTAAGATGTTTTAACTTGAGTCTATCCCCTATCATTAAATTAGCCTTTTGTGGCTGTGTTACTACTTCTATGGAAGATGAATAGAGAGGGGCTAAAATTTCATTATCACACAACAGTTTTCAGAAAGGGAAAGGGCGAGGCCGACTAAGGATATAAGATCAAGGGAAAGGAGCCCTTGTACGACCAAGTATGACCAAAGCCCAAGGAAGGATAATCTTCAGCAAAACACCAAATTGCAAGGTGTAGATTTCATCTAATATTTTATATTCTCTTTGGGATCATGAAACATTCATTAGAAGGAGGAAAATGAGGAGCAGGACAGACATGGTATAATTGTAATAGGCTGTGGCCCTTATGTGAGGAGACAGTGGCAAGGTTGACACCAGTAATGACCACCAGGTTTATTTAGAATTTTTTCTCAATTAAGAGACGTTCAAGCAGAGGGATAGAGAGAAAGCCAGGAAGCCAGGTTTTGTTTTTCTGTCTAAAAGATAGAAGTGGTAACTGCACTAATTATGAAAGCTGAAGGTAGAAAAAGAAATTTCACTTTCAAAAGATAGATGTTAAAAATCTTACTTAGCTAAGATTTAAAGCAAAGTAGCATCAAATCGTTTAAAATATGTTCACCTTTAGCACAGACTAGAAAGTCCAATGATTCTTCGAAAAATTATGTAACATTTGAGGGAAATTGTCATAGAAAGCTATTGTATAGGGCACAGAATCTCCCCTGGGAACTGTCTCATTTTTTTCAGGAAGCTACTAATTATCCCCTGTAAAAAAAATAATATAAATGGATCCAATTTAAGATGGAGTCAGAGCTGTCATTCTAGAGGAACTGCCTTCCATATCTTATGCCTCAAATCTCTGGAATGTTAAAATAGGGCAAAATAAACTTTGGAGTGGGCCTAAAGCAATGTGGTGTTCCACAGTTGCAAAGATAAAAAAAAAAAAAGTAGATATTATAACTACTGAAGAGATGGCTACAGGACTGAAAATTTTAAAACATTGTTAAGAATTAACATCACTATGTTATGTTACCTGCATCAATAAAGAATGCCTTCCTTAGTTAATGTCATTGTTCCCCTTCCCATTCTCATGAGTGCCCCTCGCCTTTCTCTCCTAATGGAACACTATTTGGGCTTCTGCCTGAATCAGTACTTCCTGGATAACTATAAAATACCTATAATATAAATATTTTTAAATCTCAAATGAATACTTGTTACCCCCAACCCACTAAATCCATCTATACCCATATGGTTAGATAGGACTTTCCCTGGTTATCGTTGATTGGCCCTGGGGTGGGCGTTTGACCCAAGCCGAGCAAATCACTCTTCTCTGAGAATATGACATTGGTTCAAGAGATCCCTGCTTATTTTAGAAGCGATGAATTTCTGGGAAATGAATACGGAAACCACTTCCTGTCATGACAATTTAGAAATATCAAGTCTGAAACATGAGAGAAGAAAGAAATAGATGTGAAAAGAGAAGCGGACACAAGAGAAAAAGTGTTGGTGGCAATTGACAACCCTGTACTTATTATTCTTCAGGCTTGGATGCACTCTGTTCTATTTCATGCCAGTCTAAATCAGGCTTTCCCTGATGCAATCAAAAGACTTCTAAATAATGTAGAGGGAGAATGCCACAGGATTGGCTGGCCAGAAGGGATGAAAGGCAAATGCCCAGAAAAGGAAGAGAAATGGGAAATTACTATTTTTGCACTCTAAGATGAAACAGACTAGGTAGGGATAAAATCAGCCTGTGAGTAAAGTTGTTACTAGAAAGCAAAATGGAATAATCAGTCTCAAGGCAGGATCCCAGGTGCGAGGATGTGGGTGGCCAGTAACTAAGAAGTTTGGTTACCCGTGCATTGGCTAGGTAGGAAAGGCTCAAACTAGAGATGCTGACTGAGTTAAGCAAGGCTCAGTGTCCACATCTGAATATCATCCTCGGACTTCTGGTGGGAACAAAAGAGCAAGCGCTGTGCTCGCCTCTTAAAAGATCTTGGTTCTAGTAAAATAGAAGGTAGAAATTCCCATGTGGGGTTTAGGTGCTAATCTTCACTGTGGCTGATATCTTTTGGTTTATTTATCTCTTTCAGATACTGTAAGGTTTTTCTATATACCAGTGAAGAATATTTGCTTGTGTTACATGTATTAATCCCTTAATGATCTCCATTTTCTAAGGTTGGGTTAAATCTATCACTGAATATGGTGTTACTAAAATTATAAGAATAATGAAAGTACAGGAGTTATTAACAGACTTCTAGTGATGGGCCTTGAAAATTCAAGCTAGTCGTTGATGACATGTCTCTGAAGGCATATGTCACACATTGTCCAATCTAACTATTGCCACATAAATATATCTGGCACTAAGCATACCAAAATGTGGATTATGGCAAAATTTAATATGGACATAAATTTACTCTTTGCTCCTATAGATTATTTTAATCACTATGCTGATGTACTCAGAATACCTAAAGAGATCAGTTGCACTGGCAAATTATTTAGATTAATAAACTATTTAAACTTAGATAAGTGGACCTTAGTCTGTTGATAGGCATGTACATCTCTTACAGTTTAAGTGCAATAGGATCTGCATGATAAAGTTATTGAACCAGGCCATTCCGAGGTGTCTAATACTGTGTACTCGGCCTCTCAGCTTACTGACAAAATATCCTAAGATGATGTGGCATGTTGTGTAAACTCGTTATAGGATGAAAGGGTACTGAACTTGGAGAAGAACGAGATAAAAAGGCTGGTTTTTTAGTCTTAATGAAGTCAAGCAACTCTGCTTCTCTGAACCTCAATTTAAAAAAATGAAATCATATTAATATTACTTTTCCTGTGACCTTAAAAGGGTGACAGTTAGGAACCTAAATAGCACTGGAGAAAAAAGCTCTTTGTAAAAAAGAGAAACAAATACAAATAAAAGAAACAGAAGAAGACCTCCCTTACCCCCATTCCCAGAAGGGCTCTAAATTTCAAAACTGAAACTGTTGGAAAGTCAGAGTGGAAATTAGAAAGTAAGGAATCCATGGGTGGCTTTGGAGGTAGTCAGAAGAGGAAGAAGTTTTTGTAACGTGATTTTAGGTGGGTCAAAATGGCTCCTCTGTTTGAAACCAAAATAAGAAAAGAAGGCCTCGGCTTCTTACTTACTAAGCCTTACATCCCCAAGATGAAATCTATACCCTCTTTTTAAAATGTATCGCTAATGAAAGAATGACTTTTATTAGTCATTTATACCTTAGTTTAAATTAGTGAACACATGTTGAGTACGTACAGTGTGCATAAGCATACACAACCTACACAATGGAGCTATAAAGAAGAATACAATTTTTCCTTTGAAGGAGCTCGCAGTCAAATGGGAGAATCAAATTCATGTGTGAAAATTCGCAGGATGTGACGTGGTCAGCTCCATAATAAATGTGCAAACATCAGTGAGAACAAGCAGAGGGCGGTGATTTGGAAAGGGCTTCTCTAAAAACAGGCTTTCTGGTCAAAGGTAAAAAGAATTGGTTGAAGAACTGGCATGAGGAGATTAAATACCTCAGGAAGGAATCCATAAAATGTAATATAATCACAGAAAGGGAAAACAAAGAGCTTGAGGAGAAAAAAAATGCATTGCTTTGCCAATAGTAATAAGACTGGTAATTTGGGCATAAATCTGAATATTTGGGTTACAACCCATTCAAGAATTTTTTTTTTTTTTTTTTTTTTTTTTAGGTTCTGTTGTTGCCTAATCGGTTGCAAAAGAAAATAATGGCAAAGGAAGTTTCCAAAAGGAGAATGGGGAAATTGTGAGTGATGCTATTTCTGAAAGCTGGAAATTTTAGATGGAATGAAAAAAGCCAAGTGAAAATGAACACCCAGCTAGCCAGGAAGGGACCACAGCCCAAAGCCATTCTAATTTCCACGCGATGGAGAGCCTCTGTATTCTTTGAACGGTTTCATATGCCCAGAGCTCCTTTTGTTTGAAATTCTCCCAGGCACATTATTTTCCTGTCAAATCAGGGAAATAATAGTCACAAATTTAAAAATAATATGCTAATAAATAACTTTGTTTTATTTTTCCTGGTTCTCTTGGAGGAATAACTATCACTTTCCCCCCCAGAATTACTGGTGGTTAATTTTCAAATCAGGTAAACTAATTGACATATTTCCATTTGACAACTAGTCATAGGTAATCCTGTTGCTATTGCAAACTAGCTGAGAATTCATGGAACTTTTCCTTAGTGGCCCAAGTGCAAGTGTCTTGATTCTATTCTTTTTTAATAATTCCTTTGCTGAGTTGGCAGATTCGTGTACTCCCTCACCTTTCAACTTCATATATATATGAAATTGAAATATATATATATATATATATTTAAAAGAGGAAGGCCTTAGAGGATTTTTCTTGTTCTCTACTGCTTCAAGAAAATAGAATTTTAAAATAGCTATAGTTGCCCAATGGAGAGAGAGATGAGTAATTTATGAAGAGTTACAGCTCTCCTAAATATCCTAGCAGTATACTCATTATTTGCATTCAAGTTAAAAAAGAATTGCAGAGCAAATAGAACTTACATCCATCAGAGGTAAAACATTTCATTATATTTTATTATCCCTGAATCAATTCCTAAAGCAATGTGTGAATTAAAATGTTTTATCCAACATTTTCAAGAAACCAATTTAAAATTACACAGCTTATAACAAATTGCCAGAAATATTGTAAGCAGCCATTAATTTACTCCAAACCAATTAAACTCTACATTAATACATGCAGTAATATACATGCACTTGTTCCTAATTTCCTTTTGTAATTAAGCTGGGTACAAGGCATTGCCGCACTTGACAAAGAATTTTAATCCTCTTGTTTGATCTTTCCCTTGTCTTCACTGGCCCCTACTACCAAGTGGCAAAAGTCACTTTGTCCAGTATCATTCTTCTTTTTCCATTTAAAAGAGTGATTTCTTTTAAACACTCATAAGCCATGAGTTACTGGATGTCCTGAAATTGCCTTATATTTGGGAGATATTCCATCTTTAAATCCATAGGGAGAAGCTTTCAGAAGCTTTCAGAAGGTTAATAGAAAGTGCATAATAAATGTTGCAGAATTTAACATCAACAGTATGGGAGAAATGAATGTATGTTGCACTAGTTCATAGTCAAGATCAGTTATATATTGGTCAGGGTTCTCAAGAAAAACGGAACTAATAGATTGGATGATGCCCATCCACACTGCCACAGACACACCCAGAAATAATGTTTAATCTGGGCACCCATGGCCAGGCAACTTGACACATAAAATTAACCATCACAAGCCTACCCCTTGTCAACTTGGTACCTATATACATCTTCTTAAACCATACTTAATCTCCAAATAAAGACAATAATGAGGTCGTAATTCTACCTAACATATCTGATACAACTATCCTGCATATAACGAACAATTCATTAGCCCCTTCCCCAGAAAAGGAGGTAAAGCTCTTGAGGGATGTTTATTATTCTACTTGATATCCTGTAACTTAAATACTATGATATAAAATTAGAAATACTTAATGTTATGATATACTTATGTAATACTTAAATGCTATGATAGAAAATCAGTGCAGGTTAGGTTACATGATAACAGAATAAGAGAAGGAAGAAAATATATATGTATATATGAAGGTCTGTCCAGAAAAAGTCCAGTCATTTGTTAATATGAGTCCGGTTTGTGCAATGACATCGATGTAACCTGGCAGCCAAGGAGAGTGGACTGGAATGTGCATGTGTGAACAATGATGACTTCATTGTACTAGTCAGTGGGGGTAGTAGGGGCTGCTGAGTGAGCATGTGCACTGTGTGGCCATCACATTCAAAATGACTGAGCGAGTAGAGCAACGAATCTGCATCAAATTTTGCATTGAGCTTGAACGTGCAGAAACTATTTGGATGATTCAGAAGGCTTTCAGGGACAATGCAATGAGTGCAGCACAAATAAGAGTGTGGCTCAAATGCTTCAAAGATGGTTGAGAATCTGTTGAAAGTGATCCACGTTCCGGAAGGCCTGCAACAAGCAGAACACCTGAGAGTGTTGAATGTGTATGGGCTGCAATTGAGAAAGACAGGAGAACTGTGTGAGGTCCCAAAGTGCCTACTTTGAAGGGGACTGAGTCGTTGTCCTATGTACAATGTTTCTTGCATCTTGTATCTTTAATAAATGTCTCCATTTCTCATATTATGTGGATGGATACTTTCTGGACAGAACTTGTTTACATACAAACACAAATATATTTATGGCAAAATAAGGAGAAAATATTTACGAAAACTAGTCTTTGTTTCTGTAACTAATCACGTGGTCATAGCTCATATTTATAACTTCCTTC
The DNA here is from genome assembly GCA_004026545.1 of Mormoops blainvillei. NCBI lineage: Eukaryota > Metazoa > Chordata > Mammalia > Chiroptera > Mormoopidae > Mormoops > Mormoops blainvillei. The sequence goes on along the minus strand of PVJD01000502.1, from coordinate 9,573 downwards.
TTCCAATACCCACTCTGTATTTACTTTGCCTTCCCAAGAACCTCCACCAGGCATGGTTCTTTATGAAGTGCGGTGACTCAGGCCTTTGTTCCTAAAAGGCCTGGGCCATTAATAGTCCTGCCTGGACTGGGTGACTGTAGTTTTCCATTGACCTTACTCATAAGGTATGGCAATACTGAGAGACACCCTAAAGCATCTCCTGTATTCCAAACATACTCTTCCCTACTTCCACTGTGGAGAAGCAGTACAATTCCCTTTGACAGGATTAATCACCCCAGACAATACAGTGACTCCCTTCTTTGCCTTTGAATTCTGTCTTTAAACCCCTTGCTCTACCTTAAAGCAAGGCATGTGACCTTGCCTAATGATTCAGAAGCACAAGAAGCCCTCAGTGGCCAGGTTGTAGTCTTTGGTCTTGTGAGTCATATCGCCCAAGTGGTAGAGAAGCTTGCACAGCAGCCTAGACCTGCTGCAGAGCCTTTTTTTGTTCTAAAACCCACTCAAAACTAGTGGTTTTCAGCTCACTTGGTACATGGGCTGGGGTACCACATCCAAATGGGGAATACACTATCTCTAAAATTTGGAGGTCCATTAGGTACTGCGTTTCTTTTTAAGTTGTAGGAGGGGTCAGATGCAACAACCTATCCTTCACCTAGAAGGGAAATCTTTACATGTCCCATATCAATGGATCCCTAAAAACTTCACTGAGGTAAAAGGCCCATAAATTTTAGTCTGACTTATTTCCCACCTTCTGACATATAAATATCTTACTAACAAGTCTTGAGTATTGCTGCTTTCGCTCCCTAGGTCCAATCAGCAAAACATCATAATGTAATGGACCAGAGTGGAAGGGAAATGCTAGTTGGAAACAAGAGGTTTTTGGCAGACCTTATGAGTAGGGATGGAGAAAAGGCATTTGCCAAGTTAATAGCTGCCTATCAGTTACCAGGGAAGTGTTTCTTTGCTCAAACAATGAAACCACATCTGGTACAGCAGCTGCAACTGGAATCACCACATGGTTAAACTTTCAATAATCCATCATCATTCTCCAAAATCCATCTGTCTTATACACAGATCAAATGGGAGAGCTGAATGGAGATGTGATGGGACTCACCATCTCTGCATCCTTCAAGGCCTTGATTGTGGCCTTAATTCCTGCCGCGTTCGTCCGGGAATGTGGTATTGCTTTTGATTTTCTATTTCGCTAGATAGGAACAGTTCGAATGGTTTCTACTTGGCCTTTCCCACCATATTAGCCCTTATTCATAGGCCAGGAGACCAAAGTGGGAATTCTGCCTGCTACTCAGTATGTTTACTTCAATTATGAATTCTAGAACTGGCTGGGAAAATAACCACAGGATGTAATCGGGGACCCACTGGGCCCATCATAAGATGGACCTGAGCTGAAACTCCATTGATTATCTGATCCCCAGAAGCTCCTGCGCTCACTGGTGGGTCCCAGCGATGTTTTGGGTCCATGCAACTAATGTCAGTTTAAAACCTGTGTCCAACAGTCCCTAAAGAGTCGAATTATTTCTTTTTCCTATGTGCAGTTACCCTGGTAATAAGGCACAGATCCCTTTGGGGAAGGCTGGGAGAAAGATTAACAGTGTAAATTTTTTGTAGTATACCAGGGTCCCCCCCTTATCAGGGCCCAGCTTCCCCTTCATTCAGAGGATTCTGGGTCTATAAACAGATTCAAGCCTGGGAATTGATTAAGGGGCCATGACGCTCTGATTTTTGATATAGGTTGGACTTGTTCACTTGATCTAGAACGTTTCTGCTTATTCAGACCAAGTAAGAATTTAGTACCCTTCCTATCTATTTCATTTCTAGAAACACCATGACCAGTTAGCCGATGACATAGGTCCGTTTGCGTCAGGCTACTCTGATTGTTGCTTTGACTCTCTAGTCCTTTACAGTGGCCACACTCACCTTTCCTTTGCCAACTGCTGCAGCCACTTGGCCACTGCCACCCTGGGATCCAATTGCTCCCATTACATGTTTGTTTCTCAATTTAGTGATGTTGATTCCCACCAGGAAGTCTGGCCTACAAGAAGAATGATCACAGAGCTTTTCAAGGATGCTGGGGTTTGAAAAGAAAATTTATAAATAAAAAGAAAATTTATCTCTTATAGTATTGGTGAAGGGTATTTCTTCTGGACCCTTTCAGCATGCTAAGTAGGCCTTAAATGACAAATCTACTTTAACATCCCAGAGCCTTTCTCTACATTAAATCCCTTTCTCTACATTAAACTGAGGCATGTCCAACATTTCCAATTCACTCAGAGTGGGTCATTTTTTGATCTATGTTTTAGCCAACCAATCAAAGAAATTATTAGAAGCCTTTCTAAGATCCTGAGCCACATACAACATTAAATGCAGAATTTTTGGCTAATGAGCACATAATGATAAATTCAGCCTGATCTAACTTTCTGTTCCTTCTACCATTATCCCACACCCTCAGTATCATTGACCACAGACATTCCTTAGATTTCTGTGTGTGTAAATTAGAAAACTCAAGTAGTTCTTTTGGAGTGTAAGGCACCTTTTCATTGGTCACACATTGTACCTCACCTTCGGGGCCTGAGTCTAGTTACAGACATATAAATATCTTACCTTCCACTCTGGTCCATTACATTATGACATTTTGCTGATTGGACCTAGTAAGCAAAAGTAGCAAGTACTCAAGACTTATTGGTAAGATATTTATATGTCAGGCTGAGTCTAAAAGCAAAGATGGGTGGTGGTGGTTGGTCCTGAGGAGAACCAACATTGTCTTAAGTGACAACTACCTCAAAGGAGGTCATTACAGTTTTCTTAGGCAATGTAGCATCAATTCCTTCAGATGAAAGTAGAAAGGCCAATACTACCGAGGGTGGAGAGGCCAATACCACTAAAAGTGGGAATGCTACTGTCACTGGGGGTGGGGAGGACAATTCTGCTGGGGGTAGGAAGACATCTTCAACTGGTAAAGAATATGCACAAGAATTTAGTGGCTCAATGTCCCCAGTTTTATTAGAGTCTTCACAGAAGTCCCCATCCCAATGTATGATCCCATTCTTTCCCAAGAAATGCTCTCACTTGACCAATAGACACTGTGGGAATTCAACTCGCATTGCAATTCAGCAAGTACTAGGATGAGGTTCTGCATTTGATTTGTTCAATTTCAGCCCTATAGCTAACGGAGATAAGGGTCCTTTGGGGCACACATAGAAGCTCTTAGGTCATTTATGTAACACACTTGAGCTGGGAATTTTAATCCCTGAGCTTATCTTTTTTCTTTTGCCACTTTGTCAGCAACATTAGGAACAATCATCCAATGTCATTATTTTTGTTAATCTTTCAAATATGTTTGAAAGTATCATATAAAGTATTAACTACCTCCTTGTTTCTTATGAGTAATTGATTAGGAGTAGCCAATGAAGATATTATGCATATCTCTATAAACAATTCACACTATAGACCATCACTGCTCTCTTTACTATTGAAAATAGAGTCATCGACATCTTTAAATATAATTCAATTAAAGAAACAATTCTACACTCTTGGTACCAAAATTTATATTAGTCAGTGTTTAGAGACACAGAAACTATAGCAGATATGGATAGGTAGATGATGATGATAGATAGATAGATAGACAGATAATGAGAAATTAGTTTATATAATTATGGAGGCTGAGAAGTTCTATGATCTGCTCTCTGCAAGCTGGAGGTCCAAGAAGCTGATGGTGTGATTCAGTCCAATTCCAAATACCTGAAAAGTATGGGAATCAATGATATAAATCCTAGTTCAAGGGCTAGAGAAAATGTCCTGCCTCAACTATCAAGGCAGGAAAAGGGGATGAAAGGGGAGAAATTCCCCTGTTCTCCACCTTTTGTTTGTTCAGGTGCTCATTGGATTGAATGAGGTCCACACACACTGAACATAGCAACCCACGTTTACTGATCCCCTAACCCAAATGCCAATCTCATCTAGATATACCCTCACAGCTCACAGTCACTCCCAGAAATAAGATTTAATCTGGGCACACTGTGACACATAAAATTATCACAAACTAATATAGCATGCTTAGCTTTATATTTTCTGTTATATACAGAGATTGACCTCCAGTCCAGGATATTGAATATCTTTCTGAAATCCGTTTGAATATGAAGATTATTGACCAATTACAGAAGAGTTATCACAGTAATTATTAACTGTATATAGCCTACTAAAATATCTTATATTGGTCAAAAAGGGAAAATTAAAATTCCTATAAAAATCAATCAATTTGAGTAAGATTTCTCATTTTAAGAAAGTCTCAAGTATTTAGTAAAGAGGAAGGGAAATACTGGTGCCGAGTTCCTATACATTCTACCATTCTAGGCTCTTTAGATGAATCTGCTTGTTTAATTTTTACCAAAAAAACTTAGCTAATAAAAATATGGATATTCAAAGAGATTCTATATGTTGTCATTGTCACACAGCTTGTAGTGGAGTTGGAATTCAACCTTTGTTCTAATCCCAAGTGTGTTCTTTATGTAATGTAAACCTTCTATCTGGGGAACCAACTCTTTCCATTTGGGAAATGTTACTGTCATTTATGTATAAACACCTCATGAACTGAACACAAATCCTGCCTTCTGCTTTTTTTTTAACTTGACTTTATGGCATAAACATTTTTCCATGCTTGTGTATAGGCTTTAAAGTACTAAATGCTTTCATCTTTCTAATGTGTTTTCTTGCTAGTATAATAAAATTTCTTTAAGCATTTCCCTAATATTGGGCATCTAAATTGTTTTTAATTGTTCTTTTTATCATAGATAAGGCACAAGTAACATTTATCCATTCCCTTAGATTTTTGCTTCCAGTGAGCTATTTCTTCACAGAACAGTTTAGGTTGGGAAATTCATGGGAGTAAATGCTATGAACATCTGTATAGGTCTTTCAACACACTACCTCTTTTTTTCCCTGCAAACGCATGCACTAATTTAAAATGAAATATTGCTACTTTTAAAAGGAGACGTCAACACTCACGTTCTACAACGGAAAGAACATCAAGCTTCAGGGATTTATTTCACTCAAAGTGTTGTTGTGAATTGCCCTTGAAAAAGAAAGTGACAGACCTCCCCTACCCTGAATTATGTCACATCCCAGAGGACCGAAATGGCCATTAATTTTTAATATCATCTCTTCTCAGTGAAGAGTATAATGAATTTTCCTTAGATAATCTTGTAGGATTGAAGGCCTAAAAGTCCTGGGAAGATTTCAGGGCTCATCTATAGTGAGCCCAGAAAATTTTAAACCAGTTGCTGTGTTCCTGGAAGAGAGTATGTACTGGAAATAGGGGTAATTGTTAAATTACCTACAACATCCACTAACACTGTAATCACAGCTTCTAATGTCTATACAGTACTTCCTGGTTTAGACAGTATTTTCTCATGTTTGATCATGGGAGAGTAGGTTACACTATGCTGGGGTTTGTAGATACAAAGAACTATGTGCCAGGAACAAAGAGAATGTCTCTGTCCTCACTGAAGTTAACAGTCTTATTGGATTAAAAATATATCATCACATTAAAAGTTAAGTATATCCCAAAGAGAGTAATATTAAATATCTAACAAAAAATATATGTCATAATATTAAAGAAGGAAAGTTTAATGATAAAGGTAGTTAATATTGCTGAGGTATGGAAACTGCTTTTCAGAAAAGTCATATATGATGATTGTCCCAGGAAGTTAAGCCTTAGTTACCTTCTGGTCCCTCTCTGTCCTTTCTATCATCACCTCGGGGTACCTAATCCAGGCTTTGGGAGCATCCTGAGGGGTTTACTTTGGGAAGGTCAGCCAAGTTCTAGAATCTCACAGATCCTTAGACATCTCTGGAACTAGACCCTTCTAGCAACTTGATAGCATAGAGCTCTGCTCAGTGATTGTCTACCGCTCTGTGGCAAAAGATTTCTCCTGCATCGAAGCCATCCATACTTTAAAAGCTTTACTCAAGTCAGAGTGTGGAAATGATCAAGCTATAATGGGCAGTGAAAGGAGCTCTTCGTCTAGGCAAACAAAAGTGTATCCATTCATTCAACAAATACTTACTGAGAACCTACAAGGTATCTGGCATTGTGTACTCACAACACTTTATTGAGATAAGAAGGAAAAGTAGTATTTGATTCTGAATATAAAACAAAAGAAATTCATATATTTTTTTCCACAGTAAAAACAGGAAAATCATTTATTCCAACCCCCCTTATAATGAACATCAAATAAGTAAGACCACCGAAAGTGACTTACTTTTAGTGATCAGTAGGTGATTAGTGTCAAAGCCAGATCTTCAGCCTAGGTTATCTTATTGTCAGACAATCCATGTTATCCAAACGGTCCATGAAGATACTTTTATCACCTTTGCCTTATTGAAGTTTTTATCTTTGTCTGTGAAAAAAAACCCACTGTGAAAAATATCTCTCAATACACAAGTAGTTTTATTTTTGTTCTTATTTTTATGATATTCCAACATTGTAAGTTCTTCACCATCTAATATTTACTCTTCAATGAAATGAACTTCACTGATAGGTATCTATAATGTTTCATGAACTATTACAATGGTTCAAATAATGGTAAACTGTTAAAGCCATGTTGTTTAACATAGCTGCTGACCACATGTGGCTAATTGCTTTAAATTTAAATAATATTAATTATTCAGTTCCTCAATTGCACTAACTACATTTCACATGTTCAAAAGCCACATGCTGCCAGTGGCTACCATATCAAAGAGCACAGATAATGAATACTTCCTCCATTGCAAAAAGATCTGTTGCAAAATATTATATTAAAGCAATGAACTGCTTCCCACCCAATATTGTAAAGAATGAATTAACTTGCAAAATATGTATTTTTCAGCACATTTGGCCTTGAATAATAAGATATTTACATAAAGATATGCAGGAATAGAGATCTTACTAAGAAGCAGTATAAGAAAAATACAATTATTTTGCCTTCTCCTTTCCTACTGCAAAATTAAAGGCTTAAATGACATTCTTTAAATGCTTAAGATGCTCAAAACCTTTCTCTCCCTATAACCAGAGCTGAAAGTTTTTCCATTAGTCCTCTGAAATGGTTCACATACAAATAGTAAGATTCAGTAAAGTATTCATTCTCATGCACATATGAGGTCTGCCCAGGAAGTATCCATCTATGTAATATGAAAAATAAAGACATTTATTGAGGAAGATATAAGAAACATTATACATAGGACAATGACTTTTCAGTCCCCTTCAAAGTAGGCACTTTAGGACCTCTCATAGTTCTCCCATTCGCCATCAGTTGCCATGCAGTATTTTCCTGAATCTCATCAATTGTCTGAAATCTCTTCCCTTTCAGAGATGACTTTGGTTTTGGGAAAAGCCAGAAGTCACAGGGTGCCAAATCTGGGTTGTACGAGGGTTGAGTCACCTGGGTGATTTGATGTTTCACCAAAAACACTCTGCACGAGATGTGATGCATGAGCAGGCACGTTGTTGTGATGAAGCTGCCAATCACCAGTTGCCCATAGCTGAGGCCTCCTGAATCATCCAAATAGTTTCCATGGAGGCATATTCAAGCGTAATGCACAATCTGATGCAGATTTGTTGCTCTACTGGGTAAGTCATTTTGAATGTGATGGCCACATAGTACATGTGGTCACTCAAAGGCATCTACCACCCCCACTGACTAGTACAGTGAAGTCATCATTGTTCACCCATGTGCATTCCAGTCCACCCTCCTTGGCTGCCAGAGTACATCAATGTCATGCAAATCATCTTCATTATATTAACAATGGTTGGACTTTTTCCAGACAGACCTTATATATTAAATATTAAACAAATAAGCAGTATGTACTAAAGAAAACACATAAAGTTATTTTTAGGAAAAAAAAGTCATATCTAAGTGGGTATTCAAATGAAGAAGCAGAAATAAATGAGTACTTTTGACTATAAATATTAAATTGGGCACATCCTTTTTTCAAAATTAGAGAATGCTAGACAAAATCACAGAAGCAAAGGATATTTTTATATAATAACATTTATAGTACTGAAAATTTAGAAAACCTAAAAACCATCAATACAATACTAGAAAAATAAAATAATCATTTCTATGCAATGTGATATGGTATAGTCATAAAAGAGAATGACTAAAAAAAACCCCTGAAAATATAGTCATCTCCCAAGCAATAGCAGTGTGATTTCATATAAGGGAAATAATAAGCTAATACAAAAAAAAAAAAGAGGAAAAGGCTAAATACTAAAGTGTTAATATTGGTTACTCTTGTCAAGAGTAGAACATATGCCATTCTCTTTCTCTCTATCTCCATCACTCTCTTACTCTCTCTCCTCAGTTGTCTTTGCTGTTTGTTTCTTTCTACATTGAATATGTGCTACTGTTATAACAGAAAATATACAATACACTTTTTAGATATAAAATAGAAAACAATTTTCCCTCTCTGGATAGCGTTATATAGCACAGAGTTCAAATAACAAATATATGAATGAATAAGTGAATGAAAACATAGAAATAAGTATGGGTCGCTTAAAATATAATTATATTATTCTTGTAGTTTTGGGATACCTCGCTCTAGTAAATGAAAAGGAGTTTATTTTTAAACTTATTACAACAAATGAATCTATAAGGAATGAAACTTTTTTCTTAGTTGCTAGCCTTATTAATAGTATAAAAGGGCCAGTAAAAAGAGCAAGGGGAGTTTAGAAACAAAAAATAAAATGGAAAAGAGTATATGTAGATTTATGCTGTAGTAATATGTCCTGATAGGTAAAATATTATTCCCAAAGTTTGAGTTTTAATTGATTTTTTTAAACCTTAAGAGGTGAAATAAATCAATAATGATAAACAAAGCAGTTTACATTTCTATTAATTTGGTTACCAGATTTTTGTATCTCTGTTTTTAATATTTATTACTCAACTTGCAAGCAATAAGCTAATTTTCCAAGGGACACCTTTTTAAAGAAACTGAAAAGTTGTAAATTTTTTCTCACTTTAAATCTTAATGAGATCAGGCTCACGTGATTACTACAAAATGGGGAGGAAAGAAAGAAGAATAAATGCAGGAGGTGAAGGGAGGGAAAGCTCTAAACCATTTCAGTGAAGATCAATTTCATTTTAATATAATTTTAATGGTTGTTCAAACCCCTATAATGCATGCACACAAAGGCTTCAGTTAATGTGTGTGTATTTTGAGCAGTTCCCCTCTTCCACCCTCCAGTTTAATTTCCGTCCTTCAAATGAGATGAATGGAGCGTGAAACAGGTCATATCTCAATGCTGACACATGGGTTGCAGATAGAACTCCCAGCCTGAAGAAGCAGCCAGTTTGGAGATTAAATCAAAGCAGCTCTGAATAGATGGGAGGTCAGCCAGGGCCAGCTTTGACATTCGATAGGACCTTGTGATCAATCAGGCCTTTCTTCACTCTTCCAGGCTTCCTTATAACAGTGGCCCTAAAAAACAGATGGGATATGTTACAAAGTGCAGGAGAAGTACTAGATTGTGAAAGGAGATAGGTGTCAATATTATCAAAGGAACAACAGTTATTTGAAGCA